>CM053565.1:32650225-32687587 GCA_028646485.1 Cryptoprocta ferox
GGTGAGAGAGGTGAACAAGGCCCTGCTGGTTCCCCCGGATTCCAGGTGAGGCCTCAAGGCTGGCAGGGAGTTAAGGTATGGGCTCCCCGTTGTTCATTTTCAGATTCTGATCCCACCCCCTCGCCTCCCCCATTTCCCACCTACAGGGTCTTCCTGGCCCTGCTGGGCCTCCCGGCGAAGCAGGCAAACCTGGCGAGCAGGTAAGAGGTAGCAGCGGCCAGAGAGTAGGGCACCGGGGGCATTTAGAGGGAGAGGCCAGGCCTCCCTGCTACTCAGATAACCATCAGCTAGAGGGAGCAAGGTCAGACACCCTGCAGGACTTCTCGTCACCAAGGGAGCCACACAGAGGGAAGCAAGGCACTGAACAGCTGTGTGATATGATCTAGAAGGTGCCGCGTGGCTGCTAGTCTGCACGATGCTTTTTTATTTTTTTTAATTTTTTTTAACATTTTATTAATTTTTGAGAGACAAAGAGAGACAGTGTGAGCAGGGGAGGGGCAGAGAGAGAGAGGGAGACACAGAATCCGAAGCAGGCTCCAGGCTCTGAGCCGTCAGCACAGAGCCCGATGCGGGGCTCCAACCCACGAACCGTGAGATCATGACCTGAGCCGAAGTCAGACACCTAACCCAGGCGCCCCAAGCACGATGCTTTTTTAGAGCTGCAGGGATACCTCTGACTTTCCCTCAGCCCCAAATTTGGGGAGCGGGCCGTCTTTGACACACCCCCAGGGGAAGTAGAGGAAGAATCCCAGTTCAGTCCTGAGAAGGGGCTGGTCTCTAACGACAGACCCCAAGGGCCAGCCCCCCAAGAATGCTTTCTAGCACAGAGGGTGGAGGTGGGGTTTGCTCACTGGCTGTCCCTCCCTCCCCCTCAGGGTGTTCCTGGAGATCTTGGTGCCCCCGGCCCCTCTGGAGCAAGAGTAAGTACAGTCTCTTGTTGTTCCGGCCAAGATGCCCTACGCCTGGCCCTGTGTCTCAAGCAGCCATCATGCGCCCTGTCCTTCCTTTCCAGGGCGAGAGAGGTTTCCCTGGTGAACGCGGTGTGCAAGGTCCCCCTGGTCCTGCAGGTCCTCGGGGAGCCAATGGTGCCCCTGGCAATGATGGTGCTAAGGTGAGGACAGCATGGGGACGAGTCTAACCCCTCTTGAGGCTGGGGTGCCTGGCTATGGCCAAAGCCACCTAGCTATGGGCGAGGGATGGGAGGGGGACAATGCTGGGTGGGGTGGGGCCCACATGCAGCCTTGAAGTTCTGGGCTGGGAGCCTTTGCTCTTAGCCGGTGCTTATCTTTATCCCCGGAAGCAAGCCCGGGAGATATCAAGAGGGAGCTCAGGGCTGTGACACTCCTGGGACCCCAAACCTCATGCCAGTCCTCTTGGTTGTCACCTAGGGTGATGCTGGTGCCCCTGGAGCCCCCGGTAGCCAGGGCGCTCCTGGCCTTCAGGGAATGCCTGGTGAACGAGGTGCAGCTGGTCTTCCCGGCCCTAAGGGTGACAGAGTAAGTTCCACACCCCCACCCCTGAGCCATGGAGGGCTCCCGTCTCTGTCTCCCCCTGCTTTGGATGCTTCAGCCTCTCTCTCTACCTTCCCTGGGATCTTTCCCTCTTCTCCTTAATCCTCCCTTCTTCCCTTCTGGCCTCTTCCCTGATAAATCCTCCACCAGCCTATCCAGGCTCTTCCCTCCCCATGAGTTACCATGGTAACGGGAAACAGGGTGGCCCCCTGGATGGGGGATCCCTTCTTCATCCCTCTGCACAAGCCATGGGCCTCTTAACCTAGGTTCCACCGGGCAGGCACCTTTTCCTCTGAACGATCTCAAGCCCTGAGCACAGGCCGGGGCAGGGCAGAGCTGGGGAGGAGTGGAAGACAGTGAGTGGCAGGATGCTATGGGTCACCTCCCTGCCCCCCACCCCCACCGAAAGTCTCAGGCTTTCCCTGTGTCTTTAGGGCGATGCTGGTCCCAAAGGTGCTGATGGTTCTCCTGGCAAAGATGGCGTCCGTGGTCTGACTGGTCCCATTGGTCCCCCTGGCCCTGCTGGTGCCCCTGGTGACAAGGTGAGGTGACTCCACCATCTAATACACAGCTTCCCCAACAAACCTGGGCATGGTTCTGGAGGAGGGGTGGGTGAGGAGGCAGGTCCTGCCATTCTGCGCTGGTGACCTGCAGGTGGGAGGGCCAGAAAGGGGGGGAGACTCTCCCGGGGTCATCTGCTGGGAGTGTGGAGCTGACCTGAGCCCCTTGTCCCTCTCTCTCAGGGTGAAGCTGGTCCCAGTGGCCCCGCTGGTCCCACAGGAGCTCGTGGTGCCCCCGTGAGTACAGAAGACCCACACTCCGCTGTCTGCTTCCTACTTCCCGGCCCTCTTTCCTGTGCCTCGTCTGCCTTCATGCTCACCTGCTTTGGGCGCTGGGGCCATGCTCCTCAGGGCCCTCTCCCCCTCCTCTCTGCCCCGCCCCACCCCACCTTCCCCAGGTCGGAGCCCCTCTCAGTCTGCCTCCTTTCCTTTTAGGGAGACCGTGGTGAGCCTGGTCCTCCCGGCCCCGCTGGCTTCGCTGGCCCCCCTGTGAGTACCAAGACCCCCATCATTTTCTATCACCAACTGGGACCCGGGACCTTGGGCGACCGCATGAGGACAGAGGCGTGGAGAGGGGACCGTGTCCCGTTCAAGCCTCCTTCTGCCTGGACTTCCCGCCCTTCCCCAGCCCCGTGGAACCACACAGCTCCCCAGGCCGCTGCCGTATCCCCTCCTCCGCTCACCACACCCCTTCCTCCCCCAGGGTGCTGATGGCCAACCTGGTGCTAAAGGCGAACCCGGTGATGCTGGTGCTAAAGGCGATGCCGGTCCCCCCGGCCCCGCTGGCCCCACCGGCCCCCCTGGCCCCATCGTGAGTATCTCCCCCTTGGAGCCCGAGCGGCAGGCGGGCCTGGGCCTAGGAACTGGCCCTATCTTCATGGCTCTGTGCTCTCCTGCAGGGTAACGTTGGTGCTCCTGGACCCAAAGGTGCTCGAGGCAGTGCTGGTCCCCCTGTGAGTATCTCACTCGGTATCTCTGCTGGGGCTCTCCTTCCAACCTGTGTTCAGAGATGGGGGTGCCGTGCTAGGTGAGGGGGCTGTGCTCCTCCTGACTCCGTTGTCCTCTCCTGCCAGGGTGCTACTGGTTTCCCTGGTGCTGCTGGCCGAGTCGGTCCTCCCGGCCCCTCTGTGAGTATCTGGGGTGGATACTCCACTGCTGGGGGTGGGGGGAGAGGCACAGGTGTCAGGAGGGTGGTGGGCCCATCTGAGGCCTCAGCAGTGCTCCGGAATCCACTGGAATCTTCTCCCCATCCAGGGAAATGCTGGACCCCCTGGCCCTCCCGGCCCTGTTGGCAAAGAAGGCGGCAAAGGCCCCCGTGGTGAGACTGGCCCCGCTGGACGTCCCGGTGAAGTCGGTCCCCCTGGTCCCCCTGGCCCCGCTGGTGAGAAAGGATCCCCTGGTGCTGATGGACCCGCTGTAAGTGCGAGCTCTGGAGGGGCCCGGGGCCGGGGGTGGGGTGCTCCCTGCGCCCTGCAAGGCGCCTCACCTTCATCGCCACCCCCTCCAGGGTGCTCCCGGTACTCCTGGACCTCAAGGCATTGCTGGACAGCGTGGTGTGGTTGGCCTGCCCGGTCAGCGAGGAGAAAGAGGCTTCCCTGGTCTTCCCGGCCCCTCTGTGAGTGCTCCCCTTACCTTGGGGGACCCCGAGAAAAACCATCACAGGGCTTGGAGGCTGCAGGGTTGGGGAGGGCACTGGGGCCAGACACGACAGCTGTGGCAGGTGAACTTGGGGGCCCTAGGGCTCTCCCCTCCCCCATCTCTGGCCTGACTCTTTCTTCTCCCTCAGGGTGAACCTGGCAAACAAGGTCCTTCTGGACCAAGTGGTGAACGTGGCCCCCCTGGTCCCATGGGCCCCCCTGGATTGGCTGGACCCCCTGGCGAGTCTGGACGTGAGGTGAGCAGTCGCCGGCCCCATCCCAGTGCTCTCAGCATGGCCATTTTGGCCTTTGCCCGAACCTGCCTTCCTCTGGCTGATACTCACCTAGCCCCCTCTCTCTGCAGGGATCTCCTGGTGCCGAAGGCTCCCCTGGACGAGATGGTTCTCCCGGCCCCAAGGTAAGATGGCAGCACCCCAGGGCCACAGCCCTGCCTGCCACTCCGCTGCTCCAGCCTAGCCCCTTCGGCTGGGACTGACTCATATCCCCCTCTGCTCCCCCTCCCAGGGTGACCGTGGTGAGACCGGCCCTGCTGGACCCCCTGGTGCTCCTGGCGCTCCTGGTGCCCCTGGTCCTGTCGGCCCCGCTGGCAAGAATGGCGACCGTGGTGAGACTGTAAGTAACCAGGCTCCAGGGACTCTCCAGGCCCGCCAACAGGCCCGCAGGTGGGCATCTGGCTTCACCTAGGCTGGGGGAGGCAAGGAGGTCTCGTACGACATCCGGGCCCCTGGCCCTCAGCCACAGCTCAGCCCGAGGCCCCTCTCCCAGGCGGCACCTCCCCCATTCCCTCGAGGTTGGGGTTCATCCCAGGTGCCTGCCCAGGTCACCTGAAGCCCGAATTCCCATGGACGTGGTGGGAAAGAATGTGAGGCTGTAGCAGGATCTAACACGCTCTTTCCTCTCTCCAGGGTCCTGCTGGTCCCGCCGGCCCAGTCGGCCCTGTCGGTGCTCGTGGTCCCGCTGTAAGTGCCCTGCTCCGGCCCTCATGGACTCAGAACCCCTCCCGGAGGTGGGCTACACCCCACTCGGTGCTAACGGATCTTCCGTCTGACAGCCTGTCCTCTCCTCTCTTCTAGGGACCCCAAGGCCCCCGTGGTGACAAGGGTGAGACAGGCGAACAGGGTGACAGAGGCATAAAGGGTCACCGTGGCTTCTCTGGTCTCCAGGGTCCCCCTGGCCCTCCTGTGAGTATGCTCAGCACCCTTCCAGCCCCCAGCTGCCATTGAGCCCTGCCATACCATGAGGGGGGATTCTGCCTCAGTTTCCCCTCTTGATAGTCATTTTCACTCTTCCCTAATGGGATCCGAAGATTAACGGGCATTTCCAAGGGGCTTCTGAGATGGCGAGGGGTTGTGGGAGGCTTCTTAGCCTGTGGACGCCTTGGGATTAGATGTCCAGAATCACGAGGCAGGGGGCAGGTTGCTGGCTGCATGTGACCCACACTGAGCCTGCATCGCATTTGCGTCTGTTCTTCAGGGCTCTCCTGGTGAACAAGGTCCTTCTGGAGCTTCTGGTCCTGCTGGTCCCCGAGTAAGTCACGCCCCCATCTATCTTCTGCTGCTGGGACCCAAGCCCAGGCTCACTGCAGGGCCCTCTGCCCGGCATACAGTGCCCCTGCTTCTCTGCAGAAGGCTCTGGGCGCAGGGGGAGGGAGAAGAAGAGTCCTGGACGGTCCTGCCTGACCAAGGGAATGGACGACGATGAGGTCGTGGCGCCAGAGCCAGGCAGAGAGGGTGCCGGGCTTCTCCGAAGAGTTGGGCATTGGTCCTGTGCATTCTCCAACCACCTTCCCCTTTGCAGGGTCCCCCCGGCGCTGCTGGCTCTCCTGGCAAAGACGGACTCAACGGTCTCCCAGGCCCCATCGGCCCCCCTGGTCCTCGTGGTCGCACTGGTGATGCTGGCCCCGTTGTACGTAGCC
The DNA here is from genome assembly GCA_028646485.1 of Cryptoprocta ferox. Classification (NCBI taxonomy): domain Eukaryota; kingdom Metazoa; phylum Chordata; class Mammalia; order Carnivora; family Eupleridae; genus Cryptoprocta; species Cryptoprocta ferox. The sequence goes on from CM053565.1 coordinate 32,655,870, forward strand.
CCTCGGCCTGTCTCCCCATGGCCCTCCAGCCCCACGGGCGCTTGGACCCTGGTAATCCCGGCTCTTCTCCTTCTCTGTGCAGGGTCCCCCCGGCCCTCCTGGACCCCCCGGTCCCCCTGGTCCTCCCAGCGGTGGCTTCGACTTCAGCTTCCTGCCCCAGCCACCTCAAGAGAAGGCTCACGATGGTGGCCGATACTACCGGGCCGATGATGCCAATGTGGTCCGTGACCGTGACCTCGAGGTGGACACCACCCTCAAGAGCCTGAGCCAGCAGATCGAGAACATCCGGAGCCCCGAAGGAAGCCGCAAGAACCCTGCCCGCACCTGCCGTGACCTCAAGATGTGCCACTCGGACTGGAAGAGCGGTGAGGGCCGGCCCCAGCTATGCCCTTCCTCCTCCTCCTCTCCCTCCTCCTCCTCTTGCCGGGACAGGGCCCAGTGTCCCACGTGTGCCCCAGCTGCCACACACCCCCTGACTCCATCCTGCTCGGTCCCACTGCAGGAGAATACTGGATCGATCCCAACCAAGGCTGCAACCTGGACGCCATCAAGGTCTTCTGCAACATGGAGACAGGAGAGACCTGCGTGTACCCCACTCAGCCCCACGTGGCCCAGAAGAACTGGTACATCAGCAAGAACCCCAAGGACAAGAGGCACGTGTGGTACGGAGAGAGCATGACCGACGGATTCCAGGTGCGGAAGCTGGCCCTAGAGCCACGCTCACAAGACCGGGCGGGAGGGGAGGTCCTCGCTGGTCTGGGCCTCCGCGAAGTGGGGCAGACAGAGCCGGGTTGCGAGGCCGGAGTCCTGGGTCCTTGATACTGGCTCACACGGCCAGTGCCCAGGGATGAGCAAGGGATGCTACTTCTGGCTGGGGGAGGGGTCCACTGGGGCGCTGTCAGAGAACCCCAGGGAGAGAGGCCAGGACTAGAGGCTCTGGCATGGTCACTCATGCGCTTCTCCGACGCCCCCCTGCAGTTCGAGTATGGCGGCCAGGGCTCCGATCCTGCCGATGTGGCCATCCAGTTGACTTTCCTGCGCCTGATGTCCACCGAGGCCTCCCAGAACATCACCTACCATTGCAAGAACAGCGTGGCCTACATGGACCAGCAGACTGGCAACCTCAAGAAGGCCCTGCTCCTCCAAGGCTCCAACGAGATCGAGATCCGGGCCGAGGGCAACAGCCGCTTCACCTACAGCGTCACCTACGATGGCTGCACGGTAAGTCCCTGGCCGGGCCCCTCTCTGGGCTCTGGTACTTCCGTCACGCCATCACTCCCCCCCCACCGGTGACGGCCCTCTCCCATTGTCTCCCCTCCACCCCAGAGTCATACCGGAAACTGGGGCAAGACAGTGATCGAATACAAAACCACCAAGACCTCCCGCCTACCCATCATCGATGTGGCCCCATTGGACGTTGGCGCCCCAGACCAGGAATTCGGCTTCGACGTTGGCCCTGCCTGCTTCCTGTAAACTCCCTCCCACCCAACCTGGCTCCCTCCCACCCAACCCACTCGCCCCTGACCCTGGAAACAGACAAACAACCCAAACTGAACCCCCCCCAAAAAGCCAAAAAATGGGAGACCATTTCACATGGACTTTGGAAAATATTTTTTTTCCTTTGCATTCATCTCTCCAACTTAGTTTTTATCTCTGACCAACCGAACATGACCAAAAACCAAAAAAGTACATTCAACCTTACCAAAAAAAAAAAAAAAAAAAAAAGAATAAATAAATAACTTTTTAAAAAAGGAAGCTTGGTCCACTTGCTTGAAGACCCGTATGGGGGTAAGTCCTTTTCTGCCCGTTGGGCTTATGATACCCCAACACCGCCCTTTCTGCTCCTTTCTCCATCCCTCTTTGGGGCCTCCCCTCCACTGCTCCCCAAATCTAAGTCTCCCCAAAAGACACAGGAAACAATGCATTGTCTGGCCAGCAACCAAAGGCAATGCTAAAAACACCCAAGTGACCCCCGCACTCCCAGCCCACTCCCCTCACCCAGCACCCCCCAAACCCTGGGGGGACCTGAGGTGCGCAGACTACCAAAGGAGCCTCACCATCTGGCGTCCCCGTGGCTCGCTCGGGCGACAGTCCCCTGTTCGTTTTTGAGGGGGCGATGCTGGAGGACCACAGGCCCCTCGCTGCCTGCTGGGTTTGGAGGAAAGTCAGGAGGGGCCTCGACAGAGCGGAAGGAAACACCGGATTCCTGCGGGGACATGTGTCAATCCCCCCGCGCGCGCGACAGGGCTGGCCGGGAGAGACTGCTCTGTTTCTCATGTAATTGTGTTGCTGAAGGACTACCTCTTCTTGTCTCTGTGTCACCGGGGCAACTGCGTGGGGGCGGGATGGGGGCAGGGTGGGAAGGGCTCCCCATTTTATATCAAAGGTGCTACATCTCTGTGATGGGGTGGGGTGGGGAAGGAATCACTGGTGCTATGGAAGTCGAGACGCCCCACCCCCAGGCCAGCAAATGTTCCTTTTTGTTCAAAGTCTTTTTTTATTCTTTGTTTTTTTTTTTTTTTTCCTTGCGGATGGGGACTCGTGAATTTTCTAAAGGTGCTATTTAACTTGGGGGGAGAGAGTGTCGCAGCTCTGCGCGCGCTCCTTTCCACCCCCTCTCCACCCCCCTGGCCGCCTCTCTCTCTCTCCACCTCTCTCTCTCTCTCTCTCTCTCTGTCTCTCTGAGACCCCTCCTCCTCAGCTGCGCCCCATCCTCACAGCCTCTCTGTCCTGTGTCCTCTCTCTGGGTTCCAGAGCACAACTTCCCAAAGCACAAAGCAGTTTTTTCCCCCAGGGGTGGGAGGAAGCAGGACTCTGTACCTATTTTGTATGTGTATAATAATTTGAGATGTTTTTAATTATTTTGATTGCTGGAATAAAGCATGTGGAAATGACCCAAACCTATCGGTAGTGGTCTCCTAATTTCCTGCCTTGGAGTCTGGGGAGGGGAGACCTGGGGCAGGAGGGGCTTTGGCGGGGGTCGGGAGGGTTGGGGGGTGGGCTCTCCTGTTTCTTGCCCCTTCCCCCCTCCTCCTCATCTAGCACCCTCCATGGGGCTCCCCCTGCCTCTTGCCTCTCTTCTGCCTTAACCCTTCCCCCACCTCACGCAGTCTTCGTGTCTCCCAAATGCCCTTCTTCCTTACAGAGCTGTACAGGCAACTGACATGTGCAGCAACATGCGGGCGCGCAAACATGCGCCTCCCTTCAGATCCCGGGCCGCCCAGACCCCAGGCCCACCCTCCGTCCACACCATTACCTCTCTCCGAGGGCACACTGCAGGCTTGGGGGGGCTGCGGCCCACAGGGCACCAGGAGGCCCACACGTGGTGAGGGAGGTGGGACCGTGGTGGGGAGTACCTGGGGGCCCCTCATCTGGCCTCTTCTCCCTCCTGCTCACTCTGAATCCCCCCACTCCAAGGAGCAACAAGCAGGCCAGCTGAGGAGGGTCCTGAGCCTGCCCTGAGGGCCTGTGAGGAGAGAGAGGAAGGTCTCCCGATCCAGGGTCCCCGGGAAAGGAGGCAGGGAGCCTCCCCAGGGCCCTTGGAGAGCTGCCAAGGCACTGACAAGGTGCTGTCATGAAGTCGCAGGGAAGGGGGACAGCCGTGAGCAGTCAGGGGGACACAGAGGTAGCCAGAGAGTCAGAAGTCTGGAGCAGACTAGGCACCCAGATACTTGGAGACAGGGAGGAATTGAGCTGTGCCCCACCTATCCAGGGTCTCAGGGCCGAACCTTCAAAGGCAGGAAAGGCCCATGTCCCTCCCTGGGGTCTCAGAAAAATGGACAAGTCTACAGAGGCCATCGTCTGCAATACTAATGCCATCGCAGTCATTTAAGTGGCCATGACGATTAATTGTGCCTTTTAATAATTCATCGTTAGCACTTCTACCAGTCTGGACAGAGTAGAAAGGGAATTAGTCTAAAGTGGTTAAGAAAGTATGACACGGAAATGAAGGTTTCTTCATATGAAAACTACCCGACCTTCCGTGCCAATCGACAGGTACCACCTTGGTAACCCCCATCGACCTGGTGGGGGGGCCTCCCGGCTGGCTCAGCCCCTGCCCCCTCCCCCCACGGGGCAACCAAGGTCCCCTCCCTTGCCCACACCTGTCACGCTAGCCAAAAAGGGTGACACCAAACTCCTGCATATGCACCACACTTTCCACTTCCAGGCCTTTCTTTATGCCTCTTCCTCTGCCTGAGCTGACAGCCCTTATCTTATGCCTGCCTGCTTAGTCCCCCACCCTCCAGGCCACACTCAAATGTCTCATGTCCCCTCATTCTCCTGCCCAACCCAGGCCCGGGCTGCCCCCTTTGAGTTTCCAAAGCTCTCCACACCGGCAAAATTAATCTCAGCCTTACCAGCAGGCACAGCCCCGCAGGGGCAGACTGAGGCCAGATGTCAGGTGTGCCCTGCAGGGCTGGGGGCACCAGGCCTAGGCCAGGGCTTTGTGCAACCACAAAGTGCCCTCTGCACTGTCCGGTGCCACGGCCACTAGCCACACGTAGCTAAGGAGCCCTTGACATGTGGGTAGGGCCCCCGAGGAACTCAATTTTAAATTGTATTTAACCATAATGAATTTTAACAGCTGCAAGTGGCTGGCGGCCACGACATCTCTGGACGAATGAGTGAACATGCCTCTTACTCTATCCACTCAAATCGACACACGGGGACTTGAGTGCGTGTGTCTGCGGGCACATGAGGTGACAGCACACGGCAGGGCTGTGGTGGCAGGCCTTGTGTGCCTGTCATGTGGTGTGAGGCCAGGACAGGAGGGGAGGGGGACAAAGGGGCCATTGTACCACATTCCCAAACTCAAGCCCTCCTTTCTGCTGACATCACGGCTCCCCTAAATAGAGCTGCCCAGACCCAGGCTGCCCCTGCGTCGTGGCATAGCGCCGGCCGTCCCCACTGCCACTCTGCGGGACCCACCGCTGTCTTCCCTGTGACAAGATGGGCCACATTCCTATGGCTGATTTCTCAGCCAACTTCAGATGGAAAATTCTAGAAAAGGAAAGAGGCTTCATTTGGATTTTTTATTGTTGCCACTCTCTGAATCCCGGCTGCCTTTGGTGGGGTGAGCCCATCTCCTGGCAGGATTTTTTTTATGACTGAAATATGACGAATTTTCCCCCTCCTTTTTGGGGTCAGCTCTTTACTCCTCCTCAGCTGCCCTGGCGCCTCCGAGACTTTCCTGGATGGACATGGGTGAGCTTGAGGAGGGAAGAGGTTGGGGGGGGGTGCTTAGCTGGAGAGTGGGAGCCTCAGGTGAGGGGGCACGCATAGAATGGGAGTGAGCGTGGGGCTGCTCTCAACACCGGGACCCACAGGGGAAGGCTGCTTGGGGACCGCGAGCGTGGGAGTCTGTGTGAATGGGTGAGGTGGGTGCCACGCAGCCGTCCCAGCGTGGATGAGAATGTGTCTCACGCTCTGATGTCCTCCCACCCATGAACGCATGGGTCTGTGCTCCAAGGGGCCCTACCCGCGTGTTGTGTGATGGGAATGGATGGGGGGGTCTGTATATGTGGGGACCGCTTCCCAACACACGGCAGCACAAGAGATGCTGTGTGAACTGAGAACGTAAGGGTCTAGCCCTGGGGACATGTGTGTGTGCATAGGCATGACAGAGGGCATAGGAGGGCCGTCGGGTGAGTGGGGACAGCTGAGCAGGGAGGAGCTGGGAGAAACCAGGAGAGCCTGGGTATGGGGGAGACCATCGTCCTAGAGTCCCAGGGCCAGTGGCGCCCTAGCACTGTGAGCAGCTGTGTCTCTGTCCTCTTCTTGGTGTCTCTCTAATGGGTACAAAGTAGAGGTGAGAGATGTCCACGGACTGGGAGGCAAGACCCCGGAGGAAGGATGGCCCCTATCTAGCAAGGGAAGCAGACCCTTACATGCCAGAGATGTCGTGATGCCTTTTCAGAGCATGCGCACTGCCTGGAGGGAGGCAAGGCTGGCGCGAGCAGGTGCTGGCGAGAGTGGGGTTTTTCTCTGCACAAGACAGTGGGAGGCAGAGGAGGATGAGGTGGGATGGGGACCAAAGTGCATTTTATTTTATTTTATTTTATTATTTATTTTTGAGAGACAGAGAGAGACAGCGTGAGCAGGGGAGGGTCAGAGAGAGAGGGACACACAGAATCCGAAGCAGGCTCCAGGCTCTGAGCTGCCTGTCAGCACGTGGGCCTCGAACCCACGAACCGTGAGATCATGACCTGAGCCGAAGCCAGACGCTTAACCGACTGAGCTACCCAGGTGCCCCCAAAGTGTATTTTAGAATAAGGAGGCCACATATTCAAGTTTTGGGTGACTTTACTGTTGTGGGGCAGACCCTACCCCTCCCCTGCCCAACTCCTCAAGACTCTGGAAAACTCATGCCTGCTCAGAGGTCTGGTATAAGCAGGTGTTCTAGTGGGAGCAAGGGAGGGGCCGAGTGCTGGGTCTGGGTCGATCTGGAGTGGAGACAAAGGAAGACCCATGAAACCAGCGCTGCCCAAGAAAAACAACGGGAGCCGTACCTGTAATTTTTCATTTTTTGCGGCCATATGAAGACAATCAAATGAGTGAAGTTAATTTTAATAACATATTTGATTTAACCCACTGTACCCCCAAATATCCTTTCATTGGCCAACAGATCAAGCGCCAGGAAGCATGGGAATTGCAGCCTCTACCCCAAACTTGCAAGGAGAGCGGGAACCCTTCACAGGGGTGTAGAATGTAGATGGAGCTCACGTAACCTGGGCCTTGGGTGTCAGGGGGACCCCACGGGCCTCTGGTTTGGGGGTGATCATTCGAGTGCGTGTGTGTAACAACGTCTCTCCATCCCTGGGCGCCTCCCCGGTGAGCCAGGTACTCATCTACTCACCCAGTTATCACAAATTCTTACAACAGCCCGAGGCACTTATGATTAATGCCTTAGGAGTAAACTAAACGTCAGAGCTGAGATCCGAGTCCTGTTCACTCTGACCCCAGATCCCAACAACACACCCTATAAATGGTGTGTGTGTGTGTGTGTGTGTGTTTGTATGTGTGCGTGTGTGTGTCAAGAGTAAGGGAGACACACGCCATGTGGGGACTGAGGCCGGCTGTAGGCAGGACCCTGTGGGCCCACTCTGGCAGAGCTCCTCCTCCCAGACTGAGAGGTAGTGAGAGGCTCTGTTGAGGGTGAAGTTGGGTCATGGGATAGTGCTTGCCATGGGACTGGCGGAGCCCAGGTGGAGCAGGGTGTGAGGCTGGGTCTCAGGGTGGAGGGGGTGCGGGGGGGACACTGGGGCTACTTTCCCTTGGCTGTGTAGGGTTGGGCATGACCCCCGCTGGAATCTTGCCCCTCCGGGAGGAGAGCAATCTTGCCCCTCCGGAGGGGGGAGGTGCGCGCGTGTGTGTGCGTGTGCGTGTGTCCAGGCACGGCTCAGTGTCCTCTGCAGTCATGCCATCCTCCCAGCTACTTGTCTGGGCCACTTCCTCCCAGGCCAGCAGCCAGGCTCCCGTGTGCTCCTTGGAGCCAAGATCGCAAGGCAAAGCCGGGGAGCCCAGGGAAGCAAGAGGCTGGCCTGGAGCTCTCCTGTCGCTGGCGTGTGCGCAGGAAGGGCACAGAGGCCTGAGCTGGCCTGGCTGCAAGGGCAGGAGCACAGGCACTAGGAGAAGACGGCTGCTTCCTCCAGGGGGCAGGGATGGAGGAGGAGCACCCCAGAAACCAGGCTGGCAGCTCAGAGCCTCCAACCTGAGCAGATGCTGTGCGACTCCAGGTTTCTGCCAGACGAGGGGCCTCAAGGGAAAGGAGGAAATGATGCACGTGGAGGCAGAAACACTGTCTTATCAGAGGACCCGTGTGGTTGGGGGGTGGCCACCCCAACAGGTATTCATTCCGTCAACAAACATCTGCTGAGAACCTCCCATGTGCCAGCACTGAGCCTCTGCCTGACTCCGAAGATGCTTGTGGGGCTAACTAACCAGCTAACTAACTAACCAACCTACTAACTAACGGGCATGGGATGCCCGGCAGCAGGGGGACCGGAACATAACCGTAGAAGCACACGCAATGGCCTTGCTCACCAGCTTTGCCCAGATAGGAGGAGTGACTTTCCTAAGAGCTCTGAGCACACCCAGACCTGAGCATTCCTTGGGAACATCCGCCCCGAGCACCTACTGTGTGTAGCACTGCCCCCGTCCCCAGTGGGCACACAGAATCCTGCCCTCCCGGCCTGTGGGGTGGGAAGCTGGCCTGGGACAAGGGACCCAGACAGACACAGCATAGGCTCTCGGAGCATAGGGAGGGTGCGGGTTGCCCTAGAGGCAGGGGGGCCGGGAAGGGGGGAGGGGGGACTCTCTGGGAAGCTGCCATTTGGGCAAAACCCGAAACATGGGCAGCGAGGGGGCAGATCTGCGGATTGGGGCGGGGGCGATGGGAGTTCCCAGCAAAGGCCTTGAACAGGAGCGCATTGTGAGGCCGTATGGCTGCGGTGGGCGTGGGAAGAGTGGGGATGAGGTCAGAGGGCTGGGCAGGGCCAGCACGCCCGGTCAAGAGCATGGATCTTACTCTCAGTGTGACCGGAAGGCGCTGGAGAGTCAGAAGCAGGGGGCAAGATTCCCGATCTGATCTTTCTCCGGCTGGAGCCCAGACCACGGGGGCACGAGGGGGCAGGGAGCCAGGGGAGGCTGTGAGGGGGCCCAGGAGCCGGATCCTGCTGCCGCACCGGGAAGGTCAGAGCCGAGGCCGCCAGAAGTGGACGGATTCAGGACACGCTTGAAGGTGGGGATTCCGGGGAATGAGAGAAAGCGCAGGGGGTCCAAGGGCACCCTCACCAGCCCCTTGCCTATATATTTCGGACCATCTGGACGCAGTATTCGGAAACCCAGCCCTCCTCGGGGGTCCTTGGCCCAGGAGGCACCACTGTTTAGACTGGGGGCTGGGGGCTGCCCTCCCCATTGGCCCCCAAGCCTGCCCCCCCACCCCGTCTCTGGGGAAAGGAAAACCCCAAGCGCTGCCCCTCGGCCCCCTGCGGGGAGGGAGAGGGTTGGTTGAGAGTCAGCTCCAGGACACTGGGTAGATCGCAGGCCTGGTGGGATTTAGAGGCCACCATGGCCGATGTCTTGCCCTTGTTTGGATTTTCTTGGAGATGCCACCTAGAGCCAGGGGCCTGGGACCTAGGCCACAAGTCCTTGCTCCTCTGCTATCCCTCCTTTATCTGGGTCCCCCCTCCGGTCTCGTCTCTGGCTTGTCCTCAAAAGGGAGTGGTCAGATGTGAGACTGGGTGTGGCTCAGGATGGCAGTAGGCAGGGGCCTGGTGGCCCGATGTGGTTGTAGCCACTTGGGAAAAGCCAGCTTCGGGCCCCTTCCTAGCCAGCCGAGCTCTCCAGGGCCAAGCTGGTAACACTCAGCTCAAGGGTTCCAGGTCACGCAGAGTCCTCTGGACTTCAGCCTCTGGAAAAGCCCACTAGGAAGGGGATCATTGAGCCTGGGCATTCAGGGTCCTGTATCCCAACCCCTCTCTCCACATACAGGCTGGTTTTCCTCGCAGCATGAGTTACAAAGGAACTCTTCCCCTAGGGGATCTCGACAGGTAAGAGCCTCTTGCTTCCAGAACCCTTCAGCCCTCCAGAAGGTTCGAATCCAAACTCTGCCACTTGCCTGCTCTGTGACCTTGGGTAAGTTGCTTACTCTCCCTGGGCCTCAGTTTCCTCATCTATAAAATGGGGATAATGATGCATCACTGTCAGGTTCATGTGAGGATTAAGACCAGGGCTACAGGGAGCAGGTCCCTCCCTCTTTCTTCCAGAGAGGTTGAGAAAAGAGCAAAATGCAAGAGTCCAAAGGACAGGCTGGCAGCCCCCAGCTGACTCTGAGGGCTCCCAGGAGGCAGAAGGGGAAACCGAGGCAGTGAGCGCTGGTGGGAGGCTGCTGAGAAGGTGCTGGTAGCAATAGGTAAGCAGAGCGGCAGCTATTTATTTTGGGGGGAGGGGGTCCTGACCCCAGACACCCTCACCTCCCCTGCTGCCGTCTCTCTGCTCGTTCCAAGCCTGGGGGCGGTGAGGCCAGGAGCTGGAATCAGGAGGAAGGATGGGGCTGTGGACCGGCCGCTCTGTGCATCGGGGGAGAAAGGAGGCTGACACCTGTTCTGGACCTGGAACTGCAGAGGGAGGGGTGAAGGGCTGTGAGGCCCAGGCCCTGGTCCTCCTGCCCTCTTGGCCACCCCGGACCTCTGACCCCGAGGGTTTGGCACTGGGGGGCTTAGCCCTGGCCCTGCTGAGCACCCTCACCACCGGTGCCCAGAGGAGCAGTCAGTTCTGTGTGCCCCTTCCCCGGCCCTCGCCCTCCCCACCCTTTGCCCCAGCCTTGAGACAGAAGGCACCTTGTGCCCAGAGATGAGGCCGGCACTGCCCGGCCAGACCCACCTGGGTGTGCCCTCAGCGCTGGTCCAGGATGAGGGGCACCTGGGCGCTGTCCACCTGGGGCGGCAGCCGCTCGCCCGTGCGCACGTTGAACATGGGCAGCGTGGAAAGTGGCCGGGGCACGTCACGGCTGGAGGCCATCTGCCGGAGCTCCTCTGTGTTCCCTCGGATGGTGCAGTGGTGGACCATCTGGATGCTGGGGGCGCAAGGGCGGCAGAGTCATCAACTCTGGGACCCAGCCCCCCTGCCGCTGCCTCTGAGCCACCCTGCTGTCTTCCCCACCCGGGATGTAGGGGGAAACTCACACACACGGCGGGTAAAAGGAGGACGAACGGGAAGGTCTTTGGTGACAGCTCGGTGTCCAGTCATGGAGGCATAGGCTGTGGGTGCAGACAGCCTGGGTTCAAAGCTGTGTGTCCCTGGCAAGTTGCTTAACCACTCTGTGCCTCAGTTTCCTCAACTGTAAAATGGGGATACTGATAGAACTACCTCCTAGTGCTCGAGTGGAAATTAGAGGAGAAAAACGTTTAGAAAAGTGCCTGGAGGGTGGTAAGAGCTTCTGAGATGCCAGGACGTGAAGAGAGACCCACAGGGGATATATATTTCCAGAGGCCAGTGTTTGCTGGGCTTTATATTCTGATGACCCTGTAGGACCCTTCTAGCACTCAGCTCCCTTCCCGAATACTCTCTCCTATCACTGACTATCCAGCCCTCCCCGCCTCATCCCTGTCTTAGTCTGGCAAACCTACCCGCTCCATCTCTTCCCCCCTCCCACTTTTACTCATGCTTTCTCCTGCCTGGCCTTGACACTGTCATCTTCTGGCTCCTCCCATCTAGCCTCCCCTGCCTTTGTACTTTGACCCCTCCCAACCGGCTCCATCTGCTCCCCAGCACCAACTAGCTCTGGACACGGAGTCTCTTCTTTTGGTCTCGTTTCAGACCAAGGCTCCTTGAGGCCTGCGCCAGGCTCTGGGCTCAGTGGGCCTACAATCCCCGCAGCCATCAGGAAGTCCTTCCTGCACTCTAGCCCCAGTTTCTTGTCAGCAGGCTCAGCCTTATTCTCATTTGATGGTCTCCTGAGCTTGCTTTCTGCTGTCTGGGGCAAGCTTTCGTTCATTCTGAGAAGGAGGGTGGCACCACGTAACCAAGCACAAAGACCTGTTTTGGGTTTGAATGTGAATTCTACTGCTTACGGGCCCTGTGACCTTATGCAAGTCACTTAACTTCTCTGTGCCATGATGGCCTCGATGATAATGCAGGTGCTGTACAAATGAAATGAGTCAATACAGGGAAAACATATGTCTTCTGGTCAGCATCACGGCAAGCGGTAGCTAATATTACGGGGAGCCTGCTGTTGCTATCATCATCATCATCATCATCATCATCAGCTCTGTGTTATTAGAGTAGGGCTCACTGTTGTACTTGGCCTCCTGTGAAGGGCTGTTTCCTAGCCCCTTTCCACGAGCCCACCCGCATTTGTGAGTCCAGCCTGGAGATATTTTCCCAGGCAGCAAGAACCTTTCATCACAAACAATAAAGGGGTGGGGGCCCTAGGCAGGACGGAAGCTACGCTGCTTGCTTCTGGGCGACTGATCAAAGGGGGAAGGGGCGGTGATCCCCACCCCTGTCCAAGCCTCAGTTAGTGGACACCGACTCCAGCTAGAACCTGAGAGATTAGACTACAGGTCAGGCTCTCTAGCTTTATGCTGAATGGGCCACACTCCTCCTTGGAGGCGGGGGAGTAGGACCAAGTCCGGTCTGGTTGATGGGAGGAGGTGGAGCCGCCCTAGAAGGCCAGGGGAGGATCGAGATGAGCTCTTGAGTCTGGAATTTGGCAAGCAGAGTTGTCCAAAACACAATTTTCCATTCCCAGGCAAGGGGAGGCTGAGGGGGAAAGGAAGCAAGAAGCATGTGGCTGCTTAGGGCTGGAAGCAGTTGGGCAGGTAATGCCCTGGGTAGGAGAATGGGCCCCCTCCCCGCCCCCAGACCCACATCTGGATCTCGTTACTCTGACAACACACACAGGTGGAAAATGTTCCCGGGAATGTTTTTTCCAGAGCGGGAAGGGAAGCCAGACCCGCGCTGCCTTCCCCCACAATCCTTCCACATCAGCACCTGGACAGACGAACGAAGGGGTAGGCAGTCCGACACACACACACACTCCACCACCAACACACAACGCTCGAGCCCTGCCTCTGGCACACAGACCACACGACAGGGTCAGGCTGGAGGACTTTCGGGCCAGCGAAATCTGATACAGGCAGCAGAATCCACAATTTGTGGGTCCGTTTGAGAAAACGGGAGACACTACACGAGCAAAAACACGAGTTGAATTTGTAGAAATGAATCAACACAAAATCCAAACCAGCAAGGGCTGATAAACGCGTGGTACACCTGGTTATTGATTCAAAATTGATGACGATTTTCCTGATACCTTCGGAGCTAAAGCACGGACCCAGGAAAGCTGGCCATTGGTGGAAATAACTGGTCGGAAGAGAATTTCCACAATGGCAGAAGATATAATTGATCAAATTAGGCACCGGCCAAAAAAACTGAGGAATGAAATCCTCCTTGAAAAACTTAATGGAAAATCTCTCATCTCTATGGGAAAAAATTCTATGAAATAAAAAATGAAAATAAGTGAAAAAAAGAGCCTTTCCATTGCTTTGTGGTCAAAGCCGATCAAGGAATCAAATCGACCGAGGTAAATTGAGGAATTACATGTCTGTTCACTCTGGAAAATATTTTCCCCATAAAAATTCACCAGTGTTGATGGGGCGCCTTGGTGGCTCAGTCAGTTAAGCGTCTGACTCTTGATTTCAACTCAGGTCACGATCTCATGGTTTGTGAGTTTGAGCCCTGTGTAGGGCTCTGTGCTGACAGCACAGAGCCTGCTTGGGATTCTCTCTCCCTCTCTCTCTGCCTCTCCCCTCCTCTCAAAATAAATAAATAAACTTAAAAAATAATTCACAAGTGTTGGTATAATTCTGATTCTAAAAATGTTTGTACTCCTCAGCCCAATGGGTTGAGATGGTGGGGTCAAAATGGTGGGTTTGGAACCGGGGTCTCATTCATTTAGAATGGGGGCACATTCGTTTAGAAACATGCATACATGTGCGCAACCCCACCATGTGGGGCCCACCCATCCGCTCACACCACCTCAGCCCTTCTTCCCAGTGTACCTGGCTTGTCGGCTGCCCACACTCTCTGGCAGCTCACCCAGGAGGTAACAGTGGGACCATTGTGACCCTCCCAGGATTCTGGTGACCTCACAATGTCCCCTGAGGTCACCACAGAGATAACCTTGCTACTTCCTGCACCTGAGGCACAAGTCCGTGAGGCCAGCCGTGGGTGATCATCCTTGGTCCTCCTTCTGGCCACCCAGGGGAAAGCTTGGGCCAGAGCCCTCTAGGGGTGCAGGTCTCTGAGGGAACCAGGAGCAGAGACTCACCCCACCCACGGAGGAGCAACCCAGGGGAGACTTCCAACCGCCACCCTGGAGGTCCTTGCACCTAGTTCCCTTCACCCGCCCCAGGGAGAGATGCAGAAAGACACTTCGCTGCTGCCCCCATCTGCACCCTTGGCATCGAACCCTGGGCAGGGTGCCAGCCGGCAGGCCAGCCCATCTGAAACCCCTAGCGAGAGGGAGACTGGGTGCCGGGCCAGCCCCAACATCCACCGGAAGCCCAGCATGTCCAAGGTGATCCTGGAGGTTGCGGCAGACAAGGGGGCGCACAGCCGCATGACTCTGGCCACCCTGAAGAAGGCCATCGCCACCAAAGGTTACAACGTGACCCGAAATGCCTGGCGCTTAAAGCGAGTGCTCAAGGGGCTGGTGGACAAGGGCATGCTCAAGCAGGTGACCGGCAAGGGGGCCTCGGGCTCCTTCTGTATTGGCAAGAAGCATGACTCCAAGGTCAAGTTCAGGTCCCAGAGCCGGGGCCAGTCTGGGCAGCGCCGGTCTGGGCAACGTCGGTCTGGGCTGCGCCGGTCTGGGCAACGCCGGTCTGGGCAGCGCCGGTCTGGGCTGCGCCGGTCTGGGCTGCGCAGGTCTGGGCAGCACCGGTCTGGGCAGCGCCAGTCTGGACAGCGCAGGTTGCTAGTAGGCTCCCGGAAGGGACACAAGCGGCTAAACAAGGGGGTTCACAGGGTGGCCAGAGGCCGCCGCAATTAACGAGGCAGGCCAGGTGAGCGGGCAGGGGTGCCCGGCCCGTCAAAGGCTCAGTGACATGGGAATAAAAGGAGCCTAACTTATTTCACACCTGCCTCCTGGAATCTTTGGGGCTCAAGGGGTTGTGAAGGGGAAGACGGCTGGGAACAAGGGAGGGGTAAGGCCGTGGGGAGTGGGAACATGGGCAAAATAAGGGTGAGATGGATTTGGGAAGGGCTGGGGGAACTGAAAGCATCCACAGACATTAGCTAGTTCAAGGACAACGTCAGGTAGCAGGCGGAGAAACCAGGGCCCAGAGAGTGTCATGGTAATTGTGTGGCGAACCCAGCCCAGAACCATACATAGTGTGAGTGCGTCCGTGTGTGTGTGCAGCCTCTTAAGTGGCTTCTCAAACCCTTTCCCCCAGGGTGGCGGCAAGCCCCCAGACCTGGCTGGGTCCCCTCCCTCCCCCCACCCCAGGTTAAAGTCTTCCATGGAGACCAGAAAATGAGAAGGCTGGGCCAAGATAGGTCAAGTCCAGCAACCAGCCAGCCCAGAGCTGGAGCTCAGGGGGCCAGGGCGGATCCCATCATCCTAGAGCGGTCTGGCTTGTCTGTGCTGCTCACGGAGGTTGGAGGGTCCAGACTAACAGTCTAGGGGGGCTCCCACCCAGCCCCCAGCTTTCCCCTACTCACTCAGAGGTGGCCAGGTCTCTCTTCAGCCTGTGGACAAGCAAGGGAGGGGATTAGCTATTATCCACAGGCCCCTCATTATTCCAGGCCAAGCAAGAGGTCCCCCCATGCCTTTCCTGGCTGAGGACCCCGCTCCCCGAGGGGTCTGTGTCCCCAGGCAGCCACAAGGACATGAGTAGCAGCCACAGTGCCCTCCCTGGCCTCCGTTCCACCCCCCGCCCCCGCTCACCGTCCCTCCCGCCGGCAGCACATGATGTAGGCCAGCAGCACCGTGAGCAGCAGAGCCACCAGCAGTGGTACCAGGAGGGTGAGCAGCGCGTCAGTGAGGAAGTCTCGGGCCGTGGCCTCAGTAGGTGGACAGAAGAATGGGTCAAGCTCCAGGATCCCATCACCCGGGGTGGGCACCTCATCTGCAGGCTCCGGGACTGACTTATCCACCTGCTCAGAGAGCGTCCCTTTGACTAGACACAGAGACCCCAGGGGGACAGGCAGGGGTGCCCCATGCAACCACAGGACTTCCTCCTGCTTGCCTCCCCCAGTGTGGGTGACCTAGCAGGACAAGCCCTGGAATAAGAACCAAGAGAGAAAATCTGAGAGAGGCAGGTCCACGCCGTGGTTAGAGCACACCTCGAGGGTCCTCCTGCCTGGGTTTGGATCCTGATTCAGACAAATGCTGTGCTGGCTGACTTAGCTCCAGCTGCCTCAGTTTCCTCCCCTGTAAAGTCAGAATGCTAATAGTGGTACCCATCTCTGGGCCGGTGGTGAGGGTAAACCGTGTGGACTGGATAGTGCCTAGCACACAGCAAGTGCTCCGAGATGTTGATTATCAGTCTTTGGCTGCACTGTCGGTCAATTCACAGGGACAGAGTATTCCAGGGGTTCCCAGCGTAGGGAAGCGGGGTGTCCAGGAACCCTAGATAATTCAGGTCGATATCCCAAAGAGCAGTAGTGAGCGTCTTTGGTTTCTAACTTGGGGGTGGAAACTCTCTGGAAACGATCACAGGCAGATTTGCCAGGTGACACGTTGAAAGGAAGCACACAGAGCTGTCCCCAAGAGTCCCCTGGTGGAGAAAGGGTTCTGGAACTGCCCTAGGGGAGTGAAGGTTCTAACCGTTGGAACTACTGGAGCCGGGAGATCCCTTTCCTGGATTATGGACTCTGTCGCCCTCTTGTGGGACGAGGTGGAACTTCAGAGCGCGCGCATTGGAGCATGACGGGGGGGGCGGGGCGGGGGCGGAGGGTATACTCACAAACAGGAACAGAGAGGTGGGGTGAGGAGAGGGGTAGGGAAGAGACTGTGACGGGGGGGGGGGGGGAGGGCAGGAGGGGAGGCATGCCCCATCCCCATCCCCAGAGCCAGGGTCCCTCCTCACCAGGGACACATTGCACCAGTCCACGCGAAAGTGAGGTGCCAAGGTGTCATAGCAGGACAGAAGTGGAGGCTGGCCCTGGGCACAGCGAGCGTGGCTGTCGGGAGATCCCACCATCTTCAGGCAGGTGGAGAAGGGTGAGGCAGAGCCCACCTTGATGTAAACCCTGGGCCCAGACAGAAGCCACGGTTAACAAATTGGGGAGGGGGTGTCACTGGACACTGGAGATTTGGGGGTGGCAGGGCCACCTTGAGACCTGGGCTATGGTGAGAGGACATAGCACCACAGTCTTCTAGGGGGCCTTACACTCCCAGGGCTGTCTTTTGATAGCTGGATCTTTTACGTCCTCATGGGGCACCAGGGAGTGCAGAGTTTGGGGTCACTAAGGCTTGGGCCCGGGAAGGGCAAGAAGATGAAGGGGTGGCTGGAGGGAAGTGGACAGTGATGTGACACTGGGAGGTGCACATGGGTGTGGTGACGGTGCACGAAGGTGCTCCACGCCCACCACCTGGAAGGCGCCCCTTGCCGCCTCCTCCTCCAGGAGGCCCTCCTGGGTTGCACACTTACCCTTCCTTGTGACCCTCGATGGGAAGGGGGACGCGACCCCCACGGTCCAAGGCAGAGGTGATGTTGAGTAGCTGGAGCTCCCCTGACTCCCAGAGCCCTCCCAGGGCTGTGAGGAAGCGACTGGCAGGCGTCGAGGGGAGCACCTCCTCCACATCGTGGCTGCGGACCAGGAACTCGGCCTGGTAAGGCAGCAGGGGGCCTGGAAATGCCAGGTTGGCGCCCACTTTTGCATGGATCCTTCCCAAGCCTCCCCCAACTCCAGCTCCTCCCCAGGCCCCCGGACTCCTACCTTCCTCCCTAAAATCCCACGCATCACAGGCCCCAAACGTCCTTCCCGTGGCCTCAACAACTTGCCCGAGGCCCCACACGCTGTCAGCAGAGCAGCCAATTATGCAACTCTAGAGCCCTCCCATGATGCTCCGCTCCCACTACTCCCCCAAGTGTCCCCTTCACACCCCCTCCCTCCTTCCCAGGGAAATCCCCCAAGACCGGCTTGGTGGGTGGGAGTGGGGCAGGGGTATGGCTGGTGGTACCTTCTGGGTCCCCAATCAACAGCACCAGCCTCTGCCGGGTGGTGTCAAAGGTGTCCCGATTGTAGGCTACGACCTGGCAGGGGGAGGGGAGGGGGAAGAGGGCTGAGGAATGGGGTTAGGGGAGAAGACGTGTGGAGAGGACAGAGACGCCCGCAAATAAGGGGCATCTAAATTGCGTAAATGAACATGAACGACTGCCCACGTGGGACCCGGCCCCTGGGGTCCCTGCTCGTACCTCGATGACCTGGCGCCCACGATCTTCTGGGGTGGGGGCGCCGTAGAGGAAGCCAGGGTGGTGGGGGCTGCGCTGGGTGTAGCGGAGCCAACGAGGCAGGTCTGGGTGCCCCTGGAGGTGGGCGTGGTAGGTGATAGGGACGGTGGGCGGGACATCTGGCGGAAGGGAGGAGATTGGAGACATGACAGGAGCCCTCACCAGCCCCTGGCCGGTCACCGGCAGCCCACCCGACGCCCTTGGGACCCCTCTCACCGACGTGCTCAGGCAGACTCGGGAAGGTTTCCTGGTCCAAGGTGTGTACAAAGACGCGGCCCACCAGAGGCTGCAGGGTCGTCTGCTGGGCCTCGGTGTCCCCCAGCCCTGCCAAGAGACCTGTGGGGACCCCACACCCCCAAACACACATGTCAGCCTTCGCTCGGGCAGCGGATAAGAAGCTCCCGGTGCCTCTAAGAGACTGGAGAAGTAGGAGGGGGGCTCCCAGGAAAGGACAGGGTGGGTGGGGCCCCGGCTGTGACAAGTCCTAGACCTTTGTTGGTTTGGGTTCATGGGAACCCCTTCCCCCACCCATTTTTGGCTTCCTTTGAGGAGTCACAGTGGGGGGGGGGGACTGCTGTCTGACTGAGAGGGGTGTGAGGTGGGGGAGGGAGTGTATGTGTGTTAAAGGCACTTGGAAAAGAACGCTTAAGAATGCTGAGTGCCCGGGAGGCTGGAGAGGTGGTGGGTAGCCCTTCTGGAACCCTCTCTCCTTACCCCTAATACACAGGGAGAAAGGGACCCACAGAGGCCAGGAAAAGCTGAGCAAATGGGATCCTGTGCCCCAGAGAAAGTATCTGCCCCAGCGGGCCCCCACACCCTTGTGGCCAAATTTAGCTTGGGCCTAGAAAGAAGGCAGACCAGTCAGCCCATTAAAGGGCCCAAGACACCCCGGGGAACCAGGCCTGTGCTGTCAGGCCCACCTCAGCCTAGGACACCCCACCCTTCAGAGCTCCCGGCCCCCCACTTCCCGGAGCCCTGCCCCCAGCCCCATTTCCCTGGACCTCCCACCAGACACGGCATTAACACCCCTAAGTCCTTGTGGCTCCTGACCCCAGACTCCTCTCCCCAGGGACCTCTGTAGGTTCACCTCTTCACCCCTAAATCCTGTCCCTTCGTCCTGAGCCTCCTCCCAGAGGAAGGCCCCAACTTGCCCACAAGGAGAAGAATCCAGATTAGTGCTGCTGCCATGGCTGCCCCGGCCCCAGTGAGTG
Source organism: Cryptoprocta ferox (assembly GCA_028646485.1). Taxonomy (NCBI): domain Eukaryota; kingdom Metazoa; phylum Chordata; class Mammalia; order Carnivora; family Eupleridae; genus Cryptoprocta; species Cryptoprocta ferox. Next base: position 32,675,044 of record CM053565.1, read on the forward strand.
ACAGAGACAGGAGCAGGGGGGAGGAGAGAGGGGAGGAGGGAGGGAAGGAGAGAGGGAGGGACCACGGGGGAGGTGTCCCAGAGTAGCTGGCCCCAGCTTCTGCCAGTGGGTCCCTCCCCAACGCCACCCAGAGCAGGCGCTGAATCTGGGATGGACGCTGTTCTTCCCATGACAAGGTCCTCCAATGATCCCCCCCCACCCCAGGGGCCAGAGAACGTTTTCTAAACCACCAAGCTGACTACCTCAGTCCCCCCCCAAAAACCCTAAGGGCTCCCCTTGGCTTGAGTCTCCGGCTCTCAGTGGCTTTCACGCCCTGCCTGTGTCTGGCCATCCTGTCCAGAATCCTCTCCTCTCTCCTACTACCGACCACACACACACACACACACACACATGACCCCAGGCTTCTGCGCAGCCTCACTCCAACCCCCCCCAGCCCCAACCCCCACCCCCCCAACGGACATGCTCTCCTAAGCCTGCTAAGTGCTTTGCACAAGCTTGGAGCTCCCTTCCTGCCCCCATCCAGCTGGCAAACTCAGACTCACCTCGCAAGGATTCACCCTGAAGTCTTCCTTTGCTCCCTCCTTCCTTCCGCTAGGTGAGCTGGGTGTCCCCTTGGCCCCTGGGCACAGCCTCGAGGGGTCATATTATCTTCGTATCCCTGGACCTGGCACAGACAGGTGTAGGGGACTAGGTGACGGCATCCTTAATAGTACGCTTACCAGCTGGGGGCCGTTCACCCAGCCCTTATCCCCAGACCAAGGACCCCCAGCGTGTACCCCAGGTCTGGGAAGACAGAGAGCCCAGGACAGGACTCTCGGGGTAGAGACAGGGAGTGGAAGAGGTAGCACAGGCATGGAGGCCTGCAGGCCTGGACGCAAATCCCACCTTGTCCGCTCAGCTGGGGACGGTGGCCTTGAAAAACTCAGTGGCCCTCTCTAGGCTCTGTTCCCACAACTACAGCCTGGCCAGGCTACCTCTCCATGTCTTTGTAAGGAAGCCTCAGCATCAGGAACTCGGTGCATACTTACAGAGCACCTACTGTGTGCCAGGCACAGAGGAAGCCGCGATGGGCAGAGCCCTGCCCCCCACGGAGCTTGCATGCCCCGCGGGTAATGACCGGTAACCCCATTTCCGGACAGCAACGCATTCTATGAGATCAGTGTTACTTTCATCCCCACTTTCAGATGAGAAAAGTGAGGCAGGAGGGCTGCACGGCTTCCCCAAAGTCAGTAGACCAGCTGGACGCGTGTGAACCACTTAGCCCAGTGCCCTTCTCCGTCCACGACACAGCTGATGTGCCTGCTGGTGGGGCACCCCTCCCCCACTTCTCTCCTCTGCCCAAGGATCTTGGTCCAGGCATGAAGGGGGTGGGATGCCCTTCTCTTTGGGGGCTTCTAGAAGCAGACAGACAAGGACTCTCCCTAGATGCCCTGAGGAGGAGGCAGAGACCCACAGATGCCAGGGTTCCAAAATTCTCCGTGTGGGGGTGAGCGTCCCTCCTGGGCCCTGAGATGAAGGGCATTGCCATCTCACCGCCATACCCAACGCCCCAGGCAAGGACACCTGGGACCAGTTCCGGTGGGGACTGAGGGGCAGGGTGTTGGCCTGCGGGTGGGAATGACCAGCGAGTGAAGGTTACTTAGTCCTCATCTTTTTTGTTCTCTCCCCACCTGACCGTCCCACTCGTCCTTGGAGAGCCACCAAATTCCAGAGTCAGCGTCCACCCAGGCTCTCGGGCAGGGCAGGCCTTGTCCCAGAGTCACCTTGGCACCTCTCTGCCTTCTCAGAGAGGGGGGGCATGAGGGAGGAAGGTTCTGGAGACAGAGCGAGAGTCAGAGGGCTCTGGGGGAGCAGGCAGAGGTGGCAGAGACTGGCCATCGGCCCAGGCCTCAGCCTCTCCGTGGCTCCATGTGACTCGTCTGCTATATCTGGAGACACTCACGCACACCCTCAGCTGTTTTGAGGTAGCAGTGCCCGAACCCAGTGCCGCCAGGCCCTCAGAGGCCAGCTTCTTTACAGATCCTTCTCCCCGTTCCTCCAAACCTGGGGAGCTGGGGACTGGGCCAGGAGCCAGGAGGAAGTCCCCTATGGCCCACCAGGGACCTCTCCAAATCAGGGCTGTCTGGATTGCAATCTGCCTCTATAACTCTCAACACTTCTGTTCATTGGGACCTGGGGGGTGGGGTGGGGGGCAGAGACTGGGTCACAGCATCCTTTGACTTCTTAGTCTGCAATTTTTACATAAAACCAAAGCCTACAGGGGCGCCTGGGTGGCTCAGTCAGCTGGGCAACTGACTTCAGCTCAGGTCATGATCTCGCGGGTTCGTGAGTTCAAGTTCCGCGTCGGGCTCTGTGCTGACAGCTCAGAGCCTGGAGCCTGCTCTGGATTCTGTGTCTCCCTCTCTCTCTGCTCCTCCCCCACTCACGCTCTGTCTCTCTCTAAAAAATAAATAAGCATTAAAGAAATTAAACAACAAAAACAAAACCAAAGACTACAGAATAAAAGAATGAGCCTCCACATATATATCCATCACTCAGCGTCAATAGTTAGTGACTCGTGGCCAATCTCCTGTCACATATACCGCACCTGACCTTCCCTGCTGTCCGATTTCCTCTATCAAAACTTTGGCATGTATCTTTGAAAGATAATGACTCTTTTTTAAACAATCATAATTGTTACACCTAGTGCATTAGTGTTCCTTAAAGTTAATAATAATTCCTTAAATCAGATCTATAGTGTTCAGATTTCCATCTCTCAAAAATGTCTTTTTTTTTTTTTTACAATGCATTTGTTTGGATCAGGATCCAAATAAGGTACACACGCTGCAGCTGATTAATGTGTCTCCTTTATATCTCTTTAAACCCAGAGGTTCCCTATCCAATCCTCTCTCTCTCTCTCTCTCTCTCTGTCTTTTTCCTTGAGGGAACCAGGTCATTTGTCGTGCAGTTTTCCAGTCTGGGTTTTGCTGATTGCATCTCTAGGGTGTTCTTTAACATGCCTCTCTGACCTCTGTACTTCCTGTAAATTGTATTTCCCGTACATTGTTATTTCCTGCAAATTGTAGTTGGATTGAGGGTCCTGATCAGGTCTGGGTTCTATTTTCTTTGGCAAGACCACTTCACAGATGGTGGTATTGCTTCTTCCATCCAGAAGCACGGGCAATCACTGATGCTCTGTGCCTCATCCATCAGCCCTTTCCCCCCCCCCTCCCCAACACAGTGATACTCACATTCAATCACTCCTTCCTTTATTAGCTGGAATAATTCTAAGCAGAGCAACTGCCCCTCACTTCCTGTTTGGTTACTGAGTGGCATAGCTCATATAGGAAAGATGGGATAAATACTTGATTCTGTTCTTATATTTACCAATTTTGAAATAATGAATTGATTCTCTAGCATCCCTCGAACTTCGGCCAGTTAGCTTTTTAAAAAACATTAGTAGCATAATTATGACTTTATGGCTTTAAACATATTTGATCTTCAATCCATGGTGACTGGTATCGCTCCTGACCCTCCTATTGTCCCTTCATGAGCTCATGATGTGGCCCCCTTCCATCTGGGGCGACTGGTGAGTCAAGTCTCTGCAGCTCAGGGTCGCAGCCTTGTCTCCGCACCTGTGCCCTCCACCCCTGTCTCCCCAGCTTTCTACCTGATGTCCGCCTGTCAGTGTCTCAGTTTAATTCCTCTGGTCCTTTGTCCCCGGCTCTCCCCATCTCAGTGAATATTTCCTGAATGAATGAATGAATGAATGATTGAATGAATGCATGCATCATCTCCCCAACTCAGTCTACTCTGTCTCTAAGAACCTCTTGATTTCGGAAGGCCACATTTTCTTCATCTGCATCTGCAACGGGGGATTATTTGTTGTCACGAGGGACAAAGGAAAGGCATTCTCATCATTGTGATGTGATTGTCGCATCTGCCTCCCAGACTCCGCCCACATCTTTCCTCCCCTCCTCTTCGCCGCCCCCAGCCAACAACAAAGGATGCGATCTGTTAGTCTGCCACGAGAGGGCGCGTTCGCGGCTGCAGCCCGGCCCTGCGCCTGCGCAATATTGGGGCCGAGCCGGGCCCAGTGGGAGCGGGAGGTGGGGGCGGGTAGGGGGGAGGGGCGGGAGCGCCCCGCCCCGGGCTGGGGATGCGCGTCACTCGTGTTTGCTGAGAACTGCAGCTGGAGGAGGCGACGCAGGAGGAGGCCGACGGCCTCGAGCCTTACCTCGTCCTCCCCTTCCGGGTCCAGAGGATGTTCTTCCAAGCGGGGAGGAGAATCCGCGTGGAGGCAGGGAGCTGGACACAATGCCGCCTTCCCCACCATCCTCAGCATTTGTACCAACCCTCTGACTTCCAAGGACATGTCCATATTTCCCCACCACATGGGGGGGGCCACCAGTCCGAGGACCTAAGTGTACCCAGAATCCTCCCCTTTTTATCGTTGAACTTGAGCCCACAAAGAGGTTCCTTGAAGCCTTGTGACGGCCCAGAGCAATCAATCATGAGTCTGAGAACAGCGGACACCATCCCTGCCCAAACTTTTTAGGTTTCAGGGGAAACAGAGGCGGGGAGGGACAGTCAGAGGTCTCAGGGCGCAGTATTCCGCCCACCTAGATCTGCGGACACTCCCTCGCTGTCAAGTGGGGGTAATAAGAATCAAAGAGATAATGAAAGCGAAAGTGCTTTGTAAACTGTAAAGCTCCGGAGAAAGTAAGGGGTCTTTCATTTATTTATAGCTGACAGTGCAAGACAATGGCTGCCCAGGGCCAGCCCACTGGCACAGCTAGAGAGCTGGGAGAAGTCAGATTTAGAAGCTACCGCTCAGTGATGGAAGGATTAGGAAAATAAAAGAAACCAAATCTCTGACACTTTTGGCAGATGGTATGATTATTTATATGCAACATCCAAGAGCTATCACAGGCATGTTATGAGGGTTATTAAGGGAGATCACCAAGGTCGCTGGACAAAAATTAACATGCAAATACAATTACAATACAAAATGCAACAGTGTTGCGTTTAACTAGCAATGTTATTAGAAACTGTAATAAATTTTTAAAAATAAATTATTAACAATACAATTAAAATTGGACAGCACCCCGAGAAAACTCACAGATACTTCTGAAGAAAAACTATACGCTTATAAAACTATAAAAGCTATAGGCTATAAAAGGAATATGTGGAGAGAGGTATTAAATTTAGGGATAAAAAGCTTCAATGTTAGGAAGACAATTCTCTCCATATTAATCTGACTCGATGCGTGTCTAATAAATATCCCAATAGGATTTTTCGAAGTCAGGCAAGCCTATTCTAAAATTCACACAGAAGAGCCAAGGACCAAGAAGAGGCTAGACAGTTCTGAAAAAGAATAAGCCCCTAACAGATACCAAGACTTATTTGAAAGCGATATTAATTAAAACAATGTGGTATCGGCGCTGGACTAGACAAAGAGATCAATAGAATAGAGTGCCCAGAAACAGATCCAAGCGTTTGTGGGAATGTGATTTATGATGTCAGTGGCATTGCGACTCAGTAAGAGGGAGTAGACTATTTAAAAAATTTTTTTAATGTTTTATTTATTTTTGAGAGAGAGAGAGAGAGCGTGAACAGGGGAGGATCAGAGAGAGAGGGAGACACAGAATCCGAAGACAGGCTCCAGGCTCTGAGCTGTCAGCACAGAGCCCGATGCGGGGCTCGAACCCACGAGCCGTGAGATCTTGATCTGAGCCGAAGCCGGACACTCAACCGACTGAGCCACCCAGGCACTCGGGGAATAGACTATTCAATACAAAGTGTTGTGACAATTGGCTTTTCAAATGAAAAATCTTCACACCATCCATAAATATTAATTCCAGATGGATTAAAGACCTAAGAGTGAAAAAACAAAACTTTAAAATACTTAGAAGAAAATGTAAGAAATCTCAGAGTAGGAAGAGATTTCTCAGACAAGAGACACAACTCACAAAAGATTGATCGATTTTACTACGTTACCAAAAAAAAAAGCTTTCTGCTATGAAAATGACATGATACACAGATTTAAAAGTCAAGCACAGCCTCGACAACAATGTTGGCAGCATGTGAAACAGATAAAAGGACCTGAAAATAATGTAATGTGTGTCAATTATACTAAAATGTATTAGAATTTTAAAAATAATAATAAACAAAAGGTTAGTATCCAAGGGGTCCCTGGTGGCTCAGCCGGTTGGGCATTTAGCTTCGGCTCAGGTCATGATCTCGCGGTTCGTGAGTTTGAGCCCCGCGTCAGGCTCTGTGCTGACAGCTCAGAGCCTGGAGCCTGCTTTGGATTGTGTCTCCCTCTCTCTCTGCCCTTCCCCCACTCATTCTCTCTCCTCTCTCTCTCCCTCTCTCTCTCTCTCTCTCTCTCAAAGAAACATTTAAAAAAATTAAAAGGTTAGTATCCAAGATATATAAAGAACTCCTACAAATCAATAAGGAAAAGACAGGCGTTTTGAGTGCCTCCCCAAATGGCATTCCTTGCCTTCTTCCCTGCTAGTGGAACCCTGGTCTGATTCCCTGGTCTGATTCAGGAATCAGGAGTCTAGGCTTTGGGGGAGGCTGGGCCTTCCCCAGCTGCCTCAGGTAAATGGTGATCGGTCTACATACAGTGTGATAATTCAGTTCCTCCCGTCAGTGGTTGGTTTAGCGTGTGGACGTGTATGCAATTCTGGCCACAAAGACCAGAAGAGAGATCCCCTGTGGGGCCTCTGGGAAAGAGACACTTGAGAAGAAAACGTCCACTTTCTTCTACTTCTGGATGTTTGTCTGCACAAGACACCTGGAGCAAAGGCCACTATTGTGGACCGTGAGGGGCTGGTCTAAGAGGCAAGCCCACATGATGGGGAGGATATTGTGGAAAGATGGAAAGAACCTGGTTCTTTTTTTTTTTTTTAACGTTTTATTTATTTTTGAGAGAGAGAGACATAGAGCATGAGCAGGGGAGGGTCAGAGAAAGAGGGAGACACAGAATCAGAAACAGGCTCCAGGCTCTGAGCTGTCAGCACAGAGCCTGATGCGGGGCTCGAACCCACAAACTGTGAGATCATGACCTGAGCCGAAGTCAGCCGCTTAACCGACTGAGCCACGCAGGCGCCCAAGAACCTGGTTCTTGATCGTCACAGCTGAGATTCTGAATTAACCAACCCTAGGCCTTCTTGTTATAGGAGATACCAAAATTCCTTTTTCGCTTAAACCACTTCTAGTTGGGCTTTCTATGACTTGTATCAAAAGGTACAACGGAGGCACCTGGGTGGCTCAGTCAACTGAGCATCTGACTTCCGCTCAGGTCATGATCTCACGGTTCGTGAGTTCGAGCCCCGCATCGGGCTCTGTGCTGTTAGCGTGGAGCCTGCTTCAGATCCTCTGTAACATACACACACCTCTCTGCACCTCCCCCACTTGCACGTGTGCTCTCTCTCTCTTAAAAATAAAATAAAACATTTAAAAAAAAAAAGGTGCAACGGGTAGCCAAGGAGATGGTCATCAGCAATTCCAGAGGAGGAAACCCAAATGGCCAACGAGATGATAGGATGCTCGACCTCACAGGCAGGGAATGCAGACTCAGATGAGATACCTCTTCACACCCATCAGACCGACAAAAATAAAGAGCCTCGCGAGAGCAGATGTTGGCAAGGATGTGGTCAGACAGGACATCTTGCACAAATGCTGGTGGCGAGGGCATGAAGTGGAGCCGTCTCTGGAGAGAGCCGGTGGGCGGTACCTGACAAGCAGAAAGTGTGTCTCCCCGCGACTCGGGCTCTCTGCTCCGAGGTATATGTTCTCCTGACGGGTTCACACAAGTACAAGGGTGTTCACTGCCGCCCTGTTTATAATAGCAAAACACAGAAACACCTCAAATGCCCCTCAGCAGAGGAACTGATAAATAAATTGTGGCCTGTTCCCATACTGAAATAACAAACAGAAGTTAAAGCGAAGGAATCAAAGCCACATGTTATCAGTGTGGCTCCGTTGTGAAAATCATGCCAAATGAAAAAAGACACAAAATGATACACACAATAGGATGGCTGTTGTATCCATGCTAATAATACAGAGAGCATTACTGTCTGCGGTTTTATGAATACTTCAATGTGTAGGGAAAATATCAAATTATGGGCTAGACTTATCAAGGAAGGAAATTCTGATCACATGCGACAACGCAGAGCCTCGAAGACATTGTGCTAAGCGAAATGAACCAGGCACGAAAGAACAATTGCTATAGGGTTCCACTTGCATTGGGTGCCGAGAGGTGTCACGTTCAGAGAGACAGGAAGTAGAACAGTGGTAGCGGGGGGGGGGGTTGGGGGGAGGAAGACTTGGGGAGTTAGTGTTTAATGAGTCCAGAGTTCCAATTGGGAAGACTAGAAAGTTCTGGACACGGATGGTGGTGTTGGTTGCAGGACCGTGTGGATGTACTTAAACGCTACTGAACTGAACACTTAAAAGGATTTAAAAAAGCAAAGTTTATGTTATTTTCTCTATTTCACAATTTCAGAAATGATAATTTATGGGCTATAAAGGGTGCACCCAAAATTTGTGACAGCAGGTAGGGTGCGCAATGGGACCAGGGAGAAAGAGAAAGCACCAACTCTCGTGTTCTTTTCTATGAAGGAACCTGAAGCAAAAATGATGCAATGCTAGCATTTGTAAATTCTGTTTGTTCTGTGATTCTCTGAACTTTTCTTATTTCTAAAGAAACTTTCCAAACTAAAATTATATATATAGTATATCATATATAAAATATCATATATATACAATATATCACATATATTCATACTTTTTAAAGAAAGAAGAGCTTTCTGAAATAGAACTGCTCTGAAGTGACAGGATACGTCCCCTCAAGGTCACCTGAAGTGCAAGGGGCTGAACGTGGGCGATAGGGGAGCTGGCCTCTGGAGGCTGCACCTGTGCCAGGTGCCGCACCAGGCTGAGCCTGGCAGAACCAGGCGAGAAAGGAGCTGGCATGGGCAACATTTTCTTTCCCCTGACCCAAAGCAGGTGAGGCAAAGGGAGCTCTCAGAGCCAGTGTCCTCCTCTGGCACCCACTCTACAAGATCCAGAGAGCACTGAAAAATAGAAGCCACCATCCAAACACAAGAACGTATGTTATTAGCAGTGGGAGCCGGCACCAGAGTCCTTCGAATCTGCTGATGACCAACTACATTGCCCAACCTTTCCGGTTAATTTTTTTCTTTGACCTCCCTGCACATCTCTGGAGCTCCCACAGCGATGGCTGTCTGCGTTGCAAAATACATATTTACAGGCCCTCTAAGCCTGGCTAAATATAGGCTTTCTTTAAAAGCAACTGATGAGTTGGAGAAATCTTTCTTCTGTCCCATCCCTTCCCCACTCCCCAACACAGACCACACAGACACACACACAGACACACACACACACACACACACACACACTGACTCCTCCTTCTGTGGGCGGACCCCAAAGGACCCCTGTCTTTGCTTAGAGAATGGGGGACTCTTGAGACACCAAGAGGCAGGAATGAAAAACCCTCTGGGAAGTAGAGAAGGGAGGTCACTTTCATTTCAGGGATGATCCCAAAAGATCAGGAGGACCGTAGGCAGGGGAGGTTTATATTTCAGAAATCCATCTAATAGACCTTAGAAGGAGGGGCACCCTGGTGGCTCAGTAGGTGAGCGTCTGACTTAATTTTGGCGCAGGTCATGATCTCACGGTCATGGGATCAAGCCCTGTGATGGGTTCTGGCCTGAGCGTGGAGTCTGCTTGGGATTCTCTCTCTCTCTCTCTCTCTCTCTCTCTCTCTCTCTCCCTCTCCCTTTCCCCCTCCCCCGCTTTCCCTTTCTTCCTCTCTCTCTCAGAATAAATGGACATTACAAAAATTAATTAAAAAAAATAGACCTTAGAAGGAAACAAGAGGCTGGAAGCTTCACGAAGACCCACGCAGAGATGCCAACGCTGGCGCCCAATTTTGGGCGCACCTGCTCACACATGCGCACATGTGCACACACCTCCGTACATGTTCAGATACACATGCAAGTCAATAACAGGAGACTCGGGGCGCCTGGGTGGCTCAGTCGGTTAAGCGGCCAACTTCAGCTCAGGTCATGATCTCGCGGTTCGTGGGTTCGAGCCCTGCATCGGGTTCTGTGCTGACAGCTCAGAGCCTGGAGCCTGCTTCAGATCCTGTGTCTCCCTCTCTCTCTCTGCCCCTCCCCCACTCCTGCTCTGTCACTCTCTCTCAAAATTAAATAAACATTAAATAAACAAACAAACAAACAAATAAATAAATAACAGGAGACTCACCAGCTCTGATTTGTGCCAGGAGCCTTTCTAAACGCATAAAGCACTCACAGAACTCATTTAATCGTTAACACTATCAGGTTGCTATGTTTTCTCCGGGTTTACGGATGAAGACATTTGTTAAAATCCCTTCACTGGGAAGTGGCAGGTTGGGAACAAAGACCGTCTGGCTTCAGAGCCCCTGTTCTGCCTGGCTCCACGGAGAGTGGGGGAGACCCAGGGTCCCCCGCGCTCAGGAGACAAACTCAGACATACAGATTGAGCTTTTTGAGGATATTAGACTTAGGGAGGGAAAATGACTAGCCCCGGATCACCCAACAAATGGATGAAGCTATGATTCAGTTCAGACCTTTTGAACCACAGCCTGTTCTTTCCTCTAAAACTGGGTAAGTCACTTCCCTCTGCTCGGCTCAGCCCTCCTCAGTCCCCTGGGAAGGGGTCAACCAAGGGCCACGAAAGGCCCCCGCAGCACCGACATCCTGGATTTATGTTGTCCTCTGTGAAGCCGTGTGAGAACACACACGCCTTATCCAGCATCTTCGTATCTGCCCAAGCTCCCGGCAGAGGAGGACAGATGAAGGGGAGTGATTGGGGCGGGGACCGCTGGCTCCCCACAAAATGGTCCAAGGGCAGGGTCTAGGTCGGCCTCTGCTCAGATGATTGTGGCCACAGACACACAACGTTCAGAGGCTGAGTCTCAAGGCCCCAGGGCTGGGAAGAGAAGCCAGCCTTGGCGCCCAGCCCAGGCCTGAGCCCAGGGCACTGAGGGCTCAGGACTTATCACACATCTCCCTGCCTTCATCACCCGTTACACCTGGTGTTTAAAACTGGCGAGCCTCGAGGAACAGTCTCAGGGGGCCCTCATCAGATGTGGGGGTAGGTGGAAAATGAGGAGGGGCTCTATCAGGAGAAGGGTCAAGGGCAGATGATCTCTCCCTATAGAAGCCCCCCGCCTTTTGATCAAGAACCCGGAAAGGCATCTCCTTCCGCACGTACCCTTCCTTCTGTGTTCCAGCTACTTTATTCTGTTTATCCTCTCAGATCAGAGACACTGAGTAACTTTTCCAAGGTCACACAGCTAGCAAGTGGTAGAGCCACGATTTGAACTCTGACAGCCTAGCTCCTGGGTCAGCTTTGGGAACCACCTCACCCTTTCTTCCAGGGTAAGGTGAGGAAGGAACTTCCATGCATAAATTTGTTTTTAATGTTTGTTTATTCTTGAGAGGGGGGAGAGGGGGGCAGAGAGTGGGAGACACAGAAACCGAAGCAGGCTCCAGGCTCCGAGCTGTGACGTGGGGCGACTGGAACTCACGAACCATGAGATCATGACCTGAGCCGAAGTCAGCCGCTTAATCGACTGAGCCACCCAGGCGCCCCTAGGAACTTCCATTTAAAGACCACCAGACAACTTGGCCACGGAGGCCTTCTCCACACAGGACAATAGAAAGGATGATTAAATTACCATGGGGTGCTGGTCCGAAGGAGAGGGGTGAGGACCACGGCGAGAGGAATGGAAATTAGGTTTAAGTCTTTCCATTTGGATGGTCACCCTCCCAAATGTACCCTCACTGCAGGGGGGATTACTGCTCCAGGCAGGCAGGGAGGGGAATGGAGGAGATAACACTCCATTCCCCACCCATCTAGTCTAGAAGTCCAGCCTAATCTCGCAGGCCAGCCGGCTTGGTGCCTGACCCCAGGGAAGGAGTGATGGTAAAGCACTTACTGATCCATAAAAGCTTCTTCGGGAATTCTGGCTGGGGGTGTCGCTGAGCTAACCGGGAGCCCATGAAATAATAATCCCCGCTCATTAGCCTCAGCCATCCAAGCTCTGGGCCGACTCCACCCTCCTGCCTCCCAAAGCACTTAAAAGGGTTTCACCCTTGGAAGTGTCAGGACAAGGGAGATCCAAGCACCTCAGGAATCCAGTTTACCCCCATGCTGCTGCCGCTGCTGCTGGAGGTGTTGGGGGTCCCAGGGTCACTGGTCCTGACTGCTGGTTCTCAGCTCCTCCTCCCACCCTTAGAAGCCAGCTTCCCCACCTGGCCAGAAGCGTGGGCCCAGACCCCTTGGGCTGGGACCAGTTAAGATGACTCACCAAAGGGTGTGGGAGATTCTGGGCAGAACACCCAGGGGCCTGCGCCCTCCTCCAGTCCACACAAGAGTTTCTGGGGACACTGCCCAAACTGCCATCCCTCAGCTAGGTGAGATTTCTGTCTCACCCAACTTCCACAGTGGGGTCGGGGGAGCGGGGGGGGGGGGGGGGGGG
>CM053565.1:32687687-32705840 GCA_028646485.1 Cryptoprocta ferox
AAGAGGCAGGTGTCCCTGGAAAGCCTGAGGTCTGGGTTTATTTCCGGTTCCTGCTTAGGGCCCAAATCTTCCCTCTCTCTTAGCCTCTGGATCCAGTCCTGTGGTTCCTGGCCCCTCCCTGCCCCAATATTCAGGATTCCCAGGCAGCTTCCCACACCCCATCCCCCACGCTCCTTTGCACGTGTTAACCGGCTTATTTCCCCCGCAAAACCCACACACACACCTACAGTGGCGGGGTGGGAGGATTCCCTACAACAGCCCTTCTAGGCAAGCTGGGGAGAGAGTGGGAGATTGGGAAGAAGAGGAAGAGGATGGAAGAGAAGAGGGCGGGGGAGGAGGCAGAGACCGCAGGAAGGCCTGAGATGCAGGAAGCAGCTGGGAGAGGGGGGAGGCTTTGTGCCTGAGCTGTTCCCTGGGTCCTAGGGTCCACCCTGTTCATCATTTTCTGGCATCTGTGGAGTGAGCCAGCGCATCTGGACCTGTCACGGTCTAGAGGGTGGACATTTACTCCCAGCCCTGGCAGCTGGGTACGGGTAGAGGACAAACCCAGGCTCCTTGTTGTCTATGTGGGGTTGGGGAGAGCATCAAAACAACTTCCTGGGTTGCCGGGACAGGGGATGTGCAGGTCACTACCGTCTTTCTCCCCGCCTCCCTAACACACACTTGCACGCAGTCGCCGGGATCCTTTAGATCGGAGACCCAAGCTAGACCTCTCACTGCTGAAACTTTGGCCCCAGGCCTCCAGAATTCCTCCTGCCAAATTCCTTCTTCCTGTTTGAGAGGCAAGAGTGCCCTAGCATGGGCTTGAAGGCAGGGATTGCATCCCCTCCCTTGCAGCCTGGGTGCTGGGCTGGCTGACACCCCTTTCAGCCTGTCAGAGGACAAAGGCCAGCTTTGGGTTGCCACCTGGGTGATGAGGACCATTTCCTTTCTCCTTTCCTCCTCCACCACAAAGCCACTGGACCAAGCTTTCACACCTTAGAGAGTGCAAAACGGTTCTACACAAGAATTTGTCAAAATGCAGATTCCTGCACCGGCCTCTGAGGTTGCGCTTCCCAAAGTTTGGAGGAGGGCCCAGAAATCTGAATTCAAAACAAAAATTTTTTTAAGTGCCCATAGATTTTGATGCTGATGGCCTCGAACCATACTAGGGAACTCCCAAGGACCTTGAAGGAAACGATCCTTTGCCCCGCCCCACTAATCTCCCTTCACATTTGGGATGGAGACAGGACCGCACAGAGGCCACTGGGGCTGGATTGCCTCCCCGCACCCGATATTTGGTGGGGGTGTGCTTTTGTGGGTTGTGATACGCCGCAGTCAGAGGCTGGGATGGAAGGGCTGAAGAGTACAGGCCAGGATCTGGGGTCAGCGTCAGGCGGTCGGCGAGGGACCGGCAGGGGAGGGGATACGTTCGGGAGGAGGGGAAGGGGAGGGCTCACGGATTCCGGCCCCGGAAATCCGATCCCTTTAGGACCCAGAGGTGCCAGTCCCCCAGCGGCGGCGGCGAGAAGGGCAGCCGCTCGGTCTCGGGCAGCCGCCGCTCGGGCAGAGCCAGAGAAAGACCGAGGCTCGGGGCGCGGGGGGGAGGGAGGGAGGGAGGGTGGCGCGGCGGCGGAGCGGCCCGGGCCGGCCGAGCAGCCATGGGCGCCGGGGTGCCGGGCCCCCCGAGAGCCGAGGCCCCCGGCCGGGGTGGGGGACGCCCGGGCTGCCAGCCCCGCTGACACCGCCTCGGACGATGTGAGCCGGCGCCTCCGCCGCTGCTTCGCGGGCAGGGCGCGCGGTCCCACCGGCCCCGGCCGCCGCTTTTCTAATTTGGGTGGGGGCGACCCTAGCAGGCCGCTCTCTCGGGTTTTGAAAGAGGGGCTGGCTGTCTGTGGCAGCTGGATTGGGGGAGGCGACCCACACAGGGCGCTCGGAGATTTTTTTTTCCTTTTTTCCTTTTTTTTTTTTTTTTAAGCGGGGTTAACTGTTCTTGGCAGCTTGGTTTTGGGGGGAGCCTAAAAAAGGCCTTCCGGGGTTTCTTTTCTCGGGGGGGGAGGGGGCGGTGGTCCCGACTTGGCCAGCCGCCTGTTGGAGGGGGGGAGCGGGAAGCGAGGGGATGCGCCCCCGTCTCCCCCCACCATGATGAAGACGGAGCCGCGGGGGCCCGGGGGTCCCCTCCGGAGCGCCTCCCCGCACCGCAGCGCCTACGAGGCGGGCATCCAGGCGCTGAAACCGCCCGACGCGCCCGGGCCCGACGAGGCACCCAAGGCGGCCCACCACAAGAAATATGGCTCCAACGTCCACCGCATCAAAAGTATGTTCCTGCAGATGGGCACGACGGCGGGGCCGCCGGGCGAGGCGGGCGGCGGCGCGGGCCCCACCGAGGCCCCGCGGGCGCCCGAGCGCGGCGTGCGCCTGTCGCTGCCGCGGGCCAGCAGCCTGAACGAGAACGTGGACCACAGCGCCCTGCTCAAGCTGGGCACCAGCGTGTCGGAGCGCGTGAGCCGCTTCGACTCCAAGCCCGCGCCCTCGGCGCAGCCCGCGCCGCCGCCGCACCCGCCGTCCCGGCTGCAGGAGACGCGGAAGCTGTTCGAACGGAGCGTCCCGGCGGCCGCGGGCGGCGACAAGGAGGCCGCGGCGCGGCGGCTGCTGAGGCAGGAGCGCGCCGGCCTGCAGGACCGGAAGCTGGACGTCGTGGTGCGCTTCAACGGCAGCACCGAGGCGCTGGACAAGCTGGACGCCGACGCTGTGTCGCCGACGGTCAGCCAGCTCAGCGCCGTCTTTGAGAAGGCCGACTCGAGGACCGGCCTCCACCGTGGGCCCGGACTCCCCAGGGCCGCGGCCGCCGGGGTTCCCCAGGTCAACTCGAAGCTGGTCAGTAAGCGGTCCCGGGTGTTCCAGCCGCCGCCGCCGCCGCCGCCGCCCGCCCCGTCGGGGGATGCACCGGCCGAGAAGGAACGCGGCCCTGGAGGGCAGCAGCCTCCGCAGCACCGAGTGGCCCCTGCCCGGCCGCCCCCCAAGCCCCGGGAGGTGCGCAAGATTAAGCCCGTGGAGGTGGAGGAGAGCGGGGAGTCGGAGGCCGAGGCGGCGCCCGGGGAGGTGATTCAGGCGGAGGTGACGGTCCACGCGGCCCTGGAGAATGGCAGCACCTTGGCAACCACAGCCGGCCCCGCGCCCGAGGAGCAGAAGGCCCAGGCGGCCCCGGAGGAGGCCCCGGCGACCGTAGCGGCGCCCGAGAGGGGGGTGGGCAACGGCCGGGCCCCGGACGTGGCCCCGGAGGAGGCGGATGAGTCCAAGAAGGAGGACTTCTCGGAGGCAGACTTGGTGGACGTGAGCGCCTACAGTGGGCTGGGGGAGGACTCTGGGGGCAGTGCCCTGGAGGAGGACGATGAAGACGACGAGGAGGATGGGGAGCCCCCTTACGAGCCCGAGTCGGGGTGCGTGGAGATCCCGGGGCTCTCGGAAGAAGAGGACCCGGCCCCGAGCCGGAAGATCCATTTCAGCACGGCGCCCATCCAAGTGAGTGAGCCCCCCTCCCCGCCCCCGCGCCGCCCCTGCCACGTGCACGCCGTCGCCCCCGCCTCGCCAGCCGGGTTTGGCAGGCTGAGTCAGCCCCTGCCACCCAGCCCCCTTCCCAGAAGTTACCACCCTGAGGGGGGTGTGGGGGAGTTCCAGCTGTTTGTCAGAGGGGCACGATTTTCAGGCCTGACACAGGGCGGCCTGCCCCGACCTGCCCTCAGGTTCCTCTGCCTGCCACCCTGCCCGCGCCTGGCTGCGCCGCACCCGCTTCCTGGGACACCTGCTTTCCCTTCCTCTCCCAGACACTCTTCCTCCGGTGGCTGCCTGAGGCTGGGACTCGGGTGGTGGGGAGGTGTGTGTCTCTGTGTGCCTGTCCTCAGGAGACCCTCCCCACATTGGTCCTTACTCCACTCTGGGCGGGAGAGGTGGGGGAACTTACAAACACTCTCTGCTGTCCCCCTGTAGAGGAGGGAGGCCCCAAGAACTTCCTAAAACGAAGGTGTAGGGGAGCGCAGCCCTTCCTCCCTCCTGTCTGTAGCCCCTGCCCCAAGTTTGCAGAAGTGAAAGAGGGAAGCAAGTCTATGAGGGTGAGCAGGGCTGGGCCCATGTGACTGGGGGTGGGGCAAAAGCCTGGCGCTGGGGCCCTGTTCCCTGGGGTCTGTGCTGGGCCAGCTGGGGAGGGGGAGGTGCTGGGTTCCACTGGGAGCGGGCACCTTGCCTGGCCCATGAGGGGGCTGGGCCTTGGGCAGGGCTGGAAGAGAGGGGGTGGGGCTGGGAAAGCCCCCAGGATGCCTGGCAGCTGCCCACATGCCTTTGCTCTTGGCTGCTCTGGAGGACGGACTCCCATGGCCTTGGCAAACTCCCAGAGCTCTTGCCACATTCTCCGGGTGCCCTAAAAAGGAGCTGCCCCTTTTGGGGGTCTCAGTCCCCCACCTCTTCACCATCGCTCTTGGTGATTGGCGTGTGGCTTTTGCCAGTGCCCGGGGATCCTCAGAACAGAGCCCACGGGGTCTGGGTAGGGAGACATCCCTGGGACGAATTAAGAGCCCCGGGTCACCCCCCTCCCCTTCCTGCCGCCCTCCAAGCTTGGCCAGCACATCCAGTCTAGATGGCCCTTTCTCACTGCCCCAGGCTCAGCTGTGCCCGGGGCCGGGGGGGGGGGGTGTTGTCCAGGCCATCGGACTTTCCTGGGCCTGGACCCTGTCTTTACCCCTCCCCAGCCAGCCAAACCCTCATCTGTTTGCTTGAAGTTTCCATAACTGCTCCTGGACACCGAGGCTGCCCAAGTTCCCTCCCACCCCTCCTAGAATATTAAGGGCTGCTCCTCTCCCCCCTCCCGCCCTCCCCCAGCTAGGCCCCCCACAAAGGTTCGGTGCTACTCCAACGGTGCCATCCCTCCCCCATCTGGGGCTGCGACCTTACGTGTCCTTTCCCAGCCCTCCCCCTCCCAAGGGTGACAGGATCCTGGCTGGAATGGAAGGAAGATTCTGGTGTTTCTTGGGACCCGACAGAGGAGGTGGGGACCACTGAGGGAGGCAGGACCCTCCCACCCGCAACCAGTTCTCTGAGTGGCCTGATCCCTTCAGAGGTGGAGTTTGGTCTTTCAGTCCTGGGCCTCTGACTGTCTATATTTGACACCTTACCCTGATTTTTGGGTAAAAAATAGCGCACGATTTGGAGCAGTGTTTCCGGACTCCCTGGTGACCGTTGCTCGCAGGAGGGTGGGAGCCAGTGGTCCGTGGTGCCGCCTTGGTATGTCTGACTTTTGACCTTGCTGGGGATTTCCTCCTCCCCACCCTGGGCAGTGGGTCCCAGTTTTCTCCCTTCCCTGCCCCCACTCCGCACTGACACCGATTTGAGGGTCTCGGGCCCTTACAGATGACCCAGTTGTTGTCTTTATGGAGGCTTCTGCTGAGGACAGAGAGCCCAGTTCCGCATTGGCAGTTGGGGAGGGGGCCTGGGCCCTGCGACAGGCCGGGCACATTGTGGTGGGCGATGTGGGGGGTGGCCTGGGGCCTCTGAGGCTGGGGTCTGGGTTTCATGCACAGGGCTGGGTTTGATAGGCTAGGAGAGGGGAGGGCAAAGCCCAGGACAGGCTGGGAGTGTGTTCCGCGTGCACCCGCACCCGATTGGGGTTTGGTTGGCCCAGGCCACCACAAAGATGGTGGCATGAAGGGCCCCTGTCTGCTGGAGCAGAGGGCGAGGCGCAAGGGACTCATGCAAAAGTGGGCCAAAGCCCATTTGCTAGGTCCGGGGCATGAGCGCAATGCGGACGTCACAGGTGACCCACCTGCCAGGGCCCACTGGGCGCAGTCTCACTCACCCTGCCCGGCCACTGGCCAACCCAAGTGACCTCAGCAGCAGACCTGGCTTCTTATTCCGTGTGCGGACTGGGGGCTTGGAGGCCAATGGCCAGGTGTCAGGAGGCCCCTGCACAACTGACGATCAGCTTCAAGGGGCCTGAGCTTGAGTTTCTCTGATGCGGTGAAATTGAGGGCAGTGAGTTAAGGGACTACTTGGGCCCCTCCCAGCTGCACTTCTGATTCCCTGAAACCCCCCTGGTGGGAGCGAGGCTCTGGTGGGGCGTGGAGGGTGACACCGAGCGAGTGAGCCCAAACAAAGGCTGGGGCACAAGTCTACTTCCCACCAGGGTGCCCCTGGGAGAGAGGGCCCTGGCAGGGGCCTTGGGGGACACGGTGCTCCACTCCAGCTGCTCAGGCCTCAGGGCCGTCTGATAGAGCTGTGCCCACCCCTCCTCGCCCCCGCGTGGCTTCAAGTGGTGCCAACCTGTCGCTGCAGGCAGTGGAGCGTGAACGCGTCACGGTGCCCCAAATGGTGCTCGTTCACCTCCCACTGGGGGTACCCCTGCCTGGGACCCAGAATCAGGCACTCTCATAGAGCCCCTGCCCTAGCTTCTCTGCTCTCTGGGGGAGGGTCAGAGTTCTCGCAGAGGGCCACCGGAAGGAGACAGAGGATACAGGGGACGGCAAGGTAGGGCTGGCCTTGGGGACTCCATGCAGGCTGCGCTCACTGTGGACCTCGTCAGAGAGGCTTCACCCCTGCCTGAGCCCCTTGCTCTCACCAGAGCCCTGATCCTCTGGCCTGGGCCGCCTGGTGCATGGTGGGGGCGGGGGGAGGGAGGATTAGGGGCACACCTCAGAGCTGCTTCTCTGGAGGGAAACTGAGGCCCGGTCCTGCAGGTCAGGCCATGTGGGCCCAGCGTTCTCTCCTGCCCCACCTCCTGTCACCTGAGGGGCCCGTCAAGTGGAGTGCCCCGCTTTCTCCCTGGGAGTGGGGCCATCCATCCTGCCTCCCTCCCCTACCCCAGCCTCCGCTCCTTCCAAGTTCAGGTCTGCCGGGTCCTGGGTGCCTCTCCGTCCCCCTTTCTCTTCCTCCCTCCCCTCTCCCTGCGTCTCACAGGAGCTCCCCCCTCTCTCCCCATCTGGCATCCTCCCGGATCCTCTCCATTCTCCATTCTGACTCCCCTCCTCCACTTCCCCTCTGCTCCAGCTCGGCCTCTGTGTCTGCCCTTGTCTGGCCCTCTGGGTCCTCACGCGTCTCCTCCGGCCCTAGTCTGTCGGTCTGCCTCTGACCTGGGGAGCCGGCTGGCTTCCGGAGTCTGACGGTTTTTCCAGGATTGCCCTTCCTTTCCTCCCACAGCGGCCAATGCTCGTGCCCAGCTGCGGCCGCAGGAGACAGTTGACGGCGTGGCTGGGGCAAGGACGTCCCTCTCTCTCTTGCCCCCGTGGACTCCAGCACTAGAAGGGCCTTCCGTCCAAGCTGGGGTCATCTGGGGGCTGGGGGGAGGCCTAGAGCAGGACAGGAACGCCAGGGGGTGGCCGCAGCCTGCCCCGGCGGCCTCCCTGCACCCGCTCTGCCCTTTCCCTCTGACCAGCGGCCCCTCCGCAGGTGTTCAGTACCTACTCGAACGAGGACTACGACCGGCGGAACGAGGACGTGGACCCCATGGCTGCCTCCGCTGAGTACGAGCTGGAGAAGCGGGTGGAGAGGTTGGAGCTGTTCCCCGTGGAGCTGGAGAAGGGTGAGACGTCCGGGCCAGGCCTCGGGGTGGGCTGGGCGGGGGTTGGGTCTCTTCTCTGGCTCCAGCTCTGCCCTGGGCCCTGGGGTGGGAGTGGGGGGGCTTCCTCAGGGACTTGGGTACCTACCCTGCCTGGGGCCCCTGTCAGTCCCCCCAGCCACACCGCCGACCCCGACCCCGTCCTGTCCCACTCTGTGCTGGCCCAGCTGCCAGGCCCCCAGGGGCACCGTGGGCTGGGCCCCGGGCTCGCTGCGCCAAGATGGGACGCCGGCCCTGAGGGGACACTCCCGGCCAAGCCAACCGTGTTCTCACAGGCTGTAATGGGTGCTGGGCAGGGGTGGGAGGGGCCCTTGTAATTGCACGTAGACTCAGGTCAGTGGGGTCCCCAAGGAAGAAATGCTCGCGGGAAAGAGAGAAGAGAGACTCGGCCAGATTTGGATCACGAGGGCAAGAGGGGTACGTGGGGCCGCGTAGACCACGTGGAGGCCACTGTCTTTTCTCTGAGACGGACCGGGACACTGTGGCAGGGGACGGGAAAGGACTTTTGGAAAGGATTTTGAGAAAGGCGGCCGCAGGCTGTGCTGTGGGGAGAAGGGTCAGAAGTGGATGGGGAGAGACCACAGCGGGGTGGGCCGGGTGACCGCTGCGTGGGAAGTGGGCGTGCTTGAGAGAGCCTCCGGAGGACCTGGTGGCTCTTTGGCCCCGCCTGAGGCCGTGAGGAGGAGTTGAGGAATCCAGGTGACTCCAGGGGCCCTAGGAGGGAGTGGCAGACAGGAAGAGCCTGTTTGTGGGGGAAGATAAGAGTTTGGATGTCAGAGGCCCATGAGACAGGAGGGGACAGCCGTGGAGAGCAAAGCAGGGGATCTTCAGTCATTGAGGCTGTGAGTGTGGGTGAGTCCCCGTCGAGGAGACCGACCCCGCCGTGGCCACCCCCAGGCCATCCCGTCCCTCTGCGCCCCTCATTTGCGTGTACAGTAGTCTCTGGCCCACACCCCGGGCCACCCTCAGCATGCCCTGCTGCCCATTGGTTCTTGGGGGTGGGGGGCACAGAGCAGAGAGTGACCCATGAGCATCCTCGTCAGCCTGACAAAGAGTGTGGACAGAACAGGGTCCCTTACCCAGTCGTGGACATCCCCTAAGCGTGGGGCCTGCTGCTTGAGGTCGGGGCCGTGTCCCGGGGTGACGATGGAGATGGGGGCGGGGAGGGGGAGGCTGTCACTCTGTCCACCTGCGAAGCCCTGGCTGGAATGCCTCAGCCCCAGCCCCCCACCTCCCAACGCCAGCCTCTCGCGACTTTCTGCTCCACAGACTCCGAGGGCCTGGGCATCAGCATCATCGGTATGGGGGCCGGGGCAGACATGGGCCTGGAGAAGCTGGGCATCTTCGTGAAGACCGTGACCGAGGGTGGCGCAGCCCATCGGGACGGCAGGTACCGCCTCCCCCTTCCCCTCCCCCGCTGAGCCAGGGCGGCCCGGTCTGTGTGGGGCTCAGGTCGTCCTGGAGCCTTACCGTGCTAGGGGCTGGTCCAGGGGGAACAGCGCTGAACACAGTTGATGGGACCTCTGCCGTCATGGCACTTAGATCCCTTGGGGGGTGAGGACGGGGGCTGCCTGGAGGCATTGTATGTCCCTGTTCTGAGTGTGCATTGGGATGTGGTAGGGGGAGCACGGGCATGAGGGCTGTGTTCCTGGCGGAGTCCCCCTGAGCTTTTTTGCTTTCACTTAGCAAATACCGAGTCCCTGGCTCTGTGGTGGGGGCTGGAACGAGTCCTGGGGAGCCAGTGACGAGGGCCTTGACCCTCAAGAAGCACGCGGTGTGGCGAGGCAGACGGACGTTCAAGTGGACACACAGAAAATAGGGGAAATGTAGTACAGGGTGCCGTGAAGGCATAAAAAGGAGGACTCGTTGTCTCTGGCTAGCAGGGAAGGCTCCCTGGAGGAGGTGATGTTGGAGCCGACCCCCGAAGGATGAGCAGGAGTTGGCTAGGCTGAGGGGGGTAGAGTGTGCAACGGGTTCCAGGAAGGGGATTGAAAGCAGGGGTGTGTGGCGGGAGCATAGAGAGCAAGGGGGGTCCAGGTGCGTGGGGGGCTAGAAAGACTGGTGGGCCGTGCCTGGGGAGGAGATGCTCCTTGTGTGAGCACATGTGTGCCTGTGCTTGGCCTCTGAGGCCGGAGGGGTCAGAAGGTTCGGGGAGGGCCTCCTGAGCCCCAGGCAGCCCAGTGACCCCGCTGTGGGCCACTCCGCTGTGTGTGTGTATCGAAAAGGGGATGTGGGATGGGCTTTAGGGCATCCCCAGATATCACGGGTGCCTTGGGGTGGTGCCTCTAAATCCGGACCCCTCCATGTGACAGAGGTGAGTGGGTGTCCCTGTGAGGGCCGGGTGACTTGGGGTCATGTTGCCGGACTCTGGGTTGCCTCGTTCAGGGTGCTTCTGCCTGCTGTGGCCCAGGTGGCATGGGGGGGAGCGTGGCAGACAAAAGGAAGGTGACAGCCTCCGCTCTTTCACTTACCCCCTCACTTGAATTTCCAGAGCCTTCTCTGTGGTCACCTGTTGGCCGTGTGGGGACTGTGTGCCCGTGTGAAAGAGTGGGCACATGCGGGGCGCCCAGGGGGTGAGCTCTTCACAATAGGCCATTTCCTCCATTTCCGCAAAGGAGGCCGGAGAGGAGACCCGGAGCTCGATGGAGGCGGGAGTGGAGGAAGGCGGTGGCCAGGGCTCCGGCCAGTTCCTTCCTCCCCCTCGGCAGGACCGCCCCCATCCTTCTCCTTGTGTGGACAAGTAGGGCCTCTGGTGCCGCACCGAGCACGCGGTGGGGGCTGTGCGCCCGGGGGGAGGGTGCCGTGAGCCTACGGGCCGGTGCGTGAGCACAACGGTCCGCTCCGCGACGAGGGGCTCGGGCATTTGGGAGAAAATCTGCGGACCCAGGTCTGCAGACGTGAACTTGTGAACGGACCATGTGTCACCCGTGCTTCGGGCCCCTGCCAGCGTGCATGGCGGTAATGAACTCGGGATGCTACCCCCCCTCTGTCGGGTGTCATGGAGGAGGGGACAGGGGTGTGACTGTCACCACTCCTGGTCGTGCATGCCTGTGTCTGCTTTGCCTGGCCGGGTCTCACCGCCCACCGGTGAGCCTGGATGATACCTGACACTCCGGCCTCATGCGTTTTGTGCAAGTAGACAAGATACCGGGGCCCGGCAGCGACTGAGCCTCAAGTTGCGGACGGGAGGGGGACCGCCTCTACCTCAGCTCCGGTTCCCCTGTGAGCCCCGCTAACCAGTGTGGCTTCTCCCAGGATCCAAGTGAATGATCTCCTGGTAGAGGTGGATGGCACGAGTCTGGTGGGAGTGACCCAGAGCTTCGCAGCCTCCGTGCTCCGGAACACCAAGGGTCGCGTGCGGTAAGGGCGGGGAGCGAGCGTGGGGCTGGGTGGGGAGCGGGTCGGGACGTTTGGCCCTCGTCCAGGCACTCAGCCCATCTGGCCGTACCCAGCTAAGGTCCTGGGTAGCCCACCTTATTTTTTAATTAGAGTTTAGTTTTATTTATTTTGAGAAAGAGAGAGCAAGCGGGGGAGGGACAGAGAGAGACAGAATCCCAAGCAGCCTCTGCACTGGCAGCGCAGAGCCCAGCGTGGGGCTCGAACTCACGAACCCTGAGATCGTGACCTGAGCCAACTCCGAGAGTCGGATGATGAACCAGCCCCGAGCTGCTGGGTGGCCCACCTTATAGAGGGGCTTCTGTGGCCTCCCCTGCCCAAAGGAATTGCTGTGCCCGCATCCCTGCCCCGCGCCTGCCATCCTCTCCTGAGCCCCTGAGCACTGCTGGCCACCAGCACAGGCTTCAAGGCCCGTGGCCCGCTGCACCTCCAGACTGGCCTCTTGGATTTTTTCTTCCCCTGCGTGTCCGTCGCTGACTCACCAGAGAACCAAGATGCGCAGGGAGACTCCATCCAGATTGGAGCCTCCCCACCAGGCTCCTTCATCCTTCCCTCCTCACCCCTGTGTGATCCTGGGGGCTCCTCCCCCGGCCTGTCAGTGAAGGGAACTGGGTTAGAAGCTCCTTGTGTCCCGCTCCCGAATAACATTCAGGGACCACTCCCTGCCCCTTCCAAGAGGGGCACTGCCCCCAGGAAAGGGTGGTGGACAGAAACAGGATGTGGGTGGCCACGAGAGGAGGGGCTGGTGCCTGGAAGTTCCACTATTTCCTCTCCATCCTAATCT
Organism: Cryptoprocta ferox; assembly: GCA_028646485.1. Lineage (NCBI taxonomy): Eukaryota > Metazoa > Chordata > Mammalia > Carnivora > Eupleridae > Cryptoprocta > Cryptoprocta ferox. The sequence continues at coordinate 32,699,447 of CM053565.1, forward strand.
CCACTCACCATCATCCCACCCCTTCCTGAGGCTTGGGGGCTCGGAGCTTACACACGACACCCCTCCAACGCCCCAGGGCAGGGGGATGGAGAAGCAGGCTGCTGGGATGGGTCAGCATCACCATCCCCCTGCCTCATTTTCTCCCCTGTCGTGGAGGAAGAGCCCCCCCTGGTCAGGCAGCTTCTGAACTCCTGTGCCCTGCAGCCCAGCGGGGCGTGTGTTTGGCTGACATCGCCCCTCCCCCCAAACTGGCTGCGAGGGTTAGTGGGCCTTCTGCCTCCCTGGGGAAGGACACCCGATAAGGGCCCCCGGCTTCCCCATTCATTATTAACACTCCACAGCCTCTGGACTGAGCCCTCTCATTTCACCTCCCTTGGGAGGGTCTGGGTGTGGAGCTGGTGCACCAGCAGGGAGGATGGTGGCATTCCCCAGTCGAAGACGGAGGCAAAGGCATATGACGCTGGTGCCCCTGCAGATTTATGATCGGCCGGGAGCGGCCGGGCGAGCAGAGTGAGGTGGCCCAGCTGATTCAGCAGACCCTGGAACAGGAGCGATGGCAGCGGGAGATGATGGAGCAGAGATACGCCCAGTACGGGGAGGATGACGAGGAGGTAGGGACTCCTGGCCTGGCCGGGCGCACCATCGCCCCCTGGTGGCTGGACGGAGCATCACGTCCATCCGCGGCCCCCTGCTTTGCCCAGGCCTTCTGAAGAAGGACAGGGGGCACCGTCCCTATCCTGGGGGAGTCCCCAGACTGAGGGAGGACACGCAGTCCCTTTTTTCAGATAACATTGAGTCTTATGAAGGAGTCACACTTTCTGCCTTCAGAGAGCCTTCTTGCTCCTACAAGGAAAACGCAGTTCCCTCAAAGAATTCCTCCTCTAAGGGGAAGGAGTACATGGCCTCTACCCTCAGGGGACCCGTAGTGTGAAGGGAAAAGCACAGGCTGTGTCTTAAGGGGGAACTAGCCATGCCTTCAGGGGACTCCCCAAGCTGCTGGGGGAAGATGCCAACCACGCCCACTGCTGTGGCCCCAGCCTGATGGGGGAGGCATGAATCACATCCCTGGGCAGCCTCCAGCCTGACTTGGGCAGACCGTTGTCAGTCTAAGCGCCCGCTCATCAGGGCTGAGGGAGCCTAGGGTGGACAGGGTGCGCCGTCCCCTCTCCCCCTTCGCAGACGGGAGAATACGCCACCGATGAGGACGAGGAGCTGAGCCCCACGTTCCCAGGCGGCGAGATGGCCATCGAGGTGTTCGAGCTGGCGGAGAACGAGGACGCCCTGTCCCCCGTGGACATGGAGCCCGAGAAGCTGGTGCACAAGTTCAAGGAGGTGGGCAGAGACGGGGGGTCCCCGGGCTGGTGGAGAGCATAGGCCGGCCATTATCCCGCCCTGCGGAACGGCCAACTCCGGCCAGAGCTGAGCGCCTGCCTCTCTGCCCCCACAGCTCCAGATCAAGCATGCTGTGACTGAGGCAGAGATCCAGCAGCTAAAAAGGAAGGTAAGAGTATGGCGGGGGGGGAGTGGGGTCTGAGGGCTGGGGGGGGGGGACGACCCCCCACCTCCATACCTGCGTACACCGACACTCGTCCGTCACCCGCAGGCAGACTCAGAACAAGCTACTGTGAGGCAGGGGAGCGTGGTGTAAAAAGCGTGAGCTCTGGACCCATCTGTGCCACCATCCGCTCGCTGCTCTGTGCCTCAGTCTCCTCACCTACTGAATGGGATAATGATAGAGCCACCACTGTAGGATCGTTGAGGGGATTTGATGGGATAGCGCATATAAAGTCCTTAGCACAGCACCTGACGTGTAATAGGTGCTCAATAAAAAGTCGAGCCGCAAGCGATTACGCTGAATGACACTAGGTCGCTCTAGACCTAGTTTTCACATTCATAGTGTCTCACACGGGTCCCCTACACACAGGCCCAGTAATAAATGTAAGCTACTCAGAGTTATATCTACGGACACGTGCCAGCCAGCACCCCAGGCACGTAGTACCCCCAGGCCTACTCCCCGAGATCTCTAGAGACGCCCACTCGGCGTGGACATTGAGACACTGGACTCCTGCTTCGCGGGCCTGTATTCCCAGGTGCATCAGCCTGTATATATAGGCGCTCTGTATTCATCGGCTGAGACACACAGGCACGACCATCCCTCAGGCGGAGGGTCACAGGACACGTGCGTTCTCACAGAGGGGCTGACGCTGACACTACCAGATGGTAACACACATGACACACGCAAACGCGCATACGTCCCGTGCACGGACACCCCCTCAGAGCGCGTTGGGTGCCCACGTGCTTGCGGGCATGTTGATACACAGACTTCCTATTAAAAGTGGGTATCGGGCCCCTGCCGGGTCCGGGACATTGGAGTCCCCGCTGCCAATGGGGCTTCCGGCATGGTGGGGGGAGGGGCTCATGGGGGCCATGCAGCCAAGGTCTACCCACCACACACGGAGGGAGGAGAGGTCACCGCTGGGGGGCTGGCTGGGTTTAGGTGACTGAGGCAGAGGACGAGGACTCCCAGGGGGAGAGAGGCTGAGCTTGGAGGAGGCCCGCCGGCTGCGGCAACCGTTCCTGTGGGGACGAGGTGGGAGGCCGAGCTGGTGGCCGCGATGGTCTGAGCCTCACAGGGTCCCCACTCCCCGCTGAGGACTCTGGCCTTGGCCCCGTGGCCATAGGGGGCTTATAAGGGGGCAAAAAGGTCACTGCCTACGAGGCTGGAGGACGTGGGGGCGGGCAGGACTTGGAGGCGGGCAAACCAGTTAAAGGCCCCGGTGGTGTCCTGGGGGGCGTGGTGGCCGGGGCTGCCCAGAGAGCAGGCAGGGGGTATGGGTAGGAGGGACGGGTCAGAGCTGCGTTTCTGAGGTCCGAGATGATGGGCCCCGCTCCATGCAGGGCATGAAGGCGAGGGGGGCGTCAAGGGTCTGTTTGTGCTTTCCGTTTGTAACGGGCTGCAGGGTACCGTCTAAGTGCCTGGACCTGTTCCGGTCCCTGTGGTGGGCAGATGCACATTTGATGCCTGCATTTGTGTGGCTCAGTGTACACACTGGTGTCTGTGTCCTTGCCAACTGACAAGGGGCTCCGGAGGGGAGTACAGGGGTGCCGAGCCCCTAGAGCAGGAGAGCCTGATCCAGCCCGAGTGTGTGTGTGTGTGTGGGGGGGTGTTCTGCTGTTGGAGGAAATCACAGGAGACTTCTCTGGGGAAGTGATACACTGAGCAGAGAGCCGAAGAGTAAGCTAGTGGGAGATTATGGGGCAATGGGGGGGAGCAGAGAGAACAGCACGGGCAAAGGCCCTGTGGCAAGAGGGAACATCTTGGACAGTCTGAGGACCTGCAAGAAGGTCCACGCGGCTGGGGCACAGACAGCAGGTGGCGTCTGCAGCCAGCGAGGTCGGAGGGGCAGGCAGGGGCTTGAGGCTGAGCCCTGGCGTGGCAGTGAGATCTCGCAAAGGAGGAATAGATCTGTGCGGGCGGGGTGCCTGCGAGGAGCGTGGACAATGGTGGGAGAGAGGAGCCGGGATTGTTCAGGAAGCCGCCGACACGGGGACTGGTCAGCAGGGCCAGAGCTGCAGAGGTGACAGAGGGCGATGGTGACCCTCACCTGCCCTGCTCCTTCCCATCCACCATCTTCCTGTAGCCCTGTGAGCTCGGCAAGGCAGGAAGCAGTCTCCATTTCACAAATGGGAAGACTGAGGCTTAAGACCGAAGTTGCCTTGCCGCAGGTCGGAGAGCTAGGCGGTGACTAACCAGGACCTCTGGCCCGCTAGCCGCGTGCACGGCCCAGGGGCTCCGGCTGGGGGCTCTGAGGCTGACCTCCGGCCTGTCCCCTCTCCAGGCTTTAGTTCTCAGGCTCAGCCAAGGAGAGTTACTAGGTGGGGCCGGGGGGGGGGGGGCGCGCGCGGGCAGTGGGCTCCACATCTTCAGGAATCATCCAGAGACTGGCCCCAGCGCCAGGATGGGGGGTGCCCCGCGGCCCCCCGTGGCCCGCACCGACCCACGGCTGCTCCTTCCCCAGCTGCAGAGCCTGGAGCAGGAGAAGGGGCGGTGGCGGGTGGAGAAGGCCCAGCTGGAGCAGAGCGTGGAGGAGAACAAGGAGCGCATGGAGAAGCTGGAGGGCTACTGGGGCGAGGCCCAGAGCCTGTGCCAGGCTGTGGACGAGCACCTGCGGGAGACCCAGGCCCAGTACCAGGCCCTGGAGCGCAAGTACAGCAAGGCCAAACGCCTCATCAAAGACTACCAGCAGAAGTACGCAGGCAGGGCGCTGGGAGCGGGGGGTCCCTGGCCCAGGGCGGACTGAGAGAGGCCTCTGGTGGCAGAGCCTTCCCACCCCGAGCTGAGTAGGGAGGCAAGGAGCACAGAAGTCGGAGGGCCCCATGGTGAGGATACCTGGGCCCAGGACGACGGGGCACCAGGGCCAGCACAGACATGCCCCAGAGGCCCTGGGAAGACCCGGGGCCTCCCGACCTAAGAACAGGGAGAGACGGACAGAGCTGCTCAGGTGGGGCTAAGGACAGGGCCGAGGGCCCGGAGACTCCTTGGACGGAAGTCAGATCACACACCCTCACCCGTGGTCTGTCCCCTGCTGACCTCTAGGGAGATCGAGTTCCTGAAGAAGGAGACCGCACAGCGCCGGGTTCTGGAAGAGTCAGAGCTGGCTAGGAAGGAGGAAATGGACAAGCTCCTGGACAAGGTAGGCCCAGGGGGGCCCTGGGGGCAGGGCCCTATGGAGGGGGGCAGCGCGCAACCTCCCTCTAGTGCCCCCTCTGGATCCTGGAGGGAGAGAGGGAGACTCATGGTGCTGGCTCAGGGTCATGTCCCCACCAGGGGCGGGCAGAAGGGCAGGGCCTGCGCCTGCTATCAGGCATGACCCCCTCTCCCTTTTGTTCGCCAGATCTCAGAACTGGAAGGGAACCTGCAAACACTGAGGAATTCCAATTCTACTTAACAGGAATCATTCCTTGACTGGACAATAATGAATCCCCTCCCGTTGTCCTCCCTCCCCTGTCCTCAATACTTCACCCCGCCCCCTACCAGCCTGGGGACAGGTGCCCCGACTCCCCACCCTCCGCCCCACCTCCCCCAGCTTCAGGGACCAGAGGGCCTGGGCAGACAGAGGTGGCTGGAAGAACGGCCTCCTTCTTGCCCTGCGGGGCTGGGGCACGGAGGCCGAGGGACGCCGAGGGTTGGCCTGGGGGGTGGATGGACACGAGGACCTGCAGACCATACTGCCAGACTTTACAACCTCCAGCCTTTGTCTCTGGACTGGAATGGGGCTGGGGGCTCTCCCAGCATCTCACCACCTGGAGGCTGCTCCCTGCCCACGGGGCTCCTACGCGGGCCCCTGGGCCTCTTGACTTGAGATTCTACCTTCTTGGCCCTTTCCCCATCCCCCATCATTGTGCTGTCTCTGTCGCATTCGGACCCTCCTGCTGGGAGGGGTTGCCTCCACACCTCCTCCCATCCATCCCGGTCCCTCCTCCCAGGAGGGACAGAGTCCACCACCCCTGAGCCTGGAGGCTGGGACCGGCCCTGCACTGACTTCTCATGCATCCTTCAGGAAAAGGGGAGAGCCCAGGACACCTGGTCCCCAGCTCCCCCTTTCCTGGGGCAGCAGCCCTCAATTTTTCCTTGTGCCTCCCTACTCCCAGGTGCCAAATAGCCATAGCCGCCTCCTGGAACTGTTGGGTGGCCTCTGTGGGCTCCGAGTTGTCTGGCCAGGCCTGGGAATAAACCAGGGAGGAGAGGTCGGCTTAGGGGGCGGGGCTGCAGAGCCCCAGGTCTTAGGCAAGGGGAGCATTTCCCACTGGAGAGCCCGGCCCTGCCCAGGGCCACACCTGGAAGACTTGTACTGACATCGCGAACTCCGCCTCGCTCCACGCACACCCACAGTTTTCCAATGTTTTGACTGGAGGGCAAAATTTTACTACTACTCACCTTTTTTGGAGACCACGGCTGCCCTGCTGGCAGCCTGCTTTCTAAGTGAAATCCACTCTAAGTTTCCCCACTCGACCGCAGAACCCCAAATCCGGGACTGGACCAAGGGAGGTGAGACCCCGCCGCCCCCCCCCCCCCGTCCCCTCCCCTTTCAGGATCCATCTTTCGTTTTGCCTCTTCCCTATGACCTGGCCCCAGACTGGATTTTTGTTCATTTTTTAAAAACAAGACAACCCCCATCGCATCCGTTTGGGCTTCTCGACCCCTGTAAATAGACCACGCCATCGATCAGTATTTCTCGCCCCCCCCCCGCCCCCCACCTCTTGCCCCCAGACGTGCCCCCACCCCCTGAAAGAACTGGCTGTCTCAGTGCCCAGACCTAAGCTCTTCTTTGCGCCGGCAGATGGAGGGGGCGGGGCCGGGTGGGCGGGGCCGCGGGGCGCTTCCGGTTTCTGG
>CM053565.1:32705940-32721704 GCA_028646485.1 Cryptoprocta ferox
TGTACGGACCATGCCCTCTGTCAAGTCGCCCCCATAAAAGCAGCCCCCAGACCGTCGCTGACTGGTTTCTTGATTCGCGGGGAAGGGACAGGGTTGTCGGTCTGTGCCCCGTGGCCCCCTCCTACGCGCGCTGCCTCTGACCGTGAGGATCCTTCTACGGAGGTCCCATGTTCCCGCTTCCAGCAAATTCCTCGTCACCATTGCCTCCCTCAGCACCCGCCCATTTCTCCTGGTCAGGCCTGGGATCTCCAGAGAGTTCCTTAGGCCCATTGCATTAACTCTTTTTAGGAGCCCTTTGGGTTCAGAGAACGGGCCAGATGTGACATGGCAAGGCGAGCTGCAGGTCCCTTCCCTGAGAAGTCTAACCTGCTGGGGATACCCAGTCTCTGCTCTCACAAGGCACCTTACCTGAGGTACCTGAAGGATCAAAGGTGTCCTGGGGGCAGGAGGTGACATGTCAGAGCAGTTTTGTCCCCAGGGTGCTAGAAAATTTAAATCGTTCCAGCCCCCTGCTCTGTGCCGGCATGTCTGGTTGCTATAGAAGGGTCTGGCAGTCCAGATACCAGGGTTCTAGGGCAAGATTTGGTGAAGTCCCAGAGAGGGGAGAGAGCAGGGGGGAGGAGGGCCAAGGCTAGGGCTGTCCCCAACACCAGCCTTGCCTTGCTGTGGGTGCTGGTGGGTGTATAGGTGAGAACTGAAGCACAAGGCACTGGTGCTCAGTGGCCTGGCCCCCAAGGGGATTCTCATGTTCCCCTTTGCCTGAAGGAATGAAGTCCCAACATCAGGGCCCTTTAAGGTCACTTTGATGGGTCGCAGACAACATCCGAGATGACTGGCCTCTACCGGAACCCCTGGTGGCAGTCAGCACCTGAGGCAGCCACTCCCTTGAGGAAGGCTTTGTCACACAAGTCTCTTGTCAAGCCAGATTCTGGCTTCCCGCTCCTGCCTCTCAAAAATCCTCGTTCTACACCTCAGGGCCATAGAGCACCCATCCAGTCTGCCACCCAGCTGGGGGTCCTTGGAAACCCGGGGACAGTGACCATGGCTCTCAAGTCATCTTCTCCAAGCGGATCATCCTTGGATGATCCTTAGAACACTTCTGGGAAGAAAGATCCAGGTGCCCGAATCCCGAGAGGAGAGACCCCCAAACCACGAGGCCACAGGTCATGCATCCAGAGATAGAGGTCACTGAGGCCCTGCTCAGGGAACCTAGCCAGGAACCCCCACGAAGTGAAGTGGCCGGACCACCCTGGGGTGGGGGGAGACAGACGTGGGGGTTGTGACAACTTCTGCTGGTCCCACCGGGTTGCTAAGTTTATAGGGTGGAGTCCTGGTGCCCCCATCTGTCCTGTGCATCGTGTGAGGGTCCCACACAGTGTATGTTCCAAAAACGCGGGCTAAGTGCTTCCCCATGTCTGAGCCTTGAGTGTGCTGCATGGCTGGGGGTGTCATGTGTGGCTTTGCTTTGAGTTTCTCAGGCATGTGACATGACCATGAAATACGTCCGTGCTCGAGGCTACCCCAAATGGCTATGGGCAGGCCTATGTGAGGCTGGGTACCTCAGCCCTGCGCTGTCACCTGCCCGGTTCTTAAGAGCTCGAGCAGCTTTGCCACAACCCCAACATTTGCCATAGAGGAGGGAACTCAAACGAAGGGCATTTCCTGAACTCCCAGAAGCTTAGAGACATCACGAGGAACAAGGGGTCCTTCCAGGTCCAGTGGCCTAGCAGACACCCTCCTCCACAGAACCTGCCCCCCTCAGCACTGGTGTTCTATACCCATGATGTCCCCACTCCCTACAGGGCCTGTATATTCAGCCCCTCACTCTACCCTACCACCCAGACCTCACCAGATGCCTGAAAACCATGTCCTCTTTTTTTTTTTTTAATTTTATTTATTCTTGAGAGAGAGAGAATGAGAATGAGCACGAGTGGGGAGGGGCAGAGGGAGAGAGGGACGCAGAATCCTAAGCAGGCTCCAGGCTCTGAGCTGTCACCACAGAGCCCAACACGGGGCTCTGACTCCCAAACCGTGAGATCATGACCTGAGCCAAAGTCGGACAGGACACTTAGCTGACTGAGCCACCCAGGCGCCCAAAAACCATGCCCTCTTTAAAGATCCCAGACTCTGCCCGTAGGAGGTCACCCAGAGTCCCCGCCCCCTCCTCAGCTCTCCACAATCTAGCCAGCCCTCCATGACTGGCGGCAGATTCCAAAGATACACGCAGAGATCCCTAAAATGCCCACAGATTTCCTAGGACAACTTCAGCCCTTAAAGCTTATTCATTCTGTCCTCACCCACAACCCCAAGACCATCCCGGCGCAACATGCCACGTCCCACAGCCCCTCAGAGACCTGTGATGACGAGACTCGAGCTAGCCATCGGAGAACTCTATCCTTACAGGCTGCACCTTTCCCCCTTGAGCTCTGGACACCCCCCCCTCCTCCATCCAACCTCACCATTTGCTCTTGAACAAACCACTTTCATTCTTCAGAGTCTCTGTTTTCCCCCTCTTAAAGCGGGGGTAATAGAAACAACTCCCTCATGGGTTTATTGTAAGGGTGACATTAACAATCAGGGAAATGTGCTAAGATGCCATCACAGTATGGTAGCTAGTTGTTGATTATTACACGATTTCCCCCTAGGCTGGCCTGCCACCAACTCCAGCTCACTGCTCCAAGTGTGATCTCATCCCTGCCCCCCCCTCCCAGGACTCAGCCTTAAGCCAGGCCTCGGTCTCCCTCAGTGGCCAGGGGTCCCCCAAATCTGGTCAATTTCTTCCATTCTCTATCCTGAACAGTTCTCAGCTTGATCTGGGATCTTCATGCCTACCGCCCTCATCTCCCATCAGCCTCCCCAGGGCTCTCCCGGCCTCTGGCTGGCGTCTCCAATCCACTCTGCACAGAGGAGCCAAAGGGTTCTTCCTAAAAAGCAAATCTGAGCCCCTCATTCCTCACTGCCCCCGCCCCACCCCCCCCCCCACCCCCAGCTCCCAGTTTAAACTGCAAGCACTCCCTTCACCCCTGCACCTTTGCAGCCTCACTCCTCTTCCTTTCAGCCCGCCACCCCCAGCCTCATCAGCACTTCTACCCCGTCCTGGCCTGCAGGGGTAGCCAATACAACACCCCCCACCTGGAAGCCTCCGGGATCACCTCCACCTTCACCCCAGGCCTGGCCTGCGTCCTCCAGCGCGCACTCTCGGCGCTGAAGTGGCCTCTGGGAGGCCCACGGCACCCGGGCTTGTGAGGGCCAACCCATTGGTCTGTCCCCCTGACAACGCGGCGAGCCCCGACGGCCCGGCCCGGGTGGTTCAGTTCCCCTGGGTGCCCTCAGGGCTTGGCGCACAAAGTTGCCCGGTGGACGTTCGCTGAATGGATGAATCGGGAACCCTCGCAGACCGCACAGAGGAGGCGGAAAACCCGTGGGGCCAGAGGCGGGGCCGCTCCCCCCCGCCTCACCTCTCCCTGCCGGACTTCCGCGGCCCCACTAGTAGCTGCAACTCGGAATCCCCTCGCCCGGCCACCGCGCGGGGCCTCCTCCTCCCTCCAGTCCTGCCGCCTCCGCCCCCTCTCCCTCCCTCCTTTCTGCTCTTTGTCTCCGGGCGCCCGCCTCCCCGCCCCCCGCACCGCCCCTTCCCGGGAGACCCCTGCGGACCCCAGCGGACGCGACGCGACGCGACGCGTGTGGGCCTGCCCCGCTGGGGGCCTGCATCCGGTGGGGCCCGGCGGGCGGGGAGGTGGTTCCCTCCGTCCCTCCCTCCTCTCTCTCTCTCTCTCACACACACACATACACACGCGCACACACACGCGCGCACACACGCGCACACGCATACACGCGCGCGCGCGCACGGAGCATCCTCCCGTCAGGGCTCTGGTCCAGCCCCGCCCGCGCCTCCCGCTCCCCGCAAACCCTCTCCAGCTCTCCCGCTCCCCCCATCGCCTTCGGCTCCGGGACTCTCCGCGCCCGCCCCTCTCCCGGGATGGAGCGGCTCGAGCCCGCCCGCAGCCCCCCGCGGCCGGGGTGACGGCCCCCCGCCCCTCCCCGCCTGGCCCGCGCCCCGAGCACCATGGGCCCGAGGGGCTCCCGCGGCGCCGGACGCTGAAGATGACGGATGCCGGAGGTGAGGACCCCGACGCGGACGGGGAAGCGGAGCCGGTGTCATTGGGGCTCGCGGCGGGACCCTGAGTGGGGTCGGCCAGGGCCTTTCTTCCCCATCCCTGGGGGGCCCCGCGGAGCTGGGGTGCCGGGCTGTCGGGGGAGGGGGCGGAGGTAGGATTTGTATCCCTAATCCTCTCCCTCCCGGAGAAATTAATTTTAAAAAACTGGCGTGGGGGAGGGGGAGAGGGCTTAACTCCTTCCTGCTCGGCGCGGAGTTGGACGGCTGGACCGGAGAGGAACTAGCCGCCCGGCCCCGACCGGGAGTGCGGTAGGAGCCCTGGCCTCCGAGGGGCTGGGAGCGCGGTCCCTCTCGCCCGCCGCCCGCCGCCGCAGCCGCAGCCGGGGCCTAGGGGAGGGGGCGCCGCTTTCTCCAGCTCCTCGCTGCCCCCACCCCCACCCCCAGCCTCCCCTCCCGGCCTTTCCTTCCCAGCCGTTCCCAGTCGCACTTCTGTCTCTGTCACCTCTTCCCGGGCCCCATTCCTCTTGCCGGTGGGGCCCGCCCCTCTCCCTAGAGCCACCCCTTGGGTCTCTCCTGGCAGCCTTCCTGGGGCCTCACTCGGGGCAGGGGAGGGGGGCCGAGGGAGCCCGTCTCCACTACTGCTTCCCCGGCCCCACTCATCTCTTCCCTGCTCTTTTCTTCCTTCTCTCTGCACCTCTGTGGACTGACTCTCCACCAACCTAGACAGGTTGTCCCCGTTCCTACTCCCCACTCCCCTCCTGGGCTTGTGCACCCTCTCTCCTTCTCCTTCCCTGGCTCCCAGAAAGCCTCCCTTCCTCCCAGAGAAGAGTCCAAGATCAAAGGTGCTACTCCCCTGGGAACTGGGAGCTTTGGGAGGAAGGAGTGGCCTGGGAGCACCCATGTCCCAGTGCCCAGAGGGACAGTTTCGTTTCCACCTTGTGGCAGTTCCTGGTTGAAATTGCGCATATAAGTGCGTGCGCGCGCGCGCGCGTGTGTGTGTGTGTGTGTGTGTGTGTGTGTGTGTAGGAGTGTGAACAGGGGTGGTTTTCCAAAGCTCAGTTTTGGTGAGAGGGGTCTGGTGACCGTTTGGATGGTCTGTTTCCCAGAGTTCCCCATGGGACAGTGTGGGATGGGTTGCCCCATACACACACACCCCAAGGAGTTCTTGTTGAAGGGAGAGAAGGAAAGCCATTTGTGCTGAATCAGGATGGATTAGGCACAGGTGTGAGCTGGAAGGCCCTGCCTACCCCCAGAGGGTGCCTGAAAGAGGACTCCATCTACAAGAGGGTGTCCACCCGGGACTGGGACTTTGAATGCAGAACACAGGCGGCTCCATTCTCAACTAGGCACCGCTGCTGACCTCAGAGAGCCTCCATTCTGATGCAAGAGGCAGTTCTTATCTTCGGAGAGTCCTTAATCTGATGGGGAATACCCTCCCCTCTCCTCAGGGCGTTCCCATCTGATGCAGGGGAGATATGACCTATTTAGGGAGTCAGTGAAGTATGAAAAATCCCCCATTTCCCAGTGGTCGGGGAAGGGTGGATTTAGAAATCATGTGGACAAATGGGAGGAAGGAGGGCTGTCTAGGACAGCTGTCTGAAGGAGGGGCAGCCAGGTCCTGGTCAGATGAGGCTTTGTGATGGAAGGAGGGAATTTTGCTCATTCTTAGGGAGCAGCCTTGCTTCCAAGATGGCCCTTCAGGCAGGAAGAGAAGTTCTAGAATTTCTTTGCTACTGGCAACCAGAGGTCAGGAATGGCAAGAGGGTCCTTGGAGGACCCATGTCCCTGACCCCTTCTCATACCTCATTTCCTGCTTTCAGCCCCAAGCAGGGGTGGAGGTGGTTTAGAAGCTTCTCCCATCCTAGACGGTATGGACCAGCTCCCCTTCCTCTTCCTCTCTCCCTTCTCCCAGCAGTGTCCTCTCCTCATGCGTACCCTCCCAAATGGCTGATCATCGCCCAGGATGGGGCTGAAGAGCAGGAGACAGGTTGAGGCTGAGTTCTGCCTCTTATCCCCTGCATCTGAGTTTTCCCGTCTAAACAGTGGGGATTTAAGACTCTCAAGCCTGGACGGCTCACAGCGAGGTGGTGTCTACGTAGTAACAGAAGAGGAAAGTTGGAAAAGACTCCCAGCAAGCAGGAGACCAGGCTTCCCCTTACCTGTCAAATGCGTTTCTAGCCCAGTGCCCTTGCACTGCTCATGGGGACCTGAGTGTTAGCAGGAACTGGAGATCATCTTCCAGCCATGCAGTGTGCCCCCGCCCCTGAGTGTCCTCTCTCTTCTCCTTGTCCAGTATTCCCCTTCCCCTCGAACACCCAGGCCCTGGTTTAGGGCTGCTGCCGTCCTACGTCTGCTCGGAAGCCTGCCCATATGGTACATGGTGCATAGCATTGTACATCCTGCTTCCCCACCTGCCTCCCTTCTTGCTTCCCACCAAAAAGCAAAACAAAACCAAACCCCTACCCATCACACTTCCTCCCGGAACATACTCGATGCATCACAGAGATCTGGCTGTCCACTGTTTTTCTGTGATTACTTCTCATACCCTTCTGCATCTGTGAGTTTGTCTGGAACTGTGAGAACTGTGAGTTTGTCAAGAACAGTGGCCCTGCTGATGGTGCCAGCTTCCTGAACAGCTCATGTTCGGGAAGGCAGGTGGTGAGCACACCAGGGATGGGGGACGGGGGGTGAAGTAGGACTGGGTGATAGATGGGAAGACGGATGGGTGGATAGTATGATCTAATGGATGCAGAGATGGGAGGGTGGATGGATGGATGAATGGATGGATGGATGGGGAATGGGTGAGTGAATGGTTGGATGGTGGATGGGTGAGTGAATGGTTGGATGGGGAATGGGTGAGTGAATGGATGGATGGTGGATGGGTGAGTGAATGGATGGATGGTGGATGGGTGAGTGAATTGTTGGGTGGTGGATGGGTGAGTGAATGGTTGGATGGTGGATGGGTGAGTGAATGGTTGGATGGTGGCTGGGTGAGTGAATGGATGGATGGGGAATGGGTGAGTGAATGGTTGGATGGGGAATGGGTGAGTGAATGGATGGATGGTGGATGGGTGAGTAAATGGTTGGATGGTGGATGGGTGAGTGAATGGTTGGATGGTGGCTGGGTGAGTGAATGGATGGATAGTGGATGGGTGAGTGAACGGATGGATGGGGAATGGGTGAGTGAATGGTTGGGTGGTGGATGGGTGAGTGAATGGATGGATGATAGATGGGTGAGTGAATGGATGGATGGTGGATGGTTGAGTGAATGGTTGGATGGATGAGCAAAAAGATAGATGGCTACATAGGTGGGTAGGTAGATGGATGGATGAAAGAGCCAGGGTTCTGCTCCTGATTCTGCCTTTGGCTCGTTATGTGCCCTTAAGCCAGTCACTCTCTCCTCGTTTCTTTATTTGTAAAATGAGAGGATTAGATCTAATAATCTCCAAGATTTATGCCAGATTTGATGTTGGACAATGTATTATGACCAAAAGTTTTTAGGGAATGGTGATGGTGGAAAGACCCAACACACTGAAGGGGGGCCGTTCAGTGAGCCATGTGGGAGCACGCAGCGCATCAGCTTGGCCACAAACCACAGGACTCAGCCTGTGTCTACATCCTGGGTTTGCTCCTGCCCCTACCTACTCTTCTTTTTCTGCCTCCTGCCCCAGCTCTCGCAGCCTAGGGTATGGTTCAGGTGACTTCTTTTCCAAGGGGCTGGAGGAAGAGTTGGAAGGGAAGGTGAGGGGCCAAAAGACCAGGAGCAGGTATCTAGCGGCAGCGCCCTAGAACCTCTTATCCATAGTCCTTTTCTTTTTCTCTCTCTCTCTCTCTCCCCCACCCGATCCTCCCCAGCTCCCTTGAGTCATGGATTCTTCAAAGCTACGAGAACCTGCGGATGAGGTTTTTGGTAAGTTCTGTTTGCTCTTAACTCTATCCAAGGCCACCGGCACTGGGGGGAGTTCCTCCGGGACTTCAGTGTGTCAGTGTGTGTGCGCGCCCGTTGTGGCCTTACAGCCCGAGTCTTTGTCATTACTGTCTATGCCAATTACAACAACAATAAGGGTCTTCATTTATTAAGCACTGTCTCATGCCAGGTAGTAGGCTATCACCCCCATCTCCCAGGCACTGTCTCATTGATTCCCCACAGTAATGCTAGGAGGTGTGCCCTTTGTCCAGACAAGGTGCCTAGAGCACAGAGTGTGCTGCAGCGACTTGCTTTATTTATTTATTTTTTTTGATGTTTATTTATTACTGAGACAGAGAGAAACAGAGCATGGATGGGGGAGGGGCAGAGAGAGAGGGAGACACGGAATCCGAAGCAGCCTCACAAACCGTGAGATCATGACATGAGCCGAAGTTGGGCGCTTAACCAACTGAGCCACCCAGGTGCCCCATGCAGTTACTTGCTTTAAAGATCCGATGGCAGGTTGGTGGCAGAGCTGACTGGGACTCCAGACCGCCTGCGTCCTCTCGGTCACTGTGCCGCACACCTGTGTTCCCAGCGCAGGTGATACCCATTACCTCCACGTGGCACAGGGAGGGACCCCAGCCTGCAGGATGTCCATGGAAATCAAATGCATAGGACATACGGCCTCTGTACCCCCAGGCTGTACCCCCAGGCGGGGCCTCCTCTTCACGCACCTGCACCTTCGTGGTCCATCATCGCCCCCCTGCAGTCTTTCTATTGCGTGGCTGGGGGGAGACCCCATCCCAACAGGGCCGGGTTCCCAGCATACACTGGGAGGCAAGGCTGTTTCCCAGCTGGATTTTGGCGCAGGAGTCAGTGGGAGGGACGTGGAGGAACGTGGAAGGAGGGGTGGAGACAGAAGAGGTTGCCAGAAGCCTGTGGCTGGTGTGCAGCACTCAGGACTGTCACACTTGTGTGCACAGCCTCAAGGGACTCCCAGCTTCTCCTCCCCTGCCTTCTCATCTCTACCTGCCCTGCCCTCCTCTCCAAGCCCTCCCCTGCTCACCCGGTTCTCCCCTGTGTGGCCACGGGCCCTGGCAATGCCAGGAACCCCTGCCTCCTGGCTCCTGGGAAACCGCTTTCCTGGCCTCCCTGGGCCCCGTGGAATGGGTGGCGTGCCTCCTGGACTCTGCCAGCCTCCAGCTGCCTCTGGGCCCCAGACAGAGTCTCACCGTCTGCACCCAGGCCTGGCCCTTTCCTCATCCCCCAACCCCATCTCTGCCGGTTTTTCCTTCTCCCAGACCTGCTGAGGTAGCTGGCTGCCTTGCCTCCTTCCTGATGCGAAAAGGCAATTAAATATTCATGACTCCCCAGTGCCCAGGGCTGGGCTAACTCCCTGCTGGGGAGAGAAAGAGAGAGACAGAGAGACAGACACAGAGACAGAGGGAGGCCAGGGAGCCAGGTAGAGCAGGGACCAGAGGAGAGACAGGCCCCACCTCATCTCCAAAACACTTAAGCCCCCTAGAAGTTCTTCTGCTCCCTCCCTCCACCCTCCAAGGTAAACTGCCTGCAGTCTTGCTGTGGCCCCCAGTCCTGGCCCCAGGGGGGTGGCTGGGCACCAGCTGAGTGTGGGAGGGGTAGAGGAAGGTCAGCAGCAACGTGCCCAGGCCTCCCAGAACAGCGAGAACACTAGTCTGGGAGCCACGAGGCCTGTCCTTCGCTCCCCCTGCACCTCTGGCCAAACCTTTCCTGTCCGAGCCTCAGTTTCCCCACCTGTAAAATGAGAGGATGGACTCACAAGGTGCCCCCGTCTCTGCCTCAGAGGAGGTACATACAGCAGGCTTGGGAGTTACGCACTGAGCCTCTGGAGCCAGACTGCCTGTCACCTTAGCCCCTCTCTTTAGCAGCTGTGTGCCTTCAGGCACATTAAGGCTGCCCTGGGGATTCCCGGAGTCTCTCTTCCTCCTAGTGTTGTGGGGAGTTTAAATGAGCTAGTAATTGTAAAACACTCAGAGACTGTGCCCCACACAGTGAGGGCTCCGTAAGTATTAGCGATTCTTACTCCATGGTTCAGTCCTTAATCCTTGCTGCTTGGAGATTCTGTGTCAGGGAGCAGGGGACAGAGGGCTCCCTCCCGAGAGGTAGTGTCAAGGCTGGGGTCCAGAACAGCAGTCCTTTGTCGGGACCTCTCCCCTCGCCGAGCCTCCAGCCCTGCCCCTGGACAACTGTGACAGTCCCCGTGGGTCCACCCTCCCCTGCGTCCAGGCCAGTCCCCTCTCCTTGCAGGCTCCACTGGCCCACGCCGTCCCTTCTCCTTGGAAAGTTCTTTCTTGTTCTCCTTCCATACAACCTTGGCTCTGTACTGTCACCCAGAACTCAGCCTGGCTGCCTAACCTAGAGCCCCCAGCCCCTGCCTGTCTCTTCCAGCCCTTCCACAAATACTGCTGAGCCCCTATCACGTGCCAGGCTCTGTTCCAGGCCCCAGGGAGACAGCACCGAACAAGCCAGACAAAGTCACTGCCCTCAAGGAGCTTGAGTTCTAGCGCAGGGGCAAGCGGGGGACCCACGCTAGAGCACACACGACGACACAAGGAACCGGTCACGGTGAGGAGTGCTCTGCAGCGGATTTAAGCGTGGGATGTGACAGGTGCACATCAGCCCCTTCCGATGTCTTGAGTCCATCTCTTCCTGGCTCCACACTGGTCCCCGAAGCATCACTTGGCTTCGATACATCAAACACCAACTGACCACCTCCTCTCTGCCGGGCCCTGCGCCAGCTCTCGCAGGACACGGGACGGCGAAGGGCTTGACCCTCTGCAGTGTGCAGACTGGTACGGGACAGTCACTTCCGGCCAGAGCATCGCGCCAGGCCCGCAGAGGGGCGGCGGTCCTGCGGGGCCAGCGGGATGATGGACTGGAGGTGACAGCCAGACAAAGAAGGGGTGGAGCGGAGAGGGCTGCAGGAGCAGCACAAGCAGAGGCAGGTGGAGACAGCGATCCAGGTGTGGTCAGCAGGTTAGTACCGCTGTCGCCAATGCCACCAGCAGCTCGTGCTTGCCGGGCACCTAGCCGCGGGCATTCTGGCACAGCTTTATATAGTGATCTTATTTAATGTTCCCTGTGAGGCACATACTCCTGCTATGACCCCATTTTACTGATGAGGAAGCCAACATCTAAATGTAAGTAACTTGTCCGAGTCACTGAGCCCACATGTGGCAGAACTGGATTCAGCCCCGGCCAGCCGGCTCTTAACCGTGGTCCATATACGAGTATGTTGTACAGAGGAAATGTGGGGAACACAGAAAGGGGGAGCTGGGACCCCCCGGCCTTGACTGGAGGCCTGAGGGGCATGGACTTTATGTTGTTGGCTTTGGGACCCCCTCCCCCCAGCCCCCCAGCCCCCCACCTCTGCCCTGCCCTGGGTTTCAAAAGCAAGCAATTATGGGACTTGGTCAGAAAGGTGCTTTAGAAAGTTTCTTCTAGCTTGTGACAAGTGGGGAGGGAGGCGGGCGGAGGCAGGGAGCGCAGGATGAAAGGATGCTGAGCCCGTCCTTGCTCAGCTGGCTGGGGTCGCCGGGGAGTGGCTGGTGAAGGCCTGAGCTAAGGCAGTTCAATCCCAAGGGAGAGAAGAGGCCAGGTTGCAGTGATGTGAAAAAGGCAGATGGACAGAACCATGTTTTTTCCATTAAAATAATATTTACCAAGAACCTACTCTGTGCCAGAATGCGTCCTGAGAGCAGTGAACAGAATAGAGGAACGTCTGGCCTCATGGGGCTGACATTCTAATGACTGGAGACACCATAAACTAAGCAAAATACACAGCATGCCAGAGAATGATACACGATATAGGGAAAAACGGAGACTGAGGTTCTGGGGGGGGGGAGGGGATTATAAGTTGAGTGGTCAATAAAGTCCTCAGTGATAGAGAGCATTTAAGCAAAGACCTGAAGGAGGTAAAGGAGAGAGAAGCATGCCGAAACCCATGGCAAGAGCCTTGCAGGACAAGCACAGAGGAAGTGCAAAGGCCCTGAGGTGCAGGTGAGGCTGTGTGAGGAAGAGCCGGGGGAGGCTGGGATGGCCAGGAGTGGAGGGAGCACGAGGGAGAGAAGTAAAAGCTCAGAGAGGTAAGGGGAGCGCAGACGGAGTCTGGAAAGCCACTGGGAGAACTTGGCACGTACTCTGTGTGAGACAGAAGTCCCCAGAGGGTTCTGAGCTGAGCGGTGACAAGGGCTGACATGTTTTATCAGGATCACTGTGGCCACTGCTGGGTTGAAAATAGACCGGAAATGGGAAAGGGAGGGAAAAGGGAAGACCAGCTGGAGGCTTGTAATCACTGAGGCAGGAGGTGAGAGTGACCTAGACCAGGGAGGCTGTGCGTCCCCCTCTCCTCCCTGCCTTCCCATCTCTCCCTGCCTCACCTTCCCCTCTGCTCTCTCTCCCCTTCCTCTCCACGTGTATGCACGTATGTGAGTGTGTGCACACGGAGAAACAACATTTTTCGGCATAACGTGCACGGTGCGTCCACGTACCGTCCCTCTGCCTCAGCAATCGTCGGCTCGTGGCCACGCTTCCGCCTCCGTGCCTTGCGGGCTCCACTCCAATTCCCCTGGATTATTTTGAACCTAATCCAAAACATCGTATCATCTCACCATCAATATTTCAGTACGTCTAGAGGTATTTCGAAAGTAGAGCTAACAGCTGAGCGCCAAGGGTAGCTTGGGGCTGTCTGAGTTGGGTGGCCGGGTGGGTGATGGGCCCCTTGGCTGAGCCGAGAGGAGCAAAGGGGAAGCCAGTCTGAGGCAAGGCGGTGGGTTCATTTTGGTGGATTATTGGAGGAGCCTGGGTGCCTTTGACACGGCGAGGTCCCTGGCCGGTGCTGAGGTGCCCCTGGGCTTTGGAATTCAGGGAGGGGTCAGGGCTGAACCAGTAGGTGGTAGTTAAGTCAGGCCAGCAACTGGGGTGGCTCAGGGGAGCAGCAAAGCAGAGCAGGCATGAGTGATGGGATGGGGGACCCTGAGATTGGGGGGGGGGTGTGGAGTGGGGAAGAAAGGTCTTAACCCATTCTGAGATCTGGGGAGGACATCCTCTGCCCCGAGACCCCAGCGCCAAGCTACTGCAACGAGGGCTTCATTCCCAGCTGGAGCAAAACTAGGAGCAACTGGGTTTGTGCACGATCCGTTCGGTTTGCCTAGTTCTTCCTCCACGTCTTCATTCGGGACCCAGCCCGGCACCGCTGCCCCCAGGATGGCAGAGACAGGCCTCCCGGGGGGCTGGGTTTTCCCTGACGCCGCTGTTGTGTTCCAGGTCAGCTGCGAGCCTTCTCAGCAGTTGTCTGAGTACCAGCCCCGGGCATGGCACAGCGAGCCAGTCTCTGGAGCCAGACTAGTCAGGCCCAGGTCCCGGACCATAGCTAGCTGGTGGCTTCGGTCAGGAACTTGACCTCTCTGAGCCTTTGTTTGCTCAGGTGTAAAATGTGCCTAATAGTTGCCCCTAGCTCACTGGGTTGTTTTGAGTCGACGAGGCGATGTACGAACATGCTGGCACATGCTGGCACATAGTAGGTGCTTCTTTAAAAAAAATTTTTTTAAACATTTATTTACTTTTGAGAGGCAGCGAGAGACAGATCATGAGCAGGGGAGGGGCAGAGAGAGAGAGGGACACACAGAATCAGAAACAGGCTCCAGGCTCTGAGCTGTCAGCACAGAGCCCGACGCGGGGCTCAAACCCACGAACCGTGATATCATGACCTGAGCCGAAGTCGGCCGCTCAACTGACTGAGCCACCCAGGCGCCCCAGTAGGTGCTTCTTAAATGGTGGCTGTTGTCACCGTGATCTGTCTGGTCTCGTCCCCAGCCCTCCTCTCCACAAAGCTACCCTGCAAGTACCCAGGAGGTGCGCCCCGCTCGTTTCCCTGCTTCCCAGCAGGTGCATATGGCAGCTTGCCAACCTCCTCTCTTGAAAACTCCCGTCCGGACCTTAGACCAGCGTTGGTGCATCTTCCCCTGACCCATCTGGACAGGACCACCCTGTCCTCCTCAGTGCCTGTGACCGTTTGCACCACCCTGCTGTATCTGGACACTGACACGACTGGCTTGCTCGGAGTGACCGTGAGGGACCCTGTTCTCCATCTCATTTACACTCCCGGGGCCGGGCGCTGTGTTGAATGTCTGGGGCGTGAGGGCAGACGGCGGCCTGAGGGCCTCTGGGCTTGCCGTCCTCACGTGTCTGCTCTCTGCCCCCCTCCCCTGGTTCACAGACCTGGACTTGGCAGTGCCGGAGACCGTCAGACTGGACAGCAGTTTACACAAGGCCCGAGCCCAGCTACTGGCCAAGGGCCGGAGACACCGGCCCTCCCGCTCTAGGCTTCGGGACAGCGCCAGCTCTGCAGAGGACGGCGAAGGCTCCGATGGGCCGGGAGGCAAGGTTGGGGCAACCCACCCGATTGCACATACCCTACCCACCCACCCTTTGCTTGCCCACCCCCTCCCCCCCATCCCTCCAAACCCTTTGCCAGGGAAACCACACTCCCAGACTTCTGACATCCTAACGCCAACAAGAATTACCTGCATTCCCTTCTTTTGGCTCGCGACAAATTTCACGGAAGGTGTTATCATTCCCATCTTACATGTGAGGGAACTGGGGCTCTGAGAGGTTCAGTAACAAACTCAGGCAGATAGGAAGTGAGGAAAGTGGGGTTCAACCCCAGCCTACATGGCTCGAGGCCCCCCATGTCCCACCTCTCACGGCCCAGCCACCCCTGGGCCCGCGGGCCGAGGACACCCTCCCTTCCAGGTCCCCGAAGGAGTCAAGAGCCCGGGCTCCTCGCTTCAAAGGCTCCCTTGCAGTTTAGGGGGTGAAACCAATTCCCACCCCTGGGCGAAGAGGGGAGGAGGGTTGGCAGTGAGCGGCTGCCCCCTCCCCCAGGTGACAGACGGCTGCGGGAGCCCCCTGCACCGGCTGCGCTCGCCTCTGCACTCGGGCCCGGGGTCCCCCGCGGGGGGCTCCTTCTGCCTGGAGCCTCCGGGGTTGCGGCGCAGCCTGGACGAAGACGAGCCGCCGCCCTCGCCGCTCACACGCTACCGGCCCCTGCACAACGCCGCCTCGCACGAGGGCCTGGCCGCCGCCGCCTGCTCGCCGCCGCGCTCCGCACCCTCCTCCGACAGCTCGCCCAGCTTCGTGCGCCGCCACCCGCGCGCAGAGCCGCACAGCGAAGGTGAGCGGTGGCCGGCGCGGCGCCCCCTGCTGGCGTGCGCCGGGACTGCAGCGGCCCCTGCCGGTCCGCCGGCCACCGCACCTGTCCGGAAGCGTAGGGCTGGACTGAGTAAGGCAGAGCGGCCAGTGTAGGGGGGTGGAGGGGTGGGGAGGAGACACATTACGGCTCATTCATTGGCTTACTGAGCGCCTACTATGTGCCGGACACTGTTGCGCACTGGGGCGCCCAGGTGAGGAAACAAGATGCAGTGTTTTCCCACACGAGGCGTGCAGTTTTGGGGAGAGACGATCTGATGATTCCTGATAGTTTAAGGGGGAAGCGATCAAATCACCCCTTGATTAAATGTATAGTTACAAGTTGTAATAAGTGCTATGGGAGCAACTGCACGGTGGCCGGAGGGCGCACAGCAGGGTGAAAGGACCTAGTTGGGAACCTCGTGTAAGGCTTTTCTGAGGAAGTGACATGGGAGCCACGATTGGAAGTCTGGTTAGAAGTTTGTCAGGATAGGGGCGCCTGCGTGGCTC
>CM053565.1:32722204-32764878 GCA_028646485.1 Cryptoprocta ferox
CGTTCCGGGGCTCCTTCCCTCACCCTTGAATTCCTCCCCAGAGCCTGGGGCTCAGCAACTCGCATGACCGGGCGCTAGTGAAGCGCAAGGTGAAGGAGCTGGCGGCGGCCGCCGAGAAGGAGCGCAAGGCCCAGGAGAAGGCAGCGCGGCAGCGGGAGAAACTCCGGCGCAGGGAGCAGGAGGCCAAGAAGAGCTAGGGGAGGGCGGGGGGCAGGCACCGGCACCCAGGCGCTGGTGGCCGCCGGGCTCGGTGGGCACAGGCCTCAGCGAGGAGGCGGGGCCTGCGCGCCAAGCTTGGGCTGGCCTGGCCCCGCCCCGCACTCTCAGGGGGGTACGTGTGCCCTCTCTCACCCTGTCACTCGGTCTGGACCCAGATTCCCCCAGAAAGGGAGACCCCAGGAGAGGGCCCAGGAATAAATCCAATTTTAAGGACTTGTTTGGCACAGAGTCCCTAGGGGAGCTGGCAGGTTATGGGCAGAGAGCAGACAGGCCAGGGCCGAACAAGTCTGGGAGGCCTGAGGCCACCTGGGTCAGTCTGACCCTCCACCCTGAGGCCGCAGCAGTGCTGGCCGGCTGTGAGCTAGGACACCTGCCCGCCCACCTGCCTCCTAGAAGCACTGAGATGGGGCCAGGGCCCCCAGGGCTTAGAGAGGTAGGAAGCGTCTCGGCAGGAGTGGGTGGCTAGAGTTGTCCCTTTCCAGCTCTCCGAGGTGGCAGTGTGCTGGGACAGCTCCGGGCTCCCCAGGGAGGCCGGGAGGCACTGCAGCAAGTTGCACTCAGGGTAGACTCCCAGTCTGCACGCCTCAACGGGGAGAGCAGAGGAAGCGGTGTGGTCATCCCACGTGGTCCTGGCGAGGACCTCGGGGGCGGGCAGGGAGGGTGAAAACCGTCTCCTTCCCCTTCCCTGTTCTGTGGGTCCCGATGGCGAGAGGCCATCCATACAGATCTGTCCCTCCGGGGCCCATTCAAGGCCTGGCCTTTGACCTGCTCTCTAACACAGGGCACACTTCTGTTGCTCCTGCAGAGGACGTCTGAGGCCTCTCTGGGGACAGAGCAAACTTGGGAGCCGTGGGGGTGACAGGATACCCCCACCAGTGCCTAGGTGGTACTGAACAGGTGAATCCTCCTGCTAGCCAGGGAGAGAGGCACAATCTGGGCGCTCCCCCGAGATCCGTGGGAAGGGTTCATCGGCCTTCCCCCATCTGCTTTGGATCCTGCCCGGGCCTCTCTGGGTTCCAGAACTGGCAGGCAGTTCTGGCTCCCTGGGTCACCAGGGGGGTGGGGCCGGGCCCCTGGGGAGGGGTGGGATCCATCCCACCAGCCCAGGGATGACATCTATCTGTTCTTAGAAGGCGGGGGCTTTCGGATTGCAGCACTGGCCAGCAGCTAGCCCAGCTGGAGGACCGGCCAGTTACCGGGGTGGCGGGGGCCGGGGGGGCCTCTGATTAGAAGTCCCCCTCCGCCTCTGCCTGCCTGGAGTGGTGGACAGGACCCAGTGCATGCCGACACCCCTCATTCCTGCCCCGGGGGCCCTCTGGCTTCGAGGCCGCCCCTGCTGTGGCCAGGGTGCTGTCCCCGGGATTCAGCCCTCTGCTCCTCTCTGTGGCCTGTGCTGGGAGAGGGGCTTCAGAGGAAATGGAGATCCGGGGGCACCCGCACCATGTGCACCTGCTGGAGGGGCTGGCGGGGAGGCTGGAAGGCACCTTTTGAAGCTATCAGGAGCTATGTGGGTGCCCACCTGCATGTGAAGGGGGGGTGGGACTCAATTTATTTCAATAAACACTTATGATGTGCCAGTGACCTTTGTCTGCCCCCAAGTTGGGCCGGGTCGGGAGGCTGCGCTGGGTCCCGAGTGTGGTGGGGTGGCAGGTGCTGTGGGCTCTGCCTGGGTACACACTGAGTCATGCCCTGGGCTGGGTGTCCTGAGCGCGTCATATGGTGATCACTGGGACTGCAGCCTGCGTGTGCTTGTGCACGTGGATCTCCTCCCCTCCCCCCCTCCCCCCAGGAAAGCAGCCAGGACACAGTCTTGTTCCATCTCCTCTTTACTGTGGATGTCATGGCCATCATCACAGCCACTAGGAGGGACACACGACTTTAACCCCTGTGTGCTAAGGGGAAGGGTGGGGGCCTTTCTGGGCTATAAAACTAGCTATGTACATAGAGCATTCTAGGGAGAAGG
This sequence comes from Cryptoprocta ferox, assembly GCA_028646485.1. Classification (NCBI taxonomy): domain Eukaryota; kingdom Metazoa; phylum Chordata; class Mammalia; order Carnivora; family Eupleridae; genus Cryptoprocta; species Cryptoprocta ferox. The sequence continues at coordinate 32,724,387 of CM053565.1, forward strand.
CCACCCCAAGCACGTGCGTGTCCAGGCACGGTGGGAGGGGGGGTCTGGAGCTCAGGTGGACCCATGGGGGTTTTGGGCCGGCAGGCGGGTGTGGACATGTGAGGACATCCCAGGGAAGGGCTTGGGAGGTGCCCAAGGGGCTCTGAGAAGCCTGGCTGGGTCCTCCCAGGTTCGTCCACCCTAAGGGTGAACCCTGGCTGAGAACTCCAGCCTCCTAACCTTGACCTTCAAAGCTCAGGGTGGAGGGAGGCGCTGCAGGACCAGGTCCCCGACCAGGGGCCCAAGGGTGCAATGCCTTTCTCCACCCAGGGGTACCCGGCTCCTTCCTAACGCTGACGCTGGACTAGGGCCAGGGTGCCTGCACGGGCTGGGGGGGACGAATAAGAAAAGCAGGGGGTCCTTGGAAGGCGAGGGCCGTGGAGGGCAGTGAGGGGGACGCAGGACCCCTGGCAGAGAAGTGGCAGGTCTGAAGAAGGAGGACTGCCATGGAGACACAGCTCTGGGACACCCCATCGGGATGGAGACAGGTCCCCGCCCTCAGGCATCGCCCACCGAGACTGAACACCAGGGGGGCCACCCAGGAGTCTCCATGGCGACAGAGATTGGCACTTCGGGGCCCCCACGGACTGGTCACCGCAATGATTTCCATAGAGACAGAAGCTGGTCATCAGGGAGAGCCTCCCCCCACCTGGGGGGGGGGACGGGGAGGGTCACCGTGGTGGCCGGTCCCAGAGACAGCAGTCCATCCTCTCAGGCGCAGAGCAGCGAGGCGGCTCCTAGCTGACGCGGTACGTGGACGTGTTCCTGGGCTCTGTGCTGGGCACACACCAGTCGCCGGCCTCCTGGATGGTCTGGTAGTGACGCCAGGCTGACTTGTTGTAGACGGGCAGGCGTTCCACCGAGTCCGTGGACAGGGCCTGGAGAGCACTAGGGTCAGCCCGTCCTGCGTCCCAGCCCCCACCCCCACCCCTCAGGAGACCACCCTTTCCCCAGGGTGGGTTGTGATGGCCTCTGGATGTGACTCGCCACGTCTGAGCCAGCCCAGCTAGGTGCCGGACACTGGCTGAGACAACTGGCCCAGAAAGACCCACGAAAGGACCTGTCCCGTCTGTGCCTCGCTCCTGCCCATTCAGGAAGGCTGCTCACTCAAAGGGTCAGGGAGGCAGAGGGAGGGTGACCTTGAACATGGTCACTGACTGTGGGCCTCAGTCTCCTCCCGAGCTGAATGACAAGTTCTCTACGGGACACCCCTTCCTCCTGGGTATAAGAAGTCAAAGGTCCCCGGAAGAGTGGTCTTAGTCATTGACCGTGGACTTCCTTAAATTGTTTGCCAAGTTGGGAATGTCTGCGGGCCGGGGAACTGTAGCTGTGCTCTGATTCTCAGTCTGGAATCGGGAAAGGATTGGAGGGACAGAGAAGGGCCCTAACGGCAGGCCGACGCGCCAGCAAACCCCGCAAGCCGGGCCCTGTGGCCAAGGACCCTCACCTTGAGGTAGATGACAGCATCGGTCCCAAAGCCCTCCATGGAGAACAGCTGCAGGTCTCCTTGGAAGTACTTGGCATAGAGGCGGGAAATGGGGAGCCCGTACCCGAAGCCAGCCTACGAGGGGACAAGAAGGGAGCGTGAAGAGGAGGCTGGTGCTGGGCCTCCTGGAGCTGCAAGGACCCAAGTGTTGAGTGGGGGTAGGGGTAGGGGATTCCCAGAACCTCCCAGGGGTGGAGGAAATGGGTCTGGTGGGGCCAGAAAGGCCGGTCTCGGCTGGGGTTGGGAGTAAGCAGGGGAGGCAGAGGAGCTCGCCCTGGGAGAGGTAGTGGACAGGTCTCGTACTGGAGAGAAGCCATCTCACCAGCGGGGTCCCTCCAGTGCCTGGCTGGGGGGTGGGGGCTGTGGAGTACATGTAGCTGAAGAGTCGCTCGATCTTCCTCAGGGGGACTCCCCCGCCTCGGTCACTCATCTGGGGGAGACAGATAGGTCGTCAGTGCTCACACCCCCCACACCCCCTGACACCCCTGACCTTCTCTTGGTCGTCCCCATCCCTGGGGACTTCTCTGAGCCCATCTCCCGGCAGGAGGGAAGTTCCCACCCCATTGCCCTCTGGCCCCAAACCAAGGGTCACATACTTTGATGGACAGATCTTCCTCACCCAAGGCCACCGTGACCTTGATAGGTGGGAGGACAAGGCTGGACTCGTGGCTTTCCACAGTTGCGCGCATGGCATTCTGTGGAGGGAAAGGTGGAAGAGATGAGTCGGGGCAGCCTAGCCCAACCGCCCCCAGCCCCAAAGAGGACCACCCCCCACCCCCTTACCTTGAAGAGTTCAAAAAGCATGTGGTAGAGGTGGGAAGGGACATAGACCATGTGAATTGGCTGTTTGGAGTTGGATGCTGTTGGAAAAGTCAAGACCAAGGGTCAGGAAACTGTCAGGAGGTCACCATTCTGCATTCATCTCCTCAGCACCTGGGACCCGGCAGTCAACCACCCATCTGTCATCCAACCATCTGCTGGGCCACCCACCTGGCATTTGGTCATCCAGCTATCCATTCCTTCGGTGTCCATTCAACCATCTATTTGTACAGTTTCCATCCACTATAAAATGTCCGTCCATCCATCCATCCCATCACTGATGTTGAATGGTCAACATCTATGAATTCCTCCAACTACTCCTCCAGCGTTCATTCAACCATCCAAGTGGCCCTCAACTATGCATCTATTCAAACATCTATCCTCTGTTACCCATTCGGAGAGTACAGGTCCATCCTTCTCTCTATCCACTCTTTAACCATCCATCCATTCAAAAAGTATCTATCCATCCTATCTCCAGCCTCCTAGCACTCACCCGGACACACACTGGGAGGTTTTTTTTTTTTTTTTAATGTTTACTTATTTTTGAGAGAGAGAGACGGAGCCCACGTAGGGGAGGGGCAGAGAGAGCGGGAGACACAGAATCGGAAGCAGGCTCCAGGCTGTTGGGCTGTGAGCACAGAGCCCGATGTGGGGCTCCAATGCACAAACCACGAGACCATGACCTGGGCCGAAGTTGGACGCTTCACTGACTGAGTCACGCAGGGCCCCCCACCGCCCGCCCCGCCCCGGGGAGTTTTTCAGTCCAGTGGGGAGAGGGGAGAGGAGCTGCACATGATTCTTAGAGCAGCACTCTGCCTCTCAAGAATCGTTCTAGCCTCGAGAGTTTCTTGGTGTTAGGGACTGGCGTCTTTTCCTGGTACCGAATGAAGGAATGTCAGGCCCTGGGCTGGGCAGTGGGGCATAAAGTCGAACGAAACTCAGCCCTACCATCTTGGAAATTCAAGTCTAGACAAACACACGGCTGACTTTCACACTGGGTGTTGTACCCAGGGCTGTGTGCCAGGCCCTGAATTTGACCCCAGGGATAGTGAAGTAAAGTGGCCTGTCTCTCCCTTCTATTTCTGCCCCCAAGTAATTCAAACAGGTAGGTGGGTGCCTAACCGTGTTTTCTAGGAGGTCCAGGAAGGCTTTTCCAAGGGGCCGAACTTGAACTGGGCCGTAAGGATGTAGGCGGCGTGACTTCCAGGCATGAAATACCTCAGGTTTCTGGCACACAGGCAAGGGGGTGGCTAAGGCGCAGGTGGGGGAGGGGAAGGATACAGAAACTTCCAGATCTCTGATTCCCCCTTTCTCCTATGCCCCTGACTTATCAGCAGGTCCTGACCTCTTTTTATAAAATCTACCCTCTTTTTTCAATCTCCGCTGCCTTGCCCTCCCGTGGATTCTTTTTTAAACATATTTTATTTATTCTTTTTTTTTAAATGGTTTTTAAGCATTTATTTATTTTTGAGAGACAGAGAGAGACAGATCATGAGCAGAGGAGGGGCAGAGAGAGAGGGAGACACAGAATCAGAAACAGGCTCCAGGCTCTGAGCTGTCAGCACAGAGCCTGACGCGGGGCTCGAACTCACAAACTGTGAGTTCATGACCTGAGCCGAAGTCGGATGCTTAACCGACTGAGCCACCCAGGCGCCCCAACCCTCCCGTGGATTCTTGTAGTGACCTCCTAACTGGTCTTCCTGAGGTCTCACCCACCCCCTCCAACAACTAAATACCTTTACAACGTAAGTCAGCCACCAGCATCACTGCATTTCAAACCCTCCAATGGGCTTCCCGCTGCACACAAAATCCCACCTCCTGTCTGTGGCCCGTGGCCCTGCGTGCCGTGGCCTCCGTCTCCAACCCCTCCCCATCCCATCTCCCAGCCCACGCTCTGGTCCTGCTGGTCCCTGACCACCCCATCCAAAGTAGGACCCTCGCAGCCATCTTCTTGTCCCCACTCTTCCCTTCCCCTTTTTGGTAATAGATACCCCCTGCCCCAAAGTTTTACCGGGCACCTGGCTGCCCAGCTCGACTGAATTCCCAGGCTCCCTGGTGGCCGGGCATGGCCAGGTGACTTAGGGGAGTGACTGTCCACGCCCTGAGCCCTGCCGTCCACATCCTCATTCCCTTCTCCAGCTGCAACTGAGACCCGAGGGCGGGGTGGCCAGCTCTGCCTGCGGCACCCCGGGGGCCCGGAGAGAGGGAAACCTCCTTCTAATGAAGCCAACTGTTGTCTGGATTCCGAAATACACCGCTCCTCGCCGTCACTGTCACGTGACTTCACCTTGCTTCCTCCCCGTCACTTGCCGCCATCTGAAATTAGCTTGTTACTTGTTCACTGGCTAACGGCCCCATTCCCCAACCTCCCCAGCACCAAGAACATAACCTCCATGAGAACAGAGTGCCTCGCCTGGCGTGTTTATTGCTTCATAAATGCTTGACACGTAAATTAATAATAATCCTGCGAATCGTAAGTCAATACTAGTTCTGCTTCTATTCCATCTAGTTCTTTTCCTTTTTCTTTTTCCAGTCCTTTTCCTGACTCCCCCATCTCACCTTCTCCCGAGCCCTTAGACACACACACGCACACACACACGCACACACACGCACACACACACGCACACACACACAGCCTCGTTCACTCACTATTGATCTCTTGGATCTCCAAGTCAGGTGAGGCCATGTAATACTTGTCACACAGGAGCTTGGCCATATCGTAGGCATCTGAGACAAGAGAGGGGCCGGTTAGGGAATGGGGCGGTCCCGGCAGGCAGTCCTCTAGGCCCTGGCATGGGGTGAGGGGGGGCATCGCTAACATCACCCCCAAGGGGACAAGGCCCCCACCCGCTGGGGAATGGCTCTGCCTGGGGCCAGGTAGCTCGAAGGGGGTCCCTGGGGCTCCTCCGTGTGGGCCAGCACAGCGGGGGCGGCTTACCCTTCACCACCTCGGAGACGTTGCAGTTGGGGTCGATGCTGCCAATGTGTTTGGGGTGGGCTGGGTTGGTGCTGCCGTCAAAAATCAGGGCTGGGGGCAGGAAGGCAAGGGTGCTATGGGTGGGGCTCCCCTCCTGCCCCCAGGGCTCTGTAACTCCACCCCTGCACTTAACACCTCTCCTCCCACCTCCTCCCTGCCTGGACTGTTTGCAGACCTGAAGTATTCTCAGAGAGCCCCGGTCCCCCACACATAGTCCACATCACACTGCTTCTTCCCTCTGCGACACCATTTACAAATAATTTTCCCAGCCTGCATCAGGAACGATCTGAACGTGAGGAATGCATTTCATTTTCAATTGATTGTAATTTCTCAACAATCACAGTGACTACTTTGGGACTAGGAAGCTCTACACGACAGACTGCTTCTGGACGCACCCGAGTTTTGACGAATACCACACTGGGACACTTTTTCAATAAAGAGGGGATGTGACTTTGCACTCTACAAACGTGTAGAACGACACACCTCATGGCTGTGCCATGCTCTAACCCTCCTTTCGGCCCTGAGCCCCCCAGCCCCGCTCACTGTGCTGGTTGATGAGCATGCGGATGGAGATGCGGCTGAGGTAGAAGCGGTCCAGAAAGTACTGGATGTTCTGGTTGGAGACCGGGTCGTCGCCGTAGGTGTCCTTGTACTCCAGCACGCCCTGCGCCATGGTGGGCACCACGTCATTGTGTCGGTTCCGGATGGTGATCAGGGCATCGGTGAACCTGCAGGGCACGGCAGCTGTCGGCCCCGTCCAGTCCCTCAACCCTGGGCGCCCCACCCCTCCCCGGCGGGCTCTTCCCCACGTCTGACCTCCTCTCCCCATGTCTTCATTCATTTGACCCTTCCCAACCTGACGGACACACTGTGTCTTCCCCGCTGCTTCCCAAGCCTGCCCTGAACCTCCCGCTGCCTGGCTGACAGCAGGGAACTCTTCAGGGACACGGGCGTGGATCCCCCCCAATCAGACTCAGGGACACCGAGGCCAGGGGCCAACTTCCCCCTCAGACTAGATATCCTTGAGGACAGAGGTCATTTCTTCCATCCTGGCGTTTCTGCCTCTGGGCTGTGGCTCATGCCCCTCGCCTGCGCCTGCCCTCCGGTCCCCAGCAGAGGCCCTCACTCACTGGCTCAGGGTCCGATGGTCCTCGGGGTCCTTATCCAGGAACTCCATGATGTCCAGGAGACTTTGGACATACCTGCGTGCAGTGGGGAAGGGGGGACATGGCCTCAGCTCCAGGCCAGGCCCGGCCCCCTTCCCACCCAACAGCTGGCCCCATGCCTGCTCCGCCCCTACCATGGGCAGCACCCGGACTGCACCACATTTCCGCCCCCCCCCCCGCCCCCACGCGTTTCCTCTGCATGCGAGTCTCCCTGACAACACAGTAAGTTATGCAAGAACATCTCTCATTTGCTGGCCCCCCGTATAGCACCTTTGCTTTGGGATCTAAGAATAGCAGTCTTAGGAGGGGCCCTGGAGATCATCCCATCCCCAGGGCCTCCTGGATTACTGTACTGAGCAAGACTCCGCAGTGACAGAAGCCTGGGGCGAGTCACTTAACCTCCCTGAGGCCCTTCATGGAAACCGACTGTGACATCAGACCTGTCGGGTTGCCCTTTCATCCCATGGGGCGCGGCTGGCCAGACCGGGGCATGTCAGAGCGGAGGCTCGGAGGATTTGAGCCTCACACTCTGGGCTGGGCACAGGAGCCTAGGGAAGTAGAGTTTAAAGGGCGGGTGGGAAGGACACAGGAGTGGCGCAGGCATGCCCGGCCCTGACCACGGGTGGCGCTGGAGCCCATTGAGAGCCAGAACAGCTGACTCCACTCCAAAGGGCTGGCAGGCGTACATGGCCCCCTGCCACCCCCCCACCTGCAGGCCCGGTTGGGGGGCTGATTTCCTCAGGACCTACAAAAGAGCTAGGTAACCAGGGGAGTGTTGGGAAGCCCTGAACTGTGGGCAGCAGGGGGACCAGCCTGTGCAGGGAATTGGGGCCACCCAAGGCAGCAGCCGTGTCAACCTAGAGCCCCTGTGAGCCAGGACAGCCACCGAGGTGTGGATGGCGGGAACAGGGCCATCCCAGCCCTGGTGCTCCCTGTCTGCCCTCCCCACCCAGCAGAAGAGACCATCTTCCCCACGTCGCCCTGCCCCACCCCCGCAGCCCCAGCTGACAGAGAGGCCGCAACTCGGGCTCCCTGGGGGATTATAACATCTGCCTCTTACAGTGTGACTACCAGTGCCCACCTGTGTCCAGTGTACACAGACTTTTTTATAGATAAGGAAACCAGCTCAGAGAAAGCGGGTGGTATGGCCCAGGCCACACAGTAAGTGCCCCGTGCTGGGATTCAAACCCATGTCTGTCTGACTCGAAGTCCACACCAGTGGCCAGTTGCTCGCCATCTACACTAGTCCTAACAGTGCTGCTGCCAGTGTGAATGCGGCTGGCATTTACAGGGAGGCCGGAGGCCCCGCCCACTGGGCCAGGAGGCGGAAGGGCAGGGACAGAGTCCAGGCACAGGGGTAGGGTGAGCCCCACGGCCCTGGTGCCACACCCCTGAGGCTGCCTAATGGACCCTAAAGGACAGAAGTGGGCCTGGCCACATGGCCAATGAAGTGGGGCAAAGGGTGTGGGGATGGCCTGACAGCAGGCAGTGCCCACTAGCTCCGGTCTGGGGAGATGGGGAGGCCCACCAGCCTCAGGCTTCAGTCTCCTGGACTGTGAAACAGGGTTAGCACCCCTGCCCGCCCCCCTCACAGGGTTAGAATCCCTGCCACCTCCCTCCCCTCGCAGGGCCTTGCCTTCCGGGGTGTGGTCCCAGGGAAGGGAGAGGAAAGGATGGGAAGGATTTTCCCAGAGGCCCCCCTCCCCAGGCCCCTGGCTGAAGCCCACGGAGGCGAGGCCTGCCACAGGAGATGTCACCCTCAGGAAAGACTGGGTCCTAAATTAGGAGACACCCTGGGGAAGGAGGGACGCTTGCTGGCTCCCGCACTGCCCACCGCTCTGGGGCCGGAGAAAGAATTGGGCTTGGACCTGGGGGGCCCAAAAGCAGTGGTGCAGTGACAGATGTGCTACTTCAGTTCCAGGTTTAGGGACAGAGCAGGCCCGGCAGGCAGCTGGGGGGGGGTGCCCAACATAGCTGCCCCAGGCGAGGCCTGGGCCTGCCGACCTCAGCAAATCAGGCTCGGGGCACCTGCCTTCTGGAAACTTCTAGCCTGCCTAGAGCCCTGGAGTTGGGAGGCAGGGGGGTGGAATGTGTGGAGAAGCGGAGTGGGCGAGCACGTACCACGCACTAGTGTCCACGGCCGCTGGGAGTAAGAAGTGTGAACGAGGCCATGGCCGTTTGAGCAGGGGGAGGTGACAGACCTGTCCAGCATCTGGAAGCTGGTCTGTGGAGGGGTGCTGGGTGCAGGCCCTGAGCCAGGCAGACCTGGATCCTGGGTGCTACGGAGGACGCTGAGCCACTCAGGCCCCCGGCTATAAAATGGGGTTCATGGCAGTCACACTCTGAGGTCCTCAGTCTCAGCTCTGATCACGGAAGGAGAGGCGGGGGGGTTTGGCGAAGATCCGGCCCCGGTCCCAGCCCCGAGCCTCGGGCACAGCGGGCCCTGGGTACCCGGGACCACCACCATGGGAGTGGTTCTTCTCAAGGACCGTGGTTCCTGTATGGTTGGGGCGCGGGTCCCCCGCAGGCTGGGTCTGGGGTCCGCATACCTCACTGACAGGCAAGGGATGTTCATGAGAAGGTGCTGGGCATATGGCCTCCGGCCCCTTTCCCTGCAACCCCTTGGTGACACGAGATTCTGCACCGTAACACTCACTTAACCCCCCACCTTCTGGAAGCACACTCCTAGCAGTGCCACGCCCTCCTCCTAGGGCTGGCTCTCTCTCCAGGGAGGAGGCAAGGTCCCTGCTCTGCCTCAGCATCCCTAGGCGGCACACATTCCAATAAGGTGACCCCTACTGCCTGGAGGACTCGCTTGGTGAGTGAGTGCTCCGTGGCACGTTTCCAGAGGCAGGAAACCAGTGGGAGGTCGCTGCCCCAGAACACAGCACTCCTCTCCTCCCCTCATGAATTCAGCCAGATGGCACAGCCTCTGCGGGAGTCCCCGCTCTCTCACCAGCAGCCTGAGTGACCTCAGACCTGTGTCTCCACCTCTCTGAACCTCTGTCTGCTCATCTATGAAATGGGGATAAAAACAAGGCCGCCTTCATAAGGCTGTTGGGAACATTAAGTGAGCAAATACACGGACATGCCTCGTTCCTGATGCACAGCAAGCCCCTCCAGGTCTGTTTGCTTTTGTCATGGTCATCGCTATTATTACGGCATTGTCTAAGAGAACCTCGGCCACCGTCACAGATCTTTGGCCTGGAGGGGCTGCCGCCGCAGAGCTCGGGGACACCACTTGCGCGTACAGAGTTCGGCACCTTATTGCCTCTAACGGTGGCGTTTGCCCTTAGAAACAGAATGGATCCCCATTTGACAGGCAAGGAAGCTGAGGCTCAGGGAGGCCGGAGGGCTTGCTAAGGATTAAGTGTCCAGCAAGCAGCAAAGGCAAACCTCAAAGTCAGGCGTGCTGACGCCAACGACCAGGGCTTTCTACTCTCTTCCAGCCACTTCCAAAACAGGTCTGTCTGCACCGGGTTCTGTCTGGTTGAAACAATGTATCGGGTTTATTTAAAACCAGGAATGCTCGACTCCTCCCCCTTGACCACTGACACTTGCCTGGAATCTCCCTGCGGCTGAGTAGAAGTTCACCAGCTGTCACATCTCAGTGCTACCTCCGCTAAGAGCATTTATACGGGACTCTGCCGTTTCCCGGAGGAGAGCATTTGCTCCCTACTCATCAGACTCTGAGGACAGCGGCCCTCTTGCCAGGCTCCTTGGTATGCTGTCCCCCATCCCTTGGGCAAACCCTGCCCACCTCCGCCTCTGCACCCGAACTGGCGGTGGGTTCCCCCGGAGGAGGTATGCACGCGGTCACAGGCAGCCACCTTGTCCCCATCAGAAAGTCCTTCCTCCCCTCACACTTCAGCCTCTCTAGCTGCAGCCCGATGCCCATTCTCCGGAAACAACGGGCGGGCTGTCTTCAGCACAGCAGGACACTCTAGCAATCAATCCCCTGGCCTGCTCTCTAAGTTAAATCATCCACTGGGAAGGGTTCTCTCTTGTCTAACTTTGCTCCCTCCTGCTGTCGCTGCACATGACTTCCAAGCTCTCAGGGAAGAAAAGCCAGGCCAAGCCCACACGTGTGGGATTCCTTTTCAGGAATGGCCCCAGGCAGGGGCCTGGGGGGCGTCACAGGCAGTTCGGCAGCTCCCCTCCACCCTGGCACACATCCCCCGGCTTTCCTGGGAACATAGTGTCCGGGGACAGGCCTGAGAGGGCCTGTCTTGGAGTCAGGGACCCGCTGGAGAGGTGGCCAGCCAGCCAGCCAGCTAGCCGGACAGAGCCGGAGGAGGAGTGGGGAAACAGATGGCGCCTTCTGGCTCCTCCGTGCGACTTCCACCCGCCCCATGGTGGGAAATGCCGGTTGGCCCAGATGTCCTGGACCTCAGAGGGACAGGGCCCAGCGAGGGGTGACCTGGGGGGGGGGGGCTCTAGGAAGACCAGTCTCCGCCCTCTCCCCCCAACCCCCTTCCCCGCTTGTATCAAAAGCACTATGGGCACAGAGTGAGGTCTCAGAGGCCTCCCTCTACACCTCGGCGCTGGCATTCCAAGGCCTGGGATGCCCTTCCCTTCTTTCTAGGTTTAGGCTCACTGAGGTACCCTGTAAGGCCCTGGGACATGTCGCCTCCTCTATGTGTCCATCTCAACTTCCCCACACGTTCTTCTTCTTTTTTTAAATGTTTGTTAATCTTGAGAGAGAGAGAGAGAGAGAGAGAGAGAGAAGGCATGTGCATGCGAGAGAGAGGAGCAGAGAGAGCGAGAGAGAGAATCCCAAGCAGGCTCTGCGCTGTCAGCGCAAAGGCCTATGCGGGGCTGAAACCCATGGACCGCGAGATTGTGACCTGAGCCGACATCAGGAGTCACCCAACCGACTGAGCCACCCAGACGCCCCTTCCCCACAGCTTTCTGACTCAGCGTGCACCTTCTATGTGCCTGGCCTCGTGCACAAAACACTTTCCGTATTGCATCTCATTAAATTAGAGTAAGTCCTGCGTATGCGTATCCCCGCATAGCAAGAATGCTCGGGTAGGGCTTGGCATTTTCTCCTACCCGCTTTTCTGTGTTTTCCAAACATGGAGGTGGACATGTTATACTTCTACAATGAGGAAAAAACCCTAATCGATGCTTCTTTTGAAGACTATTTTGGTTCTTAGGTAAAAGTAACTCTTGGGGTACTTGGGTGGCTCAGTCGGTTGGGTGTCCGACTTCGGCTCAGGTCATGATCGCATGGTTCATGAGTTCAATCCCCGCGTCGGGTTCTGGGCTGACAGCTCAGAGCCTGGAGCCTGTCTTCGGATTCTGTGTCTCCCTCTCTCTCTGCCCCTCTCCCGCTCATGCTCTGTCTCAAAAATAAATAAACATTAAAAAAAAATTTTTTTTTAAAGTAACTCTTCAGCTGCTCACCGCTCACACCACTACCTATGGAGCTCTTAGTTTACTGACTCTGCTCCCCACGAGATCATGGGCTCCCCCACCACGGCCAGAAGACCTAGAAAGGGTTTCTATATAGGTACCACCAAAGACCAACAATGATTAGCCACTTCCGTGCCCCTTACAAACTCTTGCTTGTGGTTCATGGGACTGGCCATTGATCAATGTCATCCAGTTACTGAGCCTGGGACAGGGTTCTAGAGTGGCCTTTACTGAGGATTTCCCTCCGCTACTGCTGCAACTTTTGGTCTTGGCCCCTCCAAAGTCCTCGGGGCGGGGGGGTGGGGTAGGGACCGTGCCCTCCCTGGGTCGGAGTGTTTCCCAACATCCAAAACAGTCTGACTGGTCGCTTGGATTACATCACTTGACAGTTCGTTTCTTTCTGTTTCTGTTGCCCTACAATGGTGCCCCAGATAATATTACCCGGTAGGTGCTCGCTTTTTAGAACCAGGGCCGGGGGCGAATGGCGACATTAGCTTGGTTTGGGTTTTGGCTGTGAAAACGACTTCCCAGGTGGATGCTGGGTTTCTGGAGGAGGGAGGGTGGTGAAGTATAGGGATGGCCCACAGGCATGGAAGCCAGGAGCTTTATCTCATCCCCGGTGCTGGCCCAGCATGCCACTTGATGTTGGGCAACTGTCCAGCCTCTTGGAGCCCCTGTGCTTCCCCGCTGTCCCCACCTCCCTCAAGGCGGTTGGGAGCCGGGGGCCATCGAGCAGCGGGGTGCGCAGTGGAGAGGGAGCGGCCAGGGGTCTCACCAGCTCTGGACCAGCTGCACCGAGGGCGTGCCCAGCACTCGGTCGGGAAGCAGGTTGATCTCTTTCATGATGTTGGCCAGGCGCACGGGCAGCTCCTGCCTGAGGAAGGTGAATGAGGTTTTCTCACAGGCATTGCTGGACCCTGGAGGGAGACAGAGAGAGGTGAGCCCACACAGCTGCAAACCACTGGAGTCAGAGGTCATCTCAGGGCTCAGGTGGATAAAATCCTTCAGGTCCTGAGGGCGCGGAGAAGTGACCGGGCACACAAAGCAAAGTGGCTCTCCCAGTCGCCTGCACCGTTCCCCCCGTCTCCATACCAACCCTCCTACCCCTCTTCAAGCTTGCATCCTCTCCCCAGCCCCCACTCACCCCTGCTTGCCTTCTACCACAGGGGACAGGGCCACTCCTGGGCCCGCTTGGAGCGGCCTCTGCCTAACTGACCTCACTTCGTGTCTTTCTGTCTCCCTTAGTGGACGCTCGCTCCGCGGGGTAGAAGGGGTGGGGTGGGGTTGATCCAGGTGGGCAGAGGAGGACGGGAAAACCACCCCTTTCCAGGGCTGGGCCTGGCTGAGGGGAGCTATGCCTGGTCCATCACAGTTGCAGGAGCCCAGTGTCATTGCGGGCCACTCTGTCCTCACCCAGGCTGGTCTCGATGACCACTGCAGCATTGCCCCTGCATTAATGCCTGCCTGTGGGGCAAACAGGGCCCAAGCCTGGGAAGACCTTGGTCCTTGGTCTGGCTTCAAGATGAAGACGAGGTGATAGATTAAGGCCATGACCTACAGTCAGAAGACCTAGATTTTACTCTAAGTTCTGCTCCCAACTCCACCACCAAGGGGATGTCACCATCCTTCTGAAGATCTGTCCCCTCTCCCTCCCCCCATACTACAAGTGGGCCAAACTCTATGATGACCCCCACCTAGCCCATTTCTATAACTGGGGTCCAGTTTGGACTGGACAACTGCTGGTGGCTGGGAATGGCCCCAGGAGGTGTTCCTACATGGGGACAGCACAAACAGGGCAGGGGGACAGGCAGACAAGTCCTGGGGAACAGGGGCCCAGTGTCCTGGCTGCCACCTCCCCACCCCTCCCATCAGTGACGCAGCTGTAACTTGAGCCAGGCACTGTCTCTTCAACTCTTGAGAGACCTGGGCAACCCCTCCTAATCCCGACCTGGCACCATGGAAATACATGGTGCCACACAACGCCTGTTTCAGTCGCCACACTGGCACAGCTTAGCTTCTGCTCCAGAGGCACCCTCAGCGCGCTGCTGGTGGGTGATCCTGGCCCAGGAACCCAGGGACAGCCAAGGTGGCAAGCCTCCTGACTCCACCTTATGGTGCTCCAGGCTTTGGCCCGGTTGGGGACAGGGAGCCAGGCCCAAACAGATTTGCTCTTCAAGTGTCCTTGCCCACTGGGCCAGCTGGGGGCCAGCTCCTTCAGTGGGTAGAGGTATAGGGACCAGCGACCTCCCTCCTGTTGACATTCTCTGAAAGAGTTGGGGGGGGGGCACTTGACCCCAGGGTGCCCAGCCCAGCCCAGGTCTCTTTCCAGATGGCTGCACCTCCCAATCCTGCCTTGTTACTCCCACCAGCATCCACGCCCCATTTCCTCTCCATCCCCTACCCTTTGAGCCCCTAGGACAAGCACCGTTAACCCTTTCTGTCTGGGTATATGCCACTCCCTTCCTGCCCTAACGTCACCACCTGATTGCCCCTGACTCCGCAAGACCTCTCACAAAGCCCAGCAAGGCACTGGACCCCTCCTTGTCGGTGCGCCCACTTCCCATTAACAACCCAGTCCAGAGCTCACCTTAACCCTTTCAGGGCCAGTCCCGGCCCCCTCCCCTTAACCCTTTCCTGCCTGTACCCTTCCAAACAACCCTTCGCGGTCACGCAGGGCCTTCTGCTCCGCATTAATCCTTCCTGGCCAGCGCCCCTTCGCGTATCGCCCCCGACCCCATGCCCCCCGCGGGCCCCCGCGGCCAGCCGTCCCCCCGGCGCACGCCAGTACCGAAGTCCAGAAACTGCTTCATGGACAGCGGGGACGGGGAGAACTTGCTGAAGTGTTCGATGTACTTGGGCGCCCCTGCCAGGGACGCATTCTTCAGCAGCGCGCGGATCCAGCGCATGGTGGCGGCGGCGGTGGCGGCAGCGGCCGCTGCTCGGGCTCGGGCTCCAGTCCCCCGGCGGGCAGCGCTGGCTCTCGGCTCCGCGCGGCCCGGCCCAGCGACTGGGGCCCGCCGTCTCCTCCCCGCCCCGGCCCCGGCAAGTCCTCCAAGCCCCGGCCAATCGGCTCGTCGCGGTGCCCCGACGCCGCCAATGGCCGCTCACAAACAACCCCGGCAGAGCCAATCGTCTCTCGCCCCGGCACGTGGCTTCCCCTGGACCCGCCCCCTTAACCCTGTCTTTGCCCGGGGAGGCCTGTTGTTTTCCTCGGCCGCACCGGGGGCCCGCCCCCCCCCCCCCCGAGCGTTGGTTCCGCCCTTTCCTCCTCCCGGCCGAGTCCGGCTTAACCCCTGCCTCCCCAGAGGTTCCTTTATTCTTCCTTTCCACTTCCTCCTCTCCCGCACTCTCCCCGAATCTTTCACTAGCCTTCCCTGAAATTATCCGGATAGTTTGCAACGAATCCCTTCCTTCCCAAAGGGACCTGTTTCACCCGCCTGGATGGATCCGCCCCTGCGCTCTCTGAAGGGGGGACGGTCTGGTGGGTTCCCAGTCCGGATGACAGTGACTCAGACTGGGAATGTTTACAAACTTCGGGATCAGGATGCAAGCCCATGCTCACTCCTCATACAGATTTGCCCCCCCCCCCCGCCCACTTCCACAAAGATCCAAGCGGCTCAGGAAAAGGCGACACCCAGGGTCAAAACCCTAACGACTGGCGGCGGTGGAGGCAGCCCCTCACTTCAGCGCTCTGCGTGCAGTTTGCAAAAACACTTATTATTCTCTAGTCATTTGACTTGAGAACGCGACCATCTTGACAATGGGCTTCCTTGGAGAAAGGTCCAGGCAGGTGATCTGTGCTGAGGCTTTGGGGAGCCCGTCCTTCCCCAGCAGCCCTGAGCTCTCGCAAGAACTTGGCGCCCCCCCTCGTGGTGGCACGTCCTGACCCCGCCTTGCCCCTTTGATGTTTTCACTCTTTCACTGTTCAGTCCTTGGGCCCCACCGGCCAAGTGCCCAATATGCGCTGGGCTTTGTGCTGGGAACAGGAAACACAGAAAGGATGAAGACGTAGTCTTTTCCCTCGATCATTTATTTCATTTCTCAGTTTGGGAGGTAGCCGCGTAAGTAAATAAGCAGTTACTGTGTAACAGAATGTATTACAGTCAACGCCGAGCGTTGTGAAAGGCTTCACAATGGCTGGGGCTCTTAGCTGTGCCAGGCACTGTTTGCACGCGTTATTTTCTTTAATTATCCAGGCGGCTCGATTGTGCTATTATTATCCCCATTGTATGAATGAGGAAACTGAGGCTCAGGGATCAATCTCAAATGCAAATCTGAACTTTTTTTTTTTAAGTTTTATTTATTTAAGTCACCTCCGCACCCAACGTGGGGCTCAAACTCACCACCCCGAGATCAAGAGACTCATGCTCTTCCAACTGAGCCAGCCATGAACTTGTTACTTCCCTTGCTCACAGTCTTTCAGTGGCTCTCCACTTCTTATTGGCGCCTTTCCTGCTCTTGCATGATCTGCTTTGGCTTAACTCTCCAGGTTCATCTCTCCATATTCCCTTGCTCAACTCCCAGTCATAATTATCTACAGCCTTGAACCAGCCTCCCACCTCCAAGACCTGGCAAAGGCTGTCTCTTCCGTCAAAATCATTCTTTTTTTTTTTTTTTTCTCACCACCTACTCATTCCTGAAGTCTCTGACCCTACCAGGCTGGGTTATGGGCTCCCTCCAACGGCTCCTTGGACCTCCCAACCTTATTAGCACTGTTTGGCATCGTCTGCTGACTCTGTCTCCCACCACTAGACTTGAAGCTCAAGGAGGACAGAGCTGTGGGTGTCTGTGTGACTCACTGCTCGATCTCCAGCACCAGGTATAGCACCTGGCACATAGAAGGGAAAAGAATGTGAAAAAAGAATTGGGGTCACCAGGGAGACAAGCCACAGAGGACGAAACGTCCTTCCAGCTGGCAATTAAATCATTGATGATGTTTGGTGAGTTCAATCCTCAAGTTGCCAGGAAGAGTATACGGGATACTACACGTAAAAAGCCCGGCCCTGTGCCCGGCACATAGTAAATAATCGGTAAATAGCAACTATTACTATTATTGTCGAAATTTAAGTAATAATGAGAGGTGCCTGGGTGGCTCAGTTGGTTAAGCGTCCGACTTCAGCTCAGGTCATGATCTCATGGTTTGTGGGTTCGAGCCCCACGTCGGGCTCTGTGCTGATGGCTCAGAGCCTGGAACCTGCTTCGGATTCTATGTCTCACTCTCTCTCTGCCCCTCCCTGCTCACACTCCGTCTCTCTCAAAAGTAAATAAACGTTAAAAAAATTTTAAAAGAAATTTAAGTAATAATGAAAAGGCTGTAAACTCTGAAGCTAGGAGTAGGAGAGAGAGATTTCCTGTGGTCCTCTTGTTAGTACTGGACTTCTATAACGTGGTTTCTGTGCGTGGGTCAAAATTCCGTCTGCAGAGATTGCCACAGGGTGTTGAGAGTGGCATGGTGTGGTCAAGCTAGGTTTAGGTGATGCTGAGGTAGCCTCCACCCACACCATGCCCGAATTTTCCACTATATATACAATGCAGGGTGGTGCAGGGTGGTGGTGGTGGGGGCTCTCAACACAGGCTTCTACAGCAGCAGCAGAGGAGGAGGGAAAGCCTGGGAGAGCCTCACCCAGCAATTAACTGTCTCAGTCCAGAATTGATCCCCTTCCCTCCTGCTCACAACTCATTGGCCAGAATTAGTCACATGACCTCACCCAACCAGGAAGGCCCAGGAAGTGCAATCCAGCCATGTGTCCAGAAGGGGAGAATCACCTTAGGGGTCCTTTTAGTGACATAAAAGCCGAGACCCTCTTTGGGAAAAGTTTGGAAGTGCTGTAACTCCAAGGAGCTCCAGAAAGCTTGACGTAATGGAGGACCCTTTTATAGAAAGTGGGTATTGCTACATCTTTGCCATTATGTTTCTTTCATAAAAGTGTAGCAAGGGGTCCTGAAAATGACTACCTAACACTGCGGGGTGTGTGTGTGTGTGTGTGTGTGTGTGTGTGTGTGTGTGAGAGAGAGAGAGAGACTGTTTATACTTGGATAAGAACACAGTCTCTCTCTTTCACACACACACACACACACACACACACACACACGAGACTGGGGGCTGAGCCTGTGAAGGTGGCCAGATGAATGTGTAGAATCCCTAGATCCCACCGTTTTCATAAGTAGGAAGTGTCTGCAAGACAGGACTGAGCCGGGATGAGCTCTGCAGCTGGACTTTGCTGCCCCGCGCGTGGTGTTACTCCCAACTGAGTGAATAACCCAGGTTTTGGAAAATGATCTGGGGGATCTGATTCCTGGTTCTGAGAGCTCTGGGTAGCGGCTGGGGTTTTCCTGGAGGAATTGGACCTTCCATTGTCAATCATCCCAGAAAGGGGCAATCCCAGCACAGAAAGTGAGGGGCAACCAGTGAGGCAGGTCGGGAGACACCCAGGTAGACATCAGGAGGGGGTCCTGGGAGAATAGCCTGGGTCTCTGGGCTCTCAGAGGAGCTGAATTAGAAGATCTGCCTCTAGGCTTCGCTGAGTAGTCACTTTCAGCCTCCGGTGAAGTCTTCCAAAGGTCATAGCTTTGAGGACAGTTCACAGAAGGACCCACACCACAATTTAGGACAAAAAAGTCATGGGGAAAGCAGCCTTTGTCCATCCTCCCAGGCTCGTATGGAAGAGTGACCTTAGGAAGCGGAGGGCTTGATCCAACGCTTTGGGCCATGGAGGCTCGGTACCGAAGGACCCCTGGAGGAATGGCCACAAGACTGGGACTCCAGGTACCCCTGCCCAGAGTCTGCGGAATAGACACTCGGACCTTTCAATCTTTCCAGTCTTGGGTCCCTGGTTCACCCTCTGATCTATTCAACACGAGGCCTAGGGGTGGGAGTTTGGGTGGAATTGCAGCAGAAAAGCAGGTTCGAATCTGAATCCAGCCTCTGGATGAAGGCTGTTGGCTCTCCGCCCTTGCACCCAGCCTCCCTGCTCCATCATCCAGGACTACCTGTTGCTATACAGCAGGAGCTCTCTGCCTCTTCTGGACCCTGAACATCGCCACCTCTCCCTCCCTCCTCCCCCCCGCAGAGCCAGCACACTGTGCACCAAGAAACCGTTTTGGATTCTAGCCAGTCTATCGGGTCTTTTCCCTGACTTTACGTTCTGGATCTCAGTTATAGGTCCACGACCAGGACATCACGGAGAGCAGGGGCTGGTATGTCCCCCTCCCCACCTCCAAGATCCCTGCACCTGGCTTTGTCCACCTAGGGGTCAGCTAGAGGACATCGCTACCCAACAGACCGAACTGCAGTTGGTAAGGGGTGGGGGTGAACGGAGGCCGATGCAGCGCGTAAAAACTGGGAGCTGTTTACTGGTTGCCGTGAGAAGCCTATATACAGAGAAGGCACAAGGAGGGGGAGGGAGCCCCCCAATACAGTACCGTGGAAGGGGGGAGGGACTGGAAAAGGGGACTGCCAAGGGGCAGGGGTCGGGAGAGGTTCCCTGGGTCCAGCCTCACCTTCTAGACTAGGCCTCTGGACTTAGCCCATGGGGGAGGAGGCAGAGCTAGGTTGGCTCTGAGAAAGCCAAGGACAGCCAAGAACTCCACTTCTAGGTCCCCTACCCCTGGTCGGTGAGGGCAGAATAATTTCCAGCCCAAGGAGCAGGGCCAGGGCTCCCTCCCTGTTCTACATTCAAGTGTCGCTCCCTCTGTGACCTTGTGTGTGTGTGTGTGTGCGCGTGGGGGGTGGTCTCTCCAGGCCTTCAGAGGCCTGGATGGTAGTGGTGGGTAAAAAGTGGCATCTCCTCTATATTTCCAACATCTCCTTGGCCCAGGACCGGTCCCCTCCTCTGCTGAGCATTCCACTGAGTTCCCATGGCAGCGTGCCGAGCTGTGTAGCGGCCTGTCCATCTTCAGACTGCTTCCCTCGCCAGTGTGGGCTATGGCCGTGGAGAGAGGCGTCACAGAGGCCCATGGAGGAAAGCCAGCTTGGGGGCCTTCCTTCTAGCTCCCTCTGCTCTTGGGTCTGAGCACGCCAAGCCCTGTAAATGGCACCGTGGACAACCTGTACAACCTGAGACAGGCGCCACCCTCCCCCCCGCGCCCTCTGGCATGGGAGCCGGGAGCAGCAGCTGGGGGCCTGGCGCGCGGTTCCCGGTCAGTAGTTTTAGACTTAATAGCAGAGTCAGTCCAGTGACTGTGGCTCAAGATGGGTCCAGTGTGAATGGGGGGAGGCGTCACCACAGTGGGGGCATTTTCCTCCTGGCTCTGGTGGAGGCCCTTGGGCTTGGTTTTGGCACAGGTGGAGGCAGGGCCGCATGCGTCCACACACCGTCCGTGGTGCACGAGCACAGTCCCCAAGCAGTGGGGCCCACGTGTGTCCAGGGCCCGGGGGCTGCGGTGGGCTCCCTCCTGCGGGGAGCCCGGGGCCGGATGGCACAGACATGTGCTCGAAGAGGTGTGTGTGTCTGAGCCTGCGGGTGTCAGCCAAAGGCGGTGGCCCCTGTGGACTGTCAGGGGCATAACTTATGATAAATAGAAGGGGGCACTGGGGGTGCAAGTGGGGGGAGCAGGGAGGACGTCAGTAGTATCGGTCCCGACTCTGCCAGCTGGTGACCCAGTGCTTCTTGGTAGGCGCGATGCTCCCTGGAGGCGGGTAGCGCTCCTCCTCCCGAATCCGCACTGCATGGTACTTGGGCATGATCCGGTAATAGCGGGTCCGCTTAAAGAAGTCGCACTGCATTGGGGCAGGGGTGGGGGGTGTAGAGAAGAGGAAGGGCGTCAGGATCCCGCTCTCCAGGCTGCGGGAAGATGTGCCCAGCCCCTTCCTCCCCCCACCCAGAGGCCCCCGAAGCCAGGACCCCTGACCCAAACACATGCCTTCTCCCTGTACTGCGACAAGGAGAGCGAGGTTGCCCACCCCAGGCCCCAGAGGAAGGAGGAGCTGAGGAGGGCAGAGAGGGGAGGGGAGGCAGATGGAGACAGAGGCGGGGCCCTGAGATTGCTGATGAGATGGCCAGGATGGGTGGAGGTGGTCTGCCCTGACCACACTGTCGGGGTGGGGTGGGGGGTCAGTTTGTCAACCCGGGGGTGGGGGGGACTCCAAGGAGGAAAAGGACTAGTTCCCAGGAGGACTCCGCTAGTCCCCTTCTTCTCAGGAGGTGGAAATGGAGGTTGCAGATTCGCTCTGGAAGTTTGCTGTGTGGCCTAGAGATGGGGCCTCGCCTTGGCCTTGCTCCTTTTCCAGTCCCCAGAAAGCAAAGGGGCATGGGGAGCATCTGATGGCTCCCTCTTGGGACCCCAAGCCTTCAGGGGAGGCAGCGAGAAGACACCTTGAGCTGTCCCAGGGTGTGGAGGGAGACCAGTGGCCTGCTTGGAGGGGTGGTGCTGGGGACAGAGTGAAGTGCAGAGAGGGCCCACGAGGAAGAGGAGCAGACAGGACAGAGTCAGAGGCCCCGGCCAGCTGCGGGGCTCAGGGAAGAGGGCCCGGAGGCCGCGTTACCCGGGTGGGCCGGGGGGGCGGGGGGCTGCCCCCCTCAGTAGTCGTCGGTCAGCCTTTCTGTCTCTGACGGCTGGCTCTTCATCTCCGCCTTCTGCCTCTTAGCTTCATACAGGGCGCGAGTGCGGGCTCGCTTGAAGAAGCCGCACTGCGGAGGGGAGGAGGTGGGGACGGGCCATCAGGGGGAGCTGGGGGGGGTCCTCATCGGCAGCACTCATGGGCTAGGGAGCCCGGACGCCTGGGCCCCGGCCCCAGCCCCAGCTTGGTGGTGTGGCCAGAAGCTGGAGCTCCTGGCTTCTTCCCCTTTCCAGCCTGCGGGTCCCCCCTTCCCCCTTAACCAGGCAGGAGCATCCTGGTGAGTGAGGTAAAGATGGGACAGCTGGTGAGGCTGGAAGCTGGGGAGAAGGCGGGGCTGACATGGGGGAAGGGTGCGGGTGGGGTAGAAGTGAGGAATGGGGTGAAGGGAGGGCTGGCGGGGGAGGGGGAGGGCTGCTGGCAAGGAGGTCCCAGAGTGGAAGTCCCGGTGGTGGTCCGAGGGTCCGCACCTTCCAGAGCAAGAGGATGATCAGCCCCAGCAGCAGCAGCCCGGCACTCACAGCCACAAGCACCAGCCACAGCTCGATCTCCGCCGGCAGCTCCTCCTCCAGCTCCGAGTCAATGTCCACAGAGAACTGGCCAGTGCGAGCGAGAAGGGGCTCAGCCATGTGTCTGCCCCCTGAGGCCCCACGCGCACCCAGGCTGCCCCAGGCCCCTGCTGTTTGGCCTACTACCAGCAGGGGGCACTCAGGGACCAGAGAAAGCCCCTGCCTGCCCACTGCCGCGGGCAGAGTCCCCCATCCTCTGGTTTTCCCCCCCAGTGCAGACCAGACAGCCAAGGACCAACCTCAGATCTGGGAGGCAGCCTGGAATCGGGGTTTGTAGTCCACCCCTCCCGGCTTGAGCACCAGCCCCATCCTTGATGAGCTGCGTGTGTGGCCTTGGACAAGTAATTTCACCTCTTTGAATCTCCACTGCATGCTCTCTAATAAGGAGATCATCATGCTTACCTCACAGTATAGAACCCGTGGCCAAGAGCACGGGTTCTGGGACTAAACTACCCAGGTGTAAGTCCCAGGTGTGCTATGCATGAGCTGTGTGACCTTGGGACAATTATTTAACCTCTCTTTTGTTCACCTCTAAAGTGGAGACTATGGGAATGATACCTACTTCATAGGTTGCTGGGGGAAGATTAAGTGTGTTTAATATCAGTCAACTGCTTTGAGTAATACCTGACACCTAACAAGCACTCCACAAATATTTACCAAAAAATAAAGGATGCAGAGCTGATAGTATCATTATATTTCTTTCCCTACAATGGATATATATATATATATATTTAAATTATAATATAAAATTATATTACATACACTACAACATATGTTATATAATCATACATTATAATATGTATTATATACAAGGTAAAAAATATATTATAAAATATACAATTACATTGTTATAATTATATATCACATCATATATAACATATAATATGATATATATTATATAACATTGTAATATAAGATACATAGCATATGTTATATAATATATAAAATTATATAACGTATTTTATATACATTTACATAGAGAACATTTTTTTCTGACCACACAGATTATTTCTTTTAAAAAATATATATATTTCTTGGGGCCCCTGAGTGGCTCAGTCAGTTAAGGGTCTGACTTCAGCTCAGGTCATGATGGTCTTGTGGTTTGTGAGTTTGAGCTCCACATAGGGCTCTGTGCTGACAGCTCGGAGCCTGGAACCTGCTTCAGATTCTGTGTCTCCCTCTCTCTCTGCCCTCTCCCAGCTTGCACTCTGTCTCTGTCTCTCAAAAATGAATAAATGTTAAAAAAAAAATTTAAAAACATATTTCTTTAAATGTTTATTTTTGAGAGAGAGAGAGAAAAAGGGACAGAGCGCAAGTGGAGGAGGGGCAGAGAGAGAGGGAGACACAGAATCTGAAGCAGGCTCCAGGCTCCAAATGTCAGCACAGAGCCCAATGCCAGGCTCGAACCCATGAATCGTGAGATCATGACCTGAGCTGAAGTCAGACACTTAACTGACTGAGTCACCCAGGCACCCATCAGCTGTATTTAAACAAAAAATAATAATCAAAATAATTTAAAAAAAAATAATCACGGGGTGACTGGTGGCTGTTAAGCATCGACTTCGGCTCAGGTCATGATCTCACGGTTCATGGGTTCGAGCCCCGCGCTGGGCTCTGTGCTGACAGCTCAGAGCCTGGAGCCTGCTTCGGATTCTGTATCTCCCTCTCTCTCTGCCCCTCCCTCGCTTACACTATGTCTCTGTCTCTCTCGAAAATAAATAAACATTAAAAAAATTTAAATACAGATGATATAAAGAAAACAAAAGGTTCCCAGTAATTTTACTTCCTAGAAATAACTCTCAACATTTCAGTGAATCTCTTTCCATATTTTTTAATGTGTATGTTGAACATACATACTTTTTCTTCTGCAGAAATGGGGTCTTTGTGTGCTGCATATGCTCTCCTGCAACCTGCTTCCTCCTTCAGTTTTATCATCATCATTTTTTGATATCAATTAATAAAGATCAGTCTAATCTCTTCTGAGGACTGCATAGTCATTCTAGAAAATGTACCACAATTTATTGAACCAATATCCTACCGAAAGACACATAGATTGTTTCCAATTTCATGCCATTATAAACAATGCTTTAAAATATCCGCCTATATTTATATTCGCCTATTTGTCCTATTAGCTCTTTAAGATATATTATCATGTGCTGGCTCAAAGGAAGTATGCATTTTACACTCTAATAGATATTGACAAATACATTTCCAAAAAGAATCCATCAATTTATTCTCTAACAGCATTTCCTTCTACCTCACCAGCACAGACAGTGTTATTCTTTTTAATCTTTTCCAATCTGATAGGGAAAAAATCTTGCTGCTGTTATTTTTATGTCCTCACTATTGAGATGACCATTTCTAGCTCACCCTGTGTACACTGCCCATCTATCTTTATGTTGCCCTTTACCTTTAGATATTAAAAACTGGGCGCCTGGGTGGCTCAGTCGGTTAAGGGTCGGCTCAGGTCATGATCTCACAGTCCGTGGGTTCAAGCCCCGCGTCAGGCTCTGTGCTGACAGCTCAGAGCCTGGAGCCTGCTTCGGATTCTGTGTCTCCCTCTCTCTGCCCCTCCCCCACTCACTCTCTCTCTCTCTCTCTCTCTCTCTCTCTCAAAAATAAATACATTTTTAAAAATTAAAAAACATATATATACCAACTTCATCATAAATGCTATAAACTTTTCTTAAAAGCAATCTGCCCTTTTAGTTATTTTATCATCAATTTTTTTTTAATTTTACATGGTCTAATTTGTCAAATATTTCCTTTGTGACTTCAGGGTTTACTAAAATAACTCCCTCTTCCCAAAATGGAAGATTATTGTTCAACTGTTTTCTGAATTTTCTTCTGATATATTAAGTTTTATTTCCTATATTTAAATATTTACTCTAACTCAACCGTATTGTTAGTTATCCCATGAGATAAGGGTTTGTCTTTATTTTCCAAGTGGGTTCTCCCAACATAACTTAATAACCTAATTTCCTCCATGGCTGAAAAACGCCATCTGTGTAATAACATAAATCTCTATTCTGTTCCATTGGTCTTTCTGCCCCTTCCCCCACTACCTTAATTGATTTTAGGAAATACACCATAATGTATTTAACCAACCCTCCCTTTGTCTCCCATACGTATGTCCTCCACGTCTCCACTATATCCTTTCCACAAAAAATTAACAATCTTGTCATTTTCTTTTCTTCCCGATGTAACTCAGAACCGAGCTTGAAAACTTTTGAAAACTTTGTTTTCAAGTCTCCATGGAGATGGTACATCTTCACAGATAGGCTCAAGCAGAGGTTCTCAACCCCGGTGGCACATTGGAATCACTGAGGGGCCTTCTAAACAAACCAAAACGGGGGCCCCACCCCCACAGACTCCCGATTTCATGGCTTAGGGGTGCGGTCCAGACACGAGGCCCTCCAGAGGATTCCCAGTTGCTGCCAAGACGGAGAACCACACGGCTCAAGTGTGTGGAAGTGCTCTGAGAGGACGCCCAGTGCTCCCCTGCGCCGGCCAGGCACCGGTGCTCCCTGACGCGCTCGCTCACTCACCCACACGGTCTTGTTCTCCATGTTGATGGCAGGGATGCTGGTTCGGAGGAACAGGGTAGCATAGCCGCTTACCATGACTCTGTCAAAGTCTCTGTAATCCTGGAAGTGGGGGAAGGGGGGAGGGATGGGTTAAAAGAAGCAGCTGAAGCCCCTCTGAGCCTCCCTCTTGACCCTGAGCGACCCCCCGGGCACCCTCCCCCCACATAAGCATCTTTAAGAGGCAGCCCAAGGGATCTGAGAGCCAGGCATCTTCACACACAAATGCACATCACCCATCCATTTTCTTTTTTTTAATTTTTAAATATTGATTTATTTATTATTCTTTTTTAACCTTTATTTTTGAGAGACAGAGAGAGACAGAGCACAAGTGGGGGAGGGGCAGAGAGAGAGAGAGAGAGAGAGAGAGAGAGACAGAATCCAAAACACTCTCCAGGCTCTGGGCTGCCAGCACACAGCCCAATACGGGGCTCGAACTCACAAACCGTGAGATCATGACCTGAGCTGAAGTCGGATGCTCAACCGCTTGAGCCACCCAGGTGCCCCAATGTTTATTTATTCTTGAAAGGCAGAGAGAGACAAAGCACAAGCGGGGGAGGGGCAGAGAGAAAGAGGGAGACACAGAATCGGAAGCAGGCTCCAGGCTCCAGGCTGTCAGCACAGAGCCTGACGCGGGGCTCGAACCCATGGACTGCGAGCCAAAGTCGGACGCTTAACCGACTGAGCCACCCAGGTGCTATTCGGTTGCATCAGGTCCTGTGTCGGATGCTGCAGACGGCAGAGACAAGGAAGGTCTCGGTCCAGGTCAGGTCTCTGGGCTAAATCGGGCCCGTCACTTGCTTTTGTAAATAAAATATTTCTGAGACGCAGCCATGCCCATCCATTTCAATACCGTTTATGGCAGCTCGTGCTCCAGTGGCAGAACTGAAGAGTTACCGCAGAAACCATGTGCCCCACACAAGCTGACAAGACGTCTAATCTGGTCACTTACAGAAAAATATGGTCTAGGTGGCAGGAGGAGACCGGTATAGGAGTAATTGTAACCTAGAGTAGAGGTGGCAGGTGACCCGTGGCAGGTGCAGCTTCTGAGAAAGTTCTGTGCGTGGGTGGGGGGGTGGTATCTGGGTGGCTCAGTCAGTTGCCGATTTCTACACTGACAGCGCAGAGTCCGATTGGGATTTCCGTGTCCCCTCCTGCCCCTCTCCCACACCCCCCCTCTCTCTTGAAATAAATAAAGATTTAAAAAGAAAGTTCTGTGGGTGTCCAGAGAGGTCGTTGGCAGCTGGAAAAGTCCCAGAAGACCTCACGGGTGGCGAAGCGTCTGGGGAGAGCCAGAGGGCCGAAGAGGAGTTTACTAGGGGAAGGGAACAGACACACAACAGAACACTGGACACACGAGAGAAGGTCATTTGGGCTGGTGACGAGTGTTAGGTCATGTCCACACACGGACACACGAATGGACGCTGACAGGCACACAGTGACAGGTGTACAACTTGTCACGTGTTAAATACGATGCCGTCACTGACACACACACATGCACACACAAGGCGCACAAAGGCACGTAATGCCTTGTGTGACCCAGGCCTCACCCTCTCCCTGAGGCTCGCCCCCACCCTGGCAGGGGGCAGGGACCTCCAGACCCAGGCACTGACCTCGATGAAGGTGCTGTTCCACACTCGTGCCCGCACTGTCACGTTGGTGATGACAGGGCTATCAGGAATGGGGCACTCCAGCCACACGCAGCGGGTGCGGTCACTGTCACACGTCTGAGGTGGGCAGGGGACAGGAGACGGTCTGGGTCTCCACATGCTTCATGCTTCGCCTCTTACCTTTGGCTCTTCCCCTGGCTTAGTCCCGCCCACGGCAGACCGGAAGGGGTCCTACCTCAGCCTTACACTCGTGCCCACCCCTCCCCCACACTTACACATTTAAGTCACATTCTTTAGGCCAAGCACAGATAGTTGCCAGGGGCAGAGATAACTTGGAATCCGATCCCTTTGTAAATAAATGTGGCCCAGCAGCCAACACCCCCTACTCAGCCCCCTCCCACACTGAGCCTTTGTTCATGCCAGCTCCTGCTGGGGGCAGGGGACTCTGGGGCCACCACTCCCTCCTGCACCCAGCTGGTCCCCAGCATGCTTCCCAGGCCTGTTCCTTTCTCCCTTCCGGCAGAGGGCGCCCTGCACCACCCACATCTCCCTGTCTCTCCCCATTTGCCGGTCCTAACATCCAAGACTTTAAGCCGCTATGTCACCCCCAACAGGATGGGGCTTTCAGGAATACAGCCCATGTCTCCTCCTTTGGCCCACTGTTTTGGCTGCCCCCCGAAGGCCAAGGAGAGTGGGATAACCTGACTTAGGGGCTCCTCGAGCCACGGGTCACATCACCTCATCAGACTGGGGTCTCCTGGTGACCAGTGCCCATCAACCTTGCTTCGGTGCACCCCCGTGCCCATCCACCCTGTGATGGGTGAGGACGGTCCCTTCCAACCTTGCCCTGGCCACTCACCAGTTGGGCCTCAGACTTGGCCTTTTTGGCAGCAGCCAGAGTGACTGGCGGGGGACCCTGGCCTCCCCCTGGGTCCAGCTGTCGCCGCCTACGCTGTGGAGATGGCGGCCTGTCCCCAGGGACCTGAAGAGGGAAGAAGGGGTTGGCTGGGAGGAAGGGGTGGGAGCAGAGTAGGGGGAGAGGATGGAGGGAAGGGGGAGAGGTAGGCTCCTAAGGAGTATGAGAGGGAGGGCAAGACACTGGCTCTCTGCCCGGCAGCATGCAAATGAGTTGCAATGCAAATGAGATGTAAATGAAAGGTCCCGGATGGTGTCCTTACCGACAGGGTGAGATTCAGAGGGTTGACAAGGTCTCCAGGTGGCCGGCAGGGCCAGGACCCATTGCCGTGGATGGTGATCTCTGTAGGGTACAGCAGCCACTTGCCATTGATGACTTCATAGGGCCACTCCAGCCCGAGGACCAGGGTCCCCAGGGCGGCCAGCCCTTCCCCCATTGGGCCCACCTGTGGGCACAAGGGGTGTCATGGCCACTACCTCCTGGAAAACCACCTCCATCTCACCCATGCTCAACCCTCACACCCTCGGGCCCCAGACCCATCTCCCCCACCCCTTCCCAGCAGTCCCCGCCCAGGGTCCCAGTGGCCCCCTCACCTGGAACTCATACTTGAGGGGGCTTCCCACGTCCTCCACAGTTTTCATGCCAGACTCGCCCATCACTGTTCCCCCAAAGAAGCTTTGTAGCCGGTGACTCACCCTAAGGGTAAGAAAGATGCTGGAGTCTGAGGGGGTGGGAGGGGCCCTGGCAGAGGGGGTGGGCACCGAGGTAGGTGAACCACAGCTCTCTGACTTCTGGCAGACCTGAGCTAAATCCCTGCTTTGCATTTACTAGCTGTGTGCCAGTTATTCCTCACACAAGTTATCTGTGCTCTCAGGAAAGTGGGAGCCTCAGTCTCCACATCTGTAAAATGGTGTTCATAACACTTGCTATATCATGGGGCTGCCGTGGGAAGTCAATGAGCGGATGTAGATAAAATTCCGAGCACAACTAGCTCTCATGAAACGGTAGGGTCACACCAACACCTGAGCCCCGGGGCGGCTGATTTCTCCACTGCTACCTACCTTGCAAGGGGAATAATAATAATAATGATAATGATAATGATAATAGTGATTGTTGAGGTTAAAGGAAGGGACGACCCAGGGGAAGTAGAGGCCTGAGGACACCAGGTCGAGAGAGCTGTGTCGGAGGAGCTTGGGAGCCACGCTGAGGACAGGGAGGCCCCAGCACAGGCACAGCAGGCCGGGGTAGGGGTGGCACCCACATGCTGAGTGAGGCCTGGAGCGTGTAGTCCACCAGCAGGGTCAGGGTCATGGGCTGCAGATTGTCCTGGTGGCTTGACCTGGGGAGGGAATGCAGGGGGGAGGGGAGATGTGTCAGCTGAGGCTGGGGCTGGAGGAGGGCCCCAGCGCGCCTCACCCCTCGACACCGACTGGTCTTGAGGTCACTCACGTGGAGAGCTGTAGCTGTGTCTGGAGTTCCCTGGTGTGCAGAGTCACTCCGATGACCTCGAAGGTGATCAGCAGCTCCATCTGCCATGAGGGCCAGGGAGGCAAAGAGGGGCATTCGGGGCCGGGCAGGAGTGATGCCACGGGGGAGAGAGGGGCTGAACGCTATACTCGGGAGTCGGTTCTCTGGCCTCCTCCCCCCATTGTGAGCAAGGGGTCTGCACCTGGCCACCTGGGTCCACTCTTTCACCTCGCCAGCCTCATCCTGCTTCGCTTTCCCCTTCGTGTCCATGACATCTCCCTTGCTTTCAAGCTACAAAACTTTGAGCAAGTTACTGTACTTTCTAAGCCTGTATTTTCTTCCTGTAAAACAGTACCTACCTCCTCAGAAGGTTGTGAGAATTACAGCCTAAACAAAGTGCCCAGTGTTGGCCTCAGGGCCTGGCACACAGTAGGTACTCGGCAAAATCCAATTCCTCACCTTCACCTGCTCTAGCTTCGTGGGTAGCTCCCTAGCGGCCCCATGTTTCTTAGTCTCTGGATCTCTCCTCATGCCACCCCCCCACCCCCACCCCGTATCTCCTTGTCCCCTACCCTGGCTCTTTGCTTTAAGCAGGCCTGGGAAGAAGGCAGGCAGAAGCAAGGTCAAGGCGCTCATCAGGGTAGCAGCCTGGGACCCACAGGGCTGGGAAGGTCTGGCCAGCACTCACCCTCTGGTTCCGTTTGAAGGGGTTCCCCAGCTCACAGACGATGGTCTCATTGGCCTGGCACGTCCCAGCCTGAGGAAAGATGACAAATCAGGCCTGGGTGGTCAGGGAAGGGCTTCTCCAGCCCCTTCCCTGTGACACCGGGTCTGATGTCGTCGAGGCTCGAGTACCGGGTTCCCCTAGCATTAGAGACGCTTCAAGCATCCGAAGAAGCCCAGCTCAGAGGAAGGAGGGTGGACACGTGACAAATAAGAGCACATGCAAATGGCATGCATATAAGGATGCAAATGCTCGGCGGAGCCCCAGGTGGGCTCTTTGCTCGCGGAGGGTACTCACGGGGCGCACTGAGGACAGCAGCAGGGCGGGAGGCACCACCAGGGTGAGCAGCGCCTCGTGGGCGTCCTCCCCAGCCCGCTCCCTGCTCCGGATATTGGTCACATTGATGCTCAGGTGTAGTTTCCGGACGTCTTTGCTGTAGTGCAGCCTGAGGTGGGAAAGGAGACCGGGATGAGCCCGGAGCCCCGCCCCGGGCGCGCCCCAGATCAACCAGGCCCCGCCCCTTAGGTCCGCAGGTGAGGAAAGCCCCTCCCCCCCGACAGCAAGGCTCAGTCCTCTAGCCTCGGAGAGGAAAGCCCGTTTCCTGGCCGGTGAAAGGCCAGCCTGACATCCAAAGTCCCGCCTTTCCCTGAGACCCCTCCCCTCAGATCTTCCGGGGGTCCCTCTGATCTCTGACCCCAAAGGTCCCGCCCCTCAGGTCAGTTAGCCAACGAAGCCCCGCCCCACCCTTGGCCAATCAGCGCGGCCTAGAGCGCACCTGCTCAGAGGCTGCCCCAGCTCCGACACGAAGGCCGCCTTCATGTCCAAGTTGCTGTCGCATTTGTTGTCCTGGCCGCACTCCTTCTGGAAGTGAACCTGGGGGAGGCCGGAGGCGTAAGGACCCAGCACAGAGCGCCCTCTCGCTCCACAGCCCTCCCGGGCCCCGCCCTTCCGACCCCGGCCCCACCCACCTCGGTGTGGTTCTCCAGGGCCTGTGCCTGGTTTAGGACCGGGTACGCGTCCAGGGACCGCAGCCCCAGCCGGGGGCGCTCAGGCATCCGCAAAGGTAAAGAGTAGTTCATGGAAATGATGATGGGGCGGAGTTTGTCGCGGACGTTGTCCTGGGAAAGGAGGGTGAGCCGAGTCCAGCGCTGCACTCCCCTTCCCCGCTCCCCAAGTGGAATCCTCCCACCGCCTTGAACCCTCAAGGAGGAGCTGAGGCCCCCTCCGCACTGAAAAATCCCAGTAAGGGTGAACTCCCTCCGGTCCTATCACCCCACTGACCCCCTTCCTACCACTTGATCCACAAGCAAGGTGATGGGACTCCTCCTCCCCAGAGATGGGGGGCTGGGAGGGGCTGTTGAGCCTCCCTTCAACCCCTGGGGTCCCCAGGTTGTGCTCTGTCTTTCAACTACCATATCCTAGAGAAGGGCTGAGCTGGTCCGCCACTCACAGGCCTCTTTTTCTCCCAGACACAAACTAAGCCAAGAGTCTCACACCCCATGCTTTTCTCAGAGGTGATGAGCCCTTTGGTGCCCATTGCCACTCTGAGGGTCTCTCTCTCTACCATATGCCGTGCACTGTACCCCCTGCAGACCTATGGCCTTCCAGGCCACCCTCCACCACCTATGTCTCTGGGGAGACTCCAGTCCCTCCCCCCTGCCCTGGGGAGACTCTAGCTACCTCCAGCCAAGATCCTGGAGCCAGTATCCCACCTTTAGCCCCTCCCTCACCATCAGGAGCAGTTCCAGCTTCTGACAGCGCGTGTCCGGCATGGAGAAGAACCCATGGAAGACAGCGGACTGGCTGCGGGCGAAGCGAAGCCTGGGCGGTCGGCGGTCCCGGTCGGCCTCCAGGGTGTAGGCCAGGGCTGGAGGTGGCCGGGGTGGTTAGCAAGTGGCCAGGTAACCATGCCCCTCCCCGCCCCGCCCCCCAACACTCACTGATGTTTCGCCTGTAGTTGGGGTTCCCGGCACTCTGGTTGTAGGCAAAGCACAGCTCCACCTGCACGCTGTTGGGAGGCGGGGGACAGATAGGAGGGCCAGCTCACAGTGGCACCCCGTTTTCCAGGCCCTGGCTCTCACCCCTGTACTGGGCAAGGGGGAAACCAGGGCCCTTAGAAGGAAAGGCAGGGACGACACTGGAGAGTCCACATAGCTGGTTGGGGGTGTCCCAGGTTTCTTCCCCCCCACTCCCATTAAAGCCATAGAAAACAGGGTTAGAAGTCACCAGTTGGGAAACGGAGGCCCTGAGAGCAGAAGTTGCCTGAAGTCACCTGTTGGTTGGTGCCCTGCCCAGTCTTGTATGGGACCTGCTGTCCAGATCTCCTTCTCCCACTCACCCCTGCTTTCTGCTCTGTGGCCCTCTGCCTTCTGATCCGGGCCTCATTCACGCAAAGACCTCAGAGTCGTCACCATCGTTATTACTGTCACCATCTTAGCAACTAACATGTTCTGAGCACGTAGGGTGTACAAGGTGCCGTGCGAAGGGCTTTCTGTACATTATCTCATTTAATTATCACAACAATTCTGTACATTGGTTATGACTTTTAACCTTGGTTTATAGGCAACGACTCTGAGCCTCAGAGGGATTAACCATTTGCCCAAGGTGGCTCTCTCTCCTGTCCTCCTAAGTGTCTCCCTCTCCCCTCCTCCTCTAGGAACTCACTCCCCAGAGCCCACCCCTACCACTGCAGTGGGCACAGCTGGGATTTCTTCAAACAAGGCCGTCCAGAGCTCCCACTCCAAACCACCATGCTCTATCCCTCCTTCCCCACCCCCAATGGGGAATTTGCTTATTACCTCCTGCAAAGAGTTGGCTTTTTAATGAGGTTGGATAGGAGGGGCAATGCTTACCCCAAGAACCAACCCTCTAATGGTGGGATATCAGGAGTTGTCAGGGGAGGGATCTGGGAGCCAGGGTCCCTCCTGGCGTGCTCATATATAAGGAGGAATGGGCAGACAGAGAAGGGGCTGAGAGTCTCACCAGGAGGTGGCTGTGCAGAGCGCAGGGTCCAGCACGGATGGCCTGGCCACCAAGGTCTTGTGGAGGATGTTGATGACAGGCCGTGCCCTGCAGAGAAAACACAACAGACATCAGTGCCTCCTGCCTGCCCCCTGCCAGGCCAGGCCCGGGGCTCAGGCTCGCATGGACCCGGTGCTGAAGGTGGACAGAGACAGGGCTCCATGCAGACAGGGCTGGAGGACAGAACGGCCCCTACGTCCCAGTGCCCTGGCTTACCGTAGCAGCACAATGCGGTCTGACAGGCTCCCCACTAGCAGGTCTGGGTAGAAGTTCTCATCCACGTCCATCCGCCCACTCAGTGAGTAGCCAAAGGTGGCCAAGCCAGGCAGTCCCAGCTCCTCCCCGTGGATCACCTGGCGGCGGGGGGGGGGGGGGGGGAAGGCGGAGGGGGGAAGGCAGGGGGAAGTGGTGGGGACAGGCTCAGGGTGAGCTCTAGGGAGTGGGGCCTGGGGGAACAGGGGGAGGGTGTGTGAGGCGAAGCGGGGCAGGCCCCCTTTGTTCCTGTCCATCCATACCTGCTGCGGCTGTCTGAGGAGCCCGTCGGAGCTGCTGTGGTAAATGTACACTTTGCCCAAGCCCTCGAATGGGGCTCCCACAGCAACGTCTGGGGAAGAGAGTCAGGACAGGTCACTCTGAGTACTGTGGGCACCATGTCTCCCCAGCCTTGCGCTCCAGGCCACAGGGTCCAACATGAAATTGACCTCACCCTACCAGGCGGGGCTTCAGAACACCAGGGAACAGAGTTCTGTGGCTCGGGATTAAAACTGGGACCATTGTGAGCCCAGTTGCTTCCTTTTATGTGTGGGAAAGTAGGTCTAGGAGAGGCAAACGACTTAGCTAAAGTCACACAGCAAGTTAACGTTCCAGGCAGGCCTACACTCCAGATTCCTGCCCACTGGCCTAGTGTCTGTTTTCCCTTATTATGGTACCTTCCATCTCCTCCACCAACCCCCCCTTCAGATACCCAGTTCTTCTAATGACATTTACCAGCAGGGCCACAACAAGAAATGTTTCCCCACTGGTGACTTCGCCACGTAGTTACCGAGCACACTGATCTCATTTAATCCTGACAAGATTGCTGAGGGGAGGTACCGGCATCCCATTTGACAGGTGAGGAAGCAGACTCAGAAAACCCCAAGTCGCACAACTAATGCGTAGAAAAGAGGACAGTTTGAGTCCCTAACACTGGGGGCTGGAGTTTTAATCACACTATAACTTTTCTTGTTAAAGTCCTTCAGACTTTTCAAATTCTAACCATTATTTCCACAAATAAGCCCCAAATGTTTTATTATCTTCTTAAATTTTACCAAACTCTTTCTAGTTTGCTGTTTTTGATTTGATAAGGCCTAGGTAACCAGAAAGCGAAGCTTGTTAGAAAAGTATGTAAAAGGGGAGGGTGGGCTGGGTGGCTGGGTCATTTAAGCATCTGACTTC
This sequence comes from Cryptoprocta ferox, assembly GCA_028646485.1. NCBI lineage: Eukaryota > Metazoa > Chordata > Mammalia > Carnivora > Eupleridae > Cryptoprocta > Cryptoprocta ferox. The sequence goes on from CM053565.1 coordinate 32,759,173, forward strand.
GGCTCAGGTCATGATCTCACAGTTTGTGCGTTTGAGCCCCGCATCAGGCTCTGTGCTGATGGCCCAGAGCCTGGAGCCTGCTTCGGATTCTGGGTCTCCCTTTCTCTCTGCCCCTCCCCTGCTCATGCTCTGTCTCTCTCTATATCAAAAAGAAATAAAAAAAAAAAATTGAAAAAAAAAAGAAAAGTATGTAAAGGAAAAGGAAGTAGGTCCTGAGTAGAAACCAGACAACTCTTCCAACAGTAAATGCTTCGGCTTTGCTAACCGAACTTCCTAGCACCTATTTGGGCTCTTTAGAGGCTCCTCTGCCTTCCTTTCGATCCTCAGGTATGTTCTGGGAAATCGAGGTTGTCAGAAAAAGTGGTTTCCAGATAAGCCAGGTTCTCTCATGGCAACCAGGCTCTTCCTTAATCTGTCCACTTTCCTTGACGCCCCAGGTCTAATTGGTCCCCAAGTCCTGTTGAGCGCTGGATGCCCTCTATATCTGGGTTCCCATTTTGTCCCAGACCTTAACATCCCACACCTGATAGACTACATTCTTGATCGTAACACCCCCAGCCTTGCTCTCCCCCATCCATCCCATATCACCCTCTAGAATCATCTTTCAAGGTACCAAGCTATCAGATCACATCCCTGCGCCAAAACCTTCTCTGGACACCCTTCAGCCATTACCCACATGTAAAGCCCCAGTTCCTCTGCCTGGCTTTCACGGCGCCCACCCCGTCTCCACAAGGCCGTTCCAGCCTCATCTCTGACGTGAACACCCCACATCCACTCAGTTTGGGCAGAGGGGACAAGTATGCCATGCTCCCATTGTGCCCCTTCTGTTCCCTTCCACTGCGCACATTCGGCCTAGCCTCCGACACCCAGTGGTACATCCACTCCTCCAGGAGGTCCACCGAGCTTGCCTCTGTTGGCTCCCTCCACACAGCCTCTCTCTATGACTGCTGTGAGCTCCCTGGCCCTGGGCCCCAGTCTCCTCTTCAGGCCCTGCCAAACCTGGTATGCAGCTGGCACTCAGTCAGTGGGTGTGCTGGGGCAGGAGTGCTGGCTCATACCCTGGAATCCGTCCTGGTTGATGTCACCAATGCTGGCCACGGAGAAGCCAAAGGCAGAGCGACTGGGGCCGTGAAGAAGGATGGAGGGGTGGGCAGGGAAGGAGGTGCCTGCTTCGTTCATGAAGACATAGACGGCACCCCCTACCTCTTCTTTCCGCTCAAAGTAGTAGGGGGCCCCCACCAGGAGGTCCTGCCACCTACACAGGAGAGAAGAGGGGGAAATAGGAGTGTGGGGTCAGCCTCCAACGTACAACAGAATTCTTGTTTAGCGGGTACAATTGTGCCAGGGCACACGGCTATACCGATGGCCATCTCTGGTCATGGGAGGGACATGGAAAGGCCAACATGACCCGTCTGAGAGGAAACACGTGTCATGGGGAAGTCATGGAGGCCCAGATCACAGCCAAACCACCCACATCCACTAGAACCATAAAATGACAAAAGCAGACGCAGGTGTTATGCAACTGACATGTAAACACCCGGCATCTCTAATTGCAGGTCAACACGCAAATTTGACTTGCAAATCCCCATAAATAGCATGCAGACAAACAGACAATCGCAAACCTCCATTTCTCTGCCCCGGCTCGCACAAGCCTGCCCCCCCTCACCATTCGCCCCGGCCCTGGATTCTCACCCATCATTGTTCAGGTCTGCCAGGGCAATGGCGCTGCCAAAGTAGGCGCCCACCTGCGTGCCCTCCAGCACCTGCCTCCTCCGAAGGTCCCCGCCTGCCTCCTGGCTCAGCAAGAAGACAGCACCCATATGTCGGTGCCTCGGGGCACCCGTCACAATCGTGATGTCCTTGGGGTGCAGGACAGCGCTGCCCACCTGCACGGTGTACCCTGGGGTGCGGGGAAGGTGGTCAATCAAAGCTCAGTAAACTGCCCCCTTCTGCGCAGGATCCAGCCCCCCAAGTCCCCAGCAAGGCTGGGGGTGTTAAGATCAAGAATGTAGTCTATCAAGTGTGGGGTGTTAAGGGCTGGGACAAAATGGGAACCCAGATATAGAGGGCATCCAGCGCTCGACAGGAGTTGGGGACCAATTAGACCTGGGGCGTCAAGGAAAGGGGACAGATTAAGGAAGAGGCTGATATCTTCTATTCCTCTATCCCAAGTTGGGAAAGAAAGTGGACCCTGGATGCCCGGCTTCCAATCCCGTCTGCACACTGGACTGTGACTTCCATGAAGGTAGAGACCTTGCATCTTGGGTGGCCCGGAAGAGGCCCGGCATGCAGGTGGTGCTCCATAGGTGTGTGCTAGTTGAACTAAACGCCACTAGTCACACCTGCACCATGGCCTCCCTATTCTACCAGGCACTGAAGGTGAGAGGCCAGCAGGCTAGAAACGGAGCCCCTTCTTCCTCCACCACCCAATGAGCTACCACAGCTGGACTCACCAATATAGAGGTTTCCTTGGTCCTCCGGGTCCTTATAACTATATTCGGATAAATCCCAGTCCTTCCGCTGAATCATGTAGCTGTTTCCTTCACAGGAATTTCCAGGAGGGGGAGGGGAGGAATTTAGATCACCACTCTCTTCATCCCCCACGTCTGGGTCGCCCTGCCATCCCCACCCCAATAAGGACGATAATAGCCCCTTTTATTTTGAGCCCTTTGCCATTGGCAAAACACGTCCTCTTTATCTTCATAATTCTGTGAAGTAGAATGATGAGGCCCATTTTACAGATGAGAAAAGCAAGGCTCAGGGGTGGGGAGCAGTTGTAGAGACACGGCTAGAATCTGGTCATCCAGGCTCCTGGATACTAGATGACATTTCCCTCACTCTAGAACACTGAGGCCAGACTCCACGCTATGATCTCCTGGTTCTGCCCCCAAACTCGGGCTGCCTACCCGTCCCCTGCTCCCGTGGGGCTTCTGCGAGAGAGTGGCCGCTGCCCTGCTGAGGTTCTAAAGGACCAGGGGGCAGGGGAGGCAGGACCAGAGGACTGAGCAGAGTCCTCGGTCGCAGGTGGGTCAAGCTACAACTGCGCCCTGGGCTACCTGCCGGTCAAGAGGAAGAGATTCAGGGCTCTCTCTGCCGGTTGATTCTACCATGACAAGGATGCAGTAAGGAGAGAAGGCTCACTGTGGCTACAACATGTGTGGTGGACAGAGGTAGACATGGAGGGGACAGGAGACCTCAGACGCCTGAGTGGCAGTGTGGGACGCAGCAGTTACAAACACGGCTCTTGATAACACGGAAATACTCTACGGGCCCCCCAAAGACTGCCCTATACGTACGCGAAAAAATGCCCCCATCTTATTGATAAGTGAACGTAGCAGTTTAGTGTGATTCTGTTTGTGGGCGTGTTTTTAAAAGATATCCGTATATCCTGCGGCGCCTGGGTGGCTCAGTCGGTTAAGCATCCGACTCTGGGTTTTGGCGGTGTGGGCTTAGGTCATGATCTCACAGTTGTGAGATCGAGCCCCGCGTCGGGCTCTGCGCTTGTCAGGCGGCTTCTTGGGATTCTCGCTCTCCTGTGTCTCTGTCCCTGCCTCCGCTCACACGCGTCACACGCGTGCGCTCTCAAAATAAATAAATAAACATTAAAATTTTTTAAAAAAGGATATCTACGTATCCTAAAATAAGTCGGGGTTTCTGCAAGACAGTAATCTGCGCAGGGAAACAGGACGAGGGAAGTGGGTGGGAGAGGAGGGACACTTTTGCTCTTTGTTTTACCAAATCCTACCACAGCAGTTAGCAGTTGTACCAGGAGCTTTTTTATTGTTTATTGTTTTAATAAGGTTTTAAATGCTTGGAGTGGAGTCAGATGGACCTGCCTTTCATCACTTACTGTTGGCCCTGGGCAATTTACTTTACTTCTCGGAGGCTTGGTTTTCCATAAAATGGGTATAATGATACCGCCTCATAAGAGCATTTTAGGATTAACTAACACAATGTACGGGTAAAGCCTCTGGCACACAGTAAGCACTTTAAAATAGCAGAGGTGCTGGCAGTTGCCAATATGGGCAAAGAGCTCTCTTCCGCCCTCTAGTGGGGACGGTCTGGGCCAGCTGTCCCAGGGGCTAGCTGGGAGTGGGTACTCCTCCCTCCTCCCCATCCCCCATGGTCCCTACCTTTCCAGTTATAGGCACCCGGTGCGCCGAAGTACACGGTGTTCTGGGTGAAGCCACCGCTGGTGCCTAACTGGCACATACCGGTCTCCAGGTAGTCCGTGTTGCTGTTACACATCTCATTGTGGTAGGTCTGCCAGTCATCAGTGCGATCCAGCTGGAGGTCATTGCCCCGCACATAGCACTTGCCCACCATGCGTCGCTGGTCCTCTGACCCTGACCACAGCACCTGGGTGTAGCGGTGGGCGCAGACCTGGGGACACACCCCCCAACACACACAGCGTGAGCCCGTAGCAGGGACCCAAGACCAGCTGTGTCCTTGGCCCTGTGCACCTCTGGCTTTGCTGGAGAGGAGTTGGAAGAGGTCTCCTGGCTTTTTTTTCTTCCCACAGTGACGCCTGGACCTGCGTCTCCTTTCCGGGATTTGGAAATCTGCTCTGAAGGTTGGGAACACGTTTTGGGAGGCCAGGAGGTCCTGGGTTTGAGAGTGGCTTACAGATCTGGGCAAAAGGAAAAGGGAATGGGGGTCCAAAAGGAGCTAGATACAGAGCAGATTAAGGAACTTATTTCTCTGCTCTGCATTAAGAAATGGAAGAGCCCTTATTAAAATAATAATAGCAACAACACCAGTAATCACAGCAGCTAACACCTACCGAGTGCTTACTATACACCAGACATTAAGTCTAAGCTCTTCACATATTAACTCCACTACGCCTCCTAATACCCCTACCAAGTAGGGACAATTTCCACACCCATTTTACATAAGGAAACTGAGGCACAGAGAGCTAAGTCTCTAACTAAGCTCTCACATCCAGACAGAAGCAGAGAATACTCAAACCAAGGCTGTCAGGCTCCTGGGTCAGAGCTACAAAGCACTGGGCTAGGCTGCTCTGCCCGTCTCCTGCCCTCTCCCGGCATGCTGGAGGCGCTCGACAAATAGTTATGGGGCAAATCGATGAGAAGAGGGTGTTTTTAAAACAGCCAGGGGTCAGGCGAAATCCAGAACTAGGCCTGGGTCTCGTGTACTTGCTCTCTGTGTCTTCTTCCAGCCGTGAGCTCTACCAGCAGTGGGCCTGAGTCACCGCGAAGATTCCAGGGCTAGCAGAGCGCATGGCACACAGTAGGTGCTCACTGAACATTTGTCACATGAACCAGATGGGTCAGCAGACAACTGTCGAAGGGCCTGGGATCTAGGACTGCCTTAAACAAAATCCTAGACCACACCATCTATAACACAGTTCTAAAATGGCATTTCACAATCAATAAAACTAATAGCAACTGACGGAATGTGAAAAGATAGTTGCAAATGACCTATCAGAGAAAGGGCTAGTATCCAAAATCTATAAGGAACTCACCAAACTCCACACCCGAAAACAAATAATCCAGTAAAGAAATGGGCAGAAGACATGAACAGACACTTCTCCAAAGAGGACATCCTCTTTGCTCAATGCTCAGCGTCACTCATCATCAGGGAAATAAAAATCAAAACCACACTGAGATGCCACCTCACGCTGGTCAGAGTGGCTAAAATGAACAACTCAAGAGACTATAGATGCTGGCGAGGATGTGGAGAAAC
>CM053565.1:32765378-33051815 GCA_028646485.1 Cryptoprocta ferox
GTAGCAACGTGGATGGAACTCGAGGGTGTCATGCTAAGTGAAATAAGTCTGGCAGAGAAAGACAGATACCATATGTTTTCACTCATAGGTGGAACAGGAGAAACTTAACAGAGGACCATAGGGGAGGGGAAGGGGAAAAATAGTTAAGGAGAGGGAGGGAGGCAAATCATAAGAGACTCTTAAATACTGAGAACAAACTGAGGGTTGATGGAGGTGGGGGAGAGGGGAAAATGGGTGATGGGCATGGAGGAGGGCACTTGTTGGGATGAGCACTGGGTGTTATAGGGAAACCAACTTGATAATAAACTATAATAAAAAAATTTTTTAAAAATTAAAAAAAAATAAAACGGCGTTTCAGTTTTAAGCTCCGGCATTTGATGCAAACCCGGAGCTTAAAACAGTGTTCAAAGGTAACAGGAATTGCAACAGGGATGACTGTGGGGGTGGCGACTGGTTGGAAGGGGACACGCTCTCTGGAGTGATGTACGTGTTTCTTTAATGGGTATCTGTGACGCAGGTGGTGAATGCGTCCAGACTCCCTAAAAGATAAAATCTGAACATTTCACCACCTGTATATTTCACATCAATTTTTAAAAGTGAAGAAAAGAATGGCCTATCTGGGATTCAGAAATTGAGACCCTCAGGGGCCGACACTGAAGAATGCAGCCAGGAAGTGGCCAGTGACAGCAGGGAGTGGCCCCCAAACCCCAGCCGGGTGAGCTGGGGTCATCAGGGTTGTGCCTCTTCCGCCAGCAGCCTGTCAGGAAGAAGCAGGCCCAGGCCATACTGCCCCAGGCCTTCTCTGCCCTTTCCTCCTCACAGTTCCCTCAGCGCGTTCCCACGAAGGGTGAGCACCCAGGGAGGGGGTGGCAGTGGAGGGGGGGAGAGGAAGTGGGTGATTCAGACAGGACCCAGGCCATGCCAGGCCCTAGGAGTGTGCCAGTACTCCTCCCCCCACCCCCCACCACATAAGTGCAGGATCGAGGGGACACGCAGGCCCATGGAGACATAGAGGCATGGAAATGGACATCTGCAAGGTCCCAGCTCACTCGCCCAAGTGAGCTGGGGCGTAGACCCGTCTCCTGCCCTCTGCTTCCCTCCCCAGCTCCTGGGAAATGAAGGAGAGGGCTGGGCGGGGCGGGAGGAGGGGAGAGGAGCTGACAGTGAGCACCCACTTACCAGGACTCTGCCTGCAGGGCCCTGGCTGGCCACAGTCACCCCGAGCCACATGTCCTCAATAATGTGATGGTCAGGGTCACCTGTGGGCATGGGGGGGGGGATCATGAGCCGGGGCACCCATCGTTCCTGTGCCCGGAGCCTCCAAGGGCAGGGGCCGGTCTTCCTGGCCCTCCACTCCTGCAGACAACCCCCACCCCGGCCATGCCCCTCTCCAGCCCACTGTTAATCTCAGCTCCACAAATCCCATGTGGTCCCACTCTCCTCTAAGAGCTCCCTCCTCCGAGCTGGACAAGAAGGGACTTGGAACTGCCCAGGGAAGCCTGAGAGCTCCCCTGGGTCATTCTCTCTGTGCTACTCACCCCCCACCAGACTCCTGACCCCCTGCTGATCCCCCCACGCCTTCCCCTCACTTTTCTCGGAGATGTCCATCCGCACACAGTCAGTCTTGTGGGCAGTGAGTGGGCACAGGTACACAGCACCGGTCCGGTTGGTATAGCCATCAGGCACGGCGAGGTCCCGGGGAGCACCAGCCAGGAGCCTGGGGAGCAAGGAGGTCGGTGGGGCCGAGCTCAGACTCCCCAAAGCCTGCTTCAAACAACTCCCTGTTCACCATGTTTCCTGGGCTTTTGCTGTGTCCCAGGTGCCAGGCTGTGTGCCAGGTTCTGGGGTCAGGAGATGAATGGATCCTGGCCCCTGCCCTCCAGGAGAGGGCAGTGTGAGGGGGGGGGGCAATGGGGAGGAAGTGGGGGGGCAAAGCTGCCCAGATCCAGTGTGGGGAGCAGTCAGGGAGGCACACAGAAGAGGGGGGCCCGGTCTGAGCTGATGATGACGAGGACTCACCAGGAGAAAGGGAGGAAGGGCACTTCAGGCAAAGGTGTGACATGTGCGAAGGCCAGGAAGTATGAGCAAGCCGGGTGACTCAGGATCCACAAGGCCCCCAGTACAGCGGTCGGGGGGGGGGCGGTGGGAGGGGGACACACAGGAGGGCAGGGTGGAAAGGGCAACCACAGAGGGATTTTCTAAGCAAGGGAGTTACAGGAGCAGATCTGGGTTTTGGGAGGAATGTGTGGCATCTGAGTGACACAGTCGGATCTGGATTCTGGAAGGAATGCTTTGGCTTCTGAGGTGAAGGTAGACCGGAAGAAAGACCGGAGGAATCCTGGCACAGGTCAACTTCTAGGGGGGGATCCTGAGGGGAGACCGTGTGAGGGGTGGGGTGGGCTGCTGGAGCTCTGGGTCCTTCCCCTCTAAGCTATGTGAGGACTTCGGTCTAGGGGCTAGCACGGAAGAAGACAAGCAGGAGGTCACGAGTGAATGCAGTGAGTGTCCCCTAAACCAGACCCAGGGGAGCTGGGTCAGCAGGGCCCCGAAGTGACCGGGTGATGTCTACTCTCCCCCCACACGGCACACCACCACCCCTAGACAGGCATACAAGGCACGGGAGGCTGGGCACCCGACACTTTGGACAATGTGGCCGCAGGGCAGAGTTCTTGGTGGTAGGCACGAGAGTGGGGATGGGCAAGGACAATCACACAGCCCCCAGCCTGCCTAGCGCCCATCTTTGGGGATGCTAACTGCAAGTTCCTACAAGGGTGCTTAGAGGCCTGGCCACCCATCCCGTCCCAGAGAGGTGGCTACTGAAGAGGAAGGCAGATCAGCCTGGAAGCAGTATCTCAGAAGACAGTCCTTGGCCCACCGGCATCAGAAATCTCTGGCACGTGTGTTAAAACACACAAAGTCCTGGGGCACCTGGGTGGCTCAGTCGGTTAAGTGGCCGACTTCAACTCAGGTCATGGTCTCAGGGTTTGTGAGTTCGAGCCCCGCACCAGGACTCTGTGCTGACAGCTCAGAGCCTGGAGCCTGCTTTGGATTCTGTGTCTCCCTCTCTCTCTGCCCCTCCCCCATTCACGCTCTGTCTCTGTCTCAAAAATAAATAAACATTTAAAAAAATTAAAAAAATAAAAATAAAAAAACCCAGCAAAGTCCTCGGCCCACCACGGACTGTGGGAATTGCACCTGGGGGGTGGAGCCCTGGAATCTGTGTATCTAACATGTGCCCCAAATACTGTGCACCTGTTTGAGATGACAGCTCTATGGCCCCCTTGCTCCCTGGGTGTCACCTCCCTGCAGCCTCTGGACACCCTGCCAGGCCCGCCTCCCAGACCCTGATGGACGCAGCCTTCTGGGTGGCAGGTATTTCCTAGGTACCCCTCCATCTGGCCCCAGCAACACTATCACCCTGAGGCTTCCGGCCCAGAACTTGGGCTCTGGGCTTCCAGCCAGGGTCTGGAGGTGCACAGCAACGCCCCCCCTCGTACCCCCCTGCAGCTCCCTCCTGGGACCTGTGAGCAAGGGCTGCAAGGAGTAGGCAGGGCAGGGCCCGGGCATGCCGGGACCTGGGGTGCCTCCGCCCACTGGATGTCAGGAATGCACTGCCTGGGGGGTGCTGGCGAGGGGGTGGGACTTCTGCCTGCACCTCACTTCTCAGCTCACACCTCACCCTTGAAAGTGTCCCCGGGGGCAGGGGTGCGGCTTCTTTAAGCAGAGCAGTGCTGGGAGGTGCCGCAGGCAGGCTGGCAGGGCCCCAGGGTGGCAGCCATGGGCGGTTAGTCATCCTCTGTCTGGGCTGGAGAGGGTGCCCGGTGAGTCCGCTGCCTGACCACCCATGGACATCTGCCCCCCACCCCCACCCCGGCGCGACTGACAGGTGAGAGAGGGAAGCAAAAGCCCATGGGAAAGGAACATTCCAGCCCGTGGGAAAAGAACCTGACAGCCTGCTTGTAGGGTTTGTTCTGCCTTGTGCAGCAGTTTCTTTTCCCTCTCTGAGCAGTGAGGGCCTCATCTGTAAAATGGGAACAGCAGCTGTCCCACCAACCCTGGAGGGGGAACAAAGGGGTTCATTCTTCAAAAGGGCTTTCTGACTATGAAGTCATGGCCAACGTGAGCACTGTCCATCTGACTTCTTGTGGCATCGGGGACTGGCCTTAGCTCACTCCCAGGCGCCCCTGCCCCCCCAAGCACCCAGGAATTTTTGCCCCACTGGGTTAGGGGACCTGGAACCGAGGGCAAATAGCAGACTAGTTCAGTTGTTTAAAGGAAGCAAAGGACGGGACCCAGTGGCACTTGCACGGGGGTGGAATCACTAAGGTGAGGTGGGGCATTCTAGCGTGGTCACTCGGATTTGGCTGAAGGTAGAGGCTGAGGGATGGCTACAGTGACCTTGAAGGGGTAGGTCCAGGCCTCGGTGGGCGAGGAGGCCCTGGGGAGCCCAGGCTGCAGTCCAGGGCATGAAATGCAATGGAAGTGTTGCATCCCCCAGCCGAGCCCTGACCCAGTTGCTGGGGCGTGAGATGACTGAGGGGCAGGGTGGCCATGACCTCCCAGCTTTGCCTCAGGGTGCCGAGTAGGCAGAATGGCAATTGGATCGAAATAAATCCTTTTACCATCTATACCTATTCGGCCCTCACCCTGCACCAGCATTATGCCCACTGATGGGCGGTGGGGCGGGGCTAGTGCCCTAATTCCAGCCCCACGTCCTAGGCCCCTCCCTTCCCAGAGACTCCAAAGGAACCCCCCCCCCCCAACCCTCCTGGAGTATTTTTAGCTCCTACTTGGCCTGCTCAGAGGCCCTTTAAGGCCCTCTGGCTTCCAGCCCGGGATCCAGTGGGTCTCTAGCCAGAGGACTGGGGTTGGATGCGGAAAGGCTTGTGCAGAGGGTCAGGTCCAGCTTCCTCTAGCCACAGCCAGGTGTGGGAGAGACCTTCCGGGCACGTAAATGAAACGTGAAATAACATGCAAACGACCACCTCTGCTGCCTGCTGTTGGGTCTGGTCCGGATCAGTGAGTCCAAAAGCTGACCCCTCCCAGACCACCACTGAGCACCCCCTCCGGGGGGCAAGTCAGAAGGGAGGCTAGCGGGATGCTTCACCCAGCTCTGGGAGCACGGAAGAAACAAGGGAGATCGGACAGCCCCTCTCCTGGAGGTGGACCGGGCCCCTCTGGGAACTAGGGGGATGGATGAAATGACCTCTCAGGGCTTTCAAAGAGCTGCCTCCTCAGCCTCTCCTTTGGCTCCAGCCAGACAGCCCCTCCTGGCCTCTGGGGAGCCCCTTGAGCTCCAAGTCCCATCAAAGCACTTCCTCACCCCCATTCTATCACTCTTCCTGGAGCAGTTCAAAGCTAATGCAACGGCCAAGCAGAACTCAGCAGAATGGGAGGAGGCTGGGGAACGGGACCCAGGAGCAGTTAAGGCACCAGGCTGGCCCCCTGGGGGGTCACTGGGGAGGGGGTGAAGCTCAGAGATACACTGCCTGTCAGATTCAACTTCCCAGGCTCCTTGCCTGGGGGAGGCACTGGGGTGGCTCAAGTGGGAGACTTTCAGTTAACTTGGAGGAGCCCGAGGGGCCAGAGGGCAGACCGGGTGCCTTACTCCTCAGGGTTCCCTTCCCCCTCAAGCCGGGAAGCGGTCCCGCAGGGCACCGCCTCAACTCTGCCGGGTGCCGGTGGGGGCAGCTCTCAGATGCAGGATCCCAGCTCTGCGCCCATCCTGTTGCCCGAATTAGCCATCTCCCACCCAGCCCCCTCTCCCTTTTGGTGACTCAGCCCTAGCACCAGAGCAACAAGCTGGAGGCAGCAAGAGAATGAGGGAGGACAGGAGAAAGAGGCCCTGGGCGGAAACAAGGCTGTCTTTCTCATTTCTTCTCCCTCTGGCTGGCTCCTTGGTATTTTTTTCCCCATACTCGATTCCTTAGGGCGATCTTCGAGTCAGCTAACCTCCATCCCTCGGGCTGCATCAGACATCCCCTCCCTCCTTTGTTTAGCTCCGGCCAAACCCCTTCCACTTCTTTTTCTACAAGATCAGGCTTCCCCTGCCTCCTGCTCAATTTTAAAGCTCCTTGGCCTGGACCGGTCACTGGAGAGAGCCAGAGAAAAAGGGCACTATGCCTGCGGGAATTCTGCCTGCAGCCACGGCTGCTCTGCCGTTTCCTCTGGCACGAGCCCTGGAGGCTGCCAGGTGCCTGCCCTGCCCCGGGAAACATGTTTTGGGAGAGCACAGCAGGTAAGCCGGGTTCTTACCTACCTCAGATATGACCTCATCTGCCAGGGGCCACAACCACCTCCGCCCCAGGCTTTGCAGACACCCAGGCAAGGGCAAAGGGGAGAGAGAGCCCCAGAGGTAACTTCCACAGCTCACAAGGTGAGGCCTGAGCAGGACACCTGGATTCCCAGGAGGGAATGACAGAGCAGGGGCTGGGGGCTGGGGGCAGGGGCCATCTCCCAGAGGAACAGTCCCTCTGCTTCCCCCAGGGTCCTCATGCATCTCGCCAAGAAGCCCAAAGCACCTTTGTCCTTGGCCTTGCTCCGCACCCCTCACTTCCAGAGACTGGGTTAGAGTGAGCTCTGACATTGTGGGCAGGGAATTCCGGTCCAGACATAAGGGTGAACCAAGAGGTCCACACCTGTGTTTTTATCTGCTTCTGGAATAAGGCCTTCTTTGAGAATATGATGAAAGCCATGCTCCTCCCCTCCTTCTGCTCCCAGAAGAATGCAGACCTATGGTACTTTCAGGGGTCCCTGCATCTCCCAGAAACCCCTCCTTCTGCTCCCAGAAGAATGCAGACCCATGGTACTTTCAGGGGTCCCCACATCTCCCAGAAACAGTCTAGGAACCGCAGGCTAAGAGCTTGTTCAGGACCATGAAACCTCTCCCCTTTTTCCAAAGGGGCTTTGAGGCTAACAGAATATAAGACGTGACTTGTCGGTTCCCCCGAGCGGTACACTCATGCAGCTGTTCACATCTGGCTACACAGCTGGCTGCAGCTAAACCCGGCCGGCCCAGCTGGCTCTCCCAAAGGGCCCAAGGGGCAGAATTCAGCAAGAGGAGGAGCTGAGCCAAGATATAGAACCACCCCCTGGGAAAGACAGGATACCCGAGAGAATGGCCCAGAACTCTATCTAGAACTACCTGCCTCTGCAAGGGTCAGTAGTTTTAGAACCTTCTGGGCTCCTAGCACACCTAATGCCATCTCTAGCTGCCCAGGAAGAGATGTAGAGTCCCCCTGCGTTGCCATCTTGGTTAGTGAGGGTCTGGCTTTGGCACGAGAGCCCTAAACTGCTCCTTGGAGACGTAGGCATACACAGAGCATTTCATATACACTATCTCACAAAAGCCGACTCTCACCTTAGGAAGAAGGCATGTTGTTCCCCTCCCCCTGACACGTGGAGAAATTAAGACTCAGACATTAGTGACAGATCCAAGACTGGAAACTGGCAGTGGGACTCTGGTGCCAATTCTCTCCCCTCCATGCCAAGTTGACTCTTAGAGGCATACAGAGGCAGGAAGGAGCATATAGATGCAAGCCCAACCCCTCTTTGGGGAAAACCGGCCCAGAGAAGGGAAATATCTTGCTCAAGGCCACTTAGTGGGTAGGGAGGGGTTGGGGGGTGGGGTTTACAGAGTCCATGATTTACTCCAGCTTTTCATGATTTACTCTTGCTTTCCTGATCTTCTCTTTACACTACGCTGCCTTAGAGCATGCAGATTCAGTACTGAAAAATCTGAAAATCTTTGTCTGCGCTGGGGCGGAGACAGCGCCAAGATAGAAACCGGTGCTGATGGTCACCTAGGGTCTCCACAAGATGAAGGGCTCGCCAAGACCAGCCTGTGCTGGAAAGGGTGTGGTGGACTTGGTCTCTGCAGAAGCTAGACGGAAGCCAAGTAGATAGGTAGACTGGGTCTGGGCTGGGCCAGTGGGGCAGAGGCTGAGGCTAGCACAGAGTTTGGACTTTGGATATTCCAAGCTTCCTCGAGTTTCTGCAGGCCCCCGCCAGAGTTGGGAAAGGTTCCAATACACCCTGTATGTGACCATGTCCTCTTGCTCAGTGGAGGTGGGACACCCGGCGGGGGTGGACGTCTGGTGGGTCCCCCAGCCCAAAGACGTAGGTGTGCCCTGCCTGACCGGTCATAACTCCTTCCCTCCTGGGGCAGCCTCCCCTCCCCCAGCTGCCGTTTTCTCCCAAATGCCAACCTCTGCATCTGAGCCCATGGCAGAGAACCTTCTGAAACCTGCACATGCCCCTCTAGACAAGAGTGTGCACGGTGGGGGGGGGGGGGGAGGAACCACAAACAGCTGGATGCAATCTCCTTCTCCCCTCTCCCCTGTGGCTAGCTCTTCCCCCTCCTTCTCCTTACAGCTGTTGGGGAAGGCGACCAGAAGAGAAAAACACTCTTTCCCTACTCAAACCAAAACAAACACACTCAGGGTTGAAGATTCAACATGAATCTGTGGAATGCAGGGAAGATGTCTGGTGGCAGGGCGTCCCTGCTGAGGGTGGCTTGGGGGGCCGGAGACCAAGCAGGAGTTGGGACAGCTCCCTCTACTTCCCCATCCTCAAGGGGTCAGGGGGAGCTCCTGGACAGCTCCAAACGCCCAGACTCGCCCATCACTTCACCCAGCAACGCGGAGCAGCTGAGAGGGCCCTCCAGTCTGGCTCTGCAGAGGGTGTGGCTGGCATGGCCGGCAGACTACATGCGAGGTGTAAAGCCCCAGAGGGCTTAAATGCACATGCCCACAGGTTCTTCCCAGGAAAGGGAGAAGCAGCGGGATCCCCTAGGTGTTTATTTCCCCCACATCCCAGCCCTGCAGAGAAATATTCGGTACATCAGGTACTCGGTTTACAGAATGACAGGGTGCCCAGGATCCCACTTCTACTCAAGAGAGGTGTGAAGAGCCCAGGGGCTGAGTTGAGACAGGTTCTGGCCGGGTCAGCACTTGCCAGTGATTACTGACCCCATCCCACCCCCAATCCCTCCACTTCCCTCCAGACCTTGGCAGAAGGGCTGCCCAGGTCCCCGCCCCCTTAATCCCGGCTCCCTAGAGCGGGCGGCGGCCCTTGAGGCCAGGCTGCGACTCAGCCGGGCTGCGACTCGGCTAAGGATCCGCACCCTGCGCGCACACTCCCTTCCACCCCCCCCCACCCCCCCCCCCCACCTCCAGCCTTACTTACAGGTAGCGCTGCTGCCGCTCCGTCTGCCGATGGAGGGCGACCGAGTAGCCGAAGAGGCTGCCCGGGTTCCTGGCCTCCTTCACCACCAGGAATCGGGTGTCCAGGTTGAAGGCGGAGGCGACACGGCCCCCGGCGGCCACCATCAAGGCGAGCGCGCAGAGCATCGGGCGCTGGACGCAGGCGGCGCGGCGGGGGCCGGGGCCCATGGTTGCGAGCGGGAGCTGGGTGCCGGTGCGAGAGCGCGAGAGGGTGCGGGGCTGGGGGTGAGGACCTGTTCACCTGCTGCCCGCGCCACCGCGGGCCGCCTCGTTGAGCCCGGCAGCGCCGATAAGTTTCTGGCCCCCAGGCCCGGTCCGTCTCGCGTCCCCTCGGGGTCTGCGCTCTTAGATTCCTCTCCGAGGTTCGCGGGTCTGTTCTCCCGCCTGCGCTGCCGCCGGGTCACCGCCCCCCGGCCCGGGCACCCTGCCCCCAGCTGGTCCCTGGCCGCGCCCCCCTTGGCCTCACTGTTGCCTCCGATTCCGGCTCGGCGGCGGGTCTGGGCGCGCGGACCGGTGGACCGCAAGGAAGACCGGAGGGAGGGGTGCGCTCCGCGCGCGCCCCGCCTCCCCACGCCCCAGCCCGCACCTCCCCACCTTGCGCGCCCAGCCGGGGCTCCGCTTTCCTTCCGGGGAAAGAGAAAAGGTCCCGGCTCCGCTACCGCCTCTTAAAGGGGCAGCACCGCCCCTCCCTCCTCATCCTCGCCAACCAGGCTCCGCCTTCTCCCCCAAGCACCTGTCGGGAGCCCCCCAAGGCTTGGATTTCCCTTCCCCGCCCCTTGCTTCTCCCAAGTAGCGTCACCGCCCGAGCAAGATGGATTGGACGGGCGGGGCCGGGGGTGGGATTTGTCCGGCCGCTTGGCTCCGGTTGCTACTGCTGCGGGAAAGGCGGTTCCAGGCGCGGCCACCTCTGCGGGCCCGGCTGGAGGGCCCCGGCGTTGGCGGATCTGGGAACCGACGTCCGCGCGCCGCTGGCTGGAATGCCCGACTCGCCTCCGCCGCGCTGTGAGTCCCCGAGAGGCGGCTGGCGGTCTCTGGGCGTTCTCCCTCGCACCCAGGCCCTTTGCTGTCCTTGTCGGGATTTACTTCTCTTGCCTACCCGCCCTCGCCCACCCTGATCCGGGCCGAGAGTGGTCCCTCGGCAAAGCCAGACAGATGTTTAGCAGGGGTAATAACCAAGCATTGCTAATCGTAATAAGCAACAAGACAGCAGGTCCGCCAAAGGGCGGAGCCTCCTGGTATCCCTTCTAAGCTCTTCGGGGTGGAAATGAATCCCTTCTCCTCAGATCGCACTGTGTGGCCGAGGAGCTGGGCCCAACCTGTACGCATATCTCATCCACTCCTGCCTTCAGGGCCCAGCCCAGCAGAATCCCAAAGGTCTCCTCCTCCTACACTGACTCAGACAGAGTGTTTGGAGACTGGGCGGGGACGGAGCCCCCCTAGGTGTGCGGTGGGTGGCGCCCGGTGGAGGTAGGTGGGCGGGGCCCAAAGGTCTGGTTATTCTCAGAAGAATCTAACCGACAGGGAACTTGAAGAGGTCACTCTCTACTTTCTTGAATCTGACTCAGATTTCTCATATTGAAGCACAAAGACCCGCTTCGCTGGACATTTCTTTTCTCCAGGCTGAAGGAACATTCTTATTTTGGCCCAGAAATCCAGGCCTCAGCGCTGGCGCTCTTGAAATTTGATTTAGAGGCCCTATCTCTGAGAGTTTATAATAATAAGAAGAAAACTATTGTGTAGTAAGTATTCATGCAGCAAGAACTATGCTAAGGGCTTTACAAAGATAGGCTAAAGCTTCACAGCAACCTTGAAAGATTATCTGTTTTAAGATGAGGAAACCGAGCCTCAGAGAGGTTAAGCAACTTGGTTAAGACCACCCAGCTCAGATTTTTATCCTGTATTATCAGGCCTCGGAGTCCTTCTTGACCACTTATGCTAATCAGTAACATTTATACAATACTTGGGGCAGGTCTAGGTGGGGGGGGGGGGGAGCCTGACGCTTGTACAATTTGGAGCCCTCTTTAAGGAAAGGAGTAAAGAGTTGAGAATACAAAAGTAGATTCAGAGGCTGGAAAGGGACGTGAACGTTATAGTTTATGAATCGTTCCACGTGCAGACTCTTGTTTCATCCTCCTGGCCTCTCTGTGAAGTCAGGATTATCATCCTCATTTGACTTAGGAGGGAACCTGGACGTCCAAGGTCACCCAGTGGGAGCCAGGACCGGAAGCTCCCGGCCACACCTATGTCTTCAAGAGACAAGTCCCGGGCAGATGTTGGTCAGCCAGACAGATACATCTAAATGAAAGCAGCTGCAGTCACAGCGTTCTCTGTGGTGTCCTGCCAGACGACATGCATCCCTGTCTGCCCTTAGGACAGCATCTGTTCCCAAGCTGTGACTCCCAGAGCCTCCTAGCCTCTCCCCCATGGTCTGCCTTGTGACCTAGTGCCTGCAGGGCCATCTAGGGTCAAGGACCAAGAAGCTGACCTGGATGGAAGTTGACCAGTTACCTTGTTCTCCTTTGGGCTGGCCGCTGGGTCCTCCACCGTGTTCCTGGAGGAGGGGAGATGTCCAGGGCCAGGAGAGTAGGGGGCCAGGGTGGCTGCTAAGTGTGGGCGGGGGTCCCACCTGAAATAGCTTTGAGAGTCCTGTGATGACAGATGGGCTCTGTGCCAGGCATTATCTCTTTGGCCACCCCAAACAGGAATGACCAGCATGTCCGATCCCAGGGCTGGGAGCAGGAAAAGGATGACGGATGGTTTTTCCACTCCAGGGGAGGATCCTGAGGGAATGTGGGAGGGAGAGCAGGGTGCCTGGTAGCAGGGGGGAGGGGGGGGAAGGCTCGAACTAAGGAATGTGGGGGAGTGTCAGATAGACCTGGGGGAGACCCAGCAAGGATGGAAGGGTCTCTGGGCCAGAGAGATGCAGAAAGGGAAACGGTAAGTGCATGATAAAGTTCTGAAGTCGTCTGGTTCCAGTGACGCATCATCCACGGCTTCATCGCATCCATCAATTGACTTTCACATGTCAGCTCTTCTCTGTGGAGAAGGGGCCGAGCTACAAAGGTAGACAGAGAAACAAGGACGCATGAATAACACGCATCAGGAGGAACCAGAGTCCTTTTTTAAACGTTTTAAAAAATGTTTATTTGGGGCGCCTGGGTGGCTCCGTCGGTTAAGCGTCCAACTTTGGCTCAGGTCATGATCTCACAGTTGGTGGGTTCGAGCCCCTTGTCAGGTTCTGTGCTGACAGCTCAGAGCCCAGAGCCTGCTGAGTTCTGTGTGTGTGTGTGTGTGTGTGTGTGTGTGTCTGTGTGTGTGTCTGTGTCTGCCCCTTCCCTGCTCATGCTCTGTTTCTCTCTCTAAAAAAAATGTTTATTTATTTTTGAGAGAGAGTGAGAGAGAGAGAGAGAGAGAGAGCAAGCAGGGGAGGGGCAGAGAGAAAGAGGAAGACAGAGGATTGGAAGTAGTGCTGACAGCAGGGAGCTCGATGCAGGGCTCAAACTCACAAACAGTGAGCTCAGGGCCTGAGCCGAAGTCAGATGCTTAACCGACTGAGCCACCCAGGCGCCCCTCCGAGTCCCGTTTTTGATGTTTGACTGCTGACGGCTTGTAAGCACCCCCTCTTCCTCTTCTCCTTTGCCCCACACCTGGACGAGCTGATAACAAAACCTGGGGGCTGTGTTCCCGCCTTTGGCATCCATGGGGGATTCGGACCCTGTAAGTCCTTTCCTGCGCAGATGTTCACTTTGATCTCAGTCCCTAACCGTAAGAAGGCAATCTCCTTTCCTTGCTCTCTCTCGCTGGTTCAGACCTTGCTCCACACACCAGCCCTGCTCTCCCCGGAGACCTCAATTATGTAAATAATAAATCTTTTCATACCCTTCTGGCATGTGTGTGTGTGTGTGTGTGGCGTCATCAGTCTTGACATCAAGGAAAACCTTGGGTGGGGTCCGTCTGCCTCTGCAGGGGAGCATGACAATGAGCCAACTATGGGTTCTGCTGTGGAGACAGGGAGGCTTCTTGGAAGAGGAGTATCTGGACAAGGGAGAAGGGAAGGACTAGCAAGACGGAGCCTCGGGAGAGAAGAGGCCAGAAGAGCTGGGGCCTGGTTCGGGGTGAAATGTCCTCCCTTGCAACAATGACAGCGTCAAGAGTCTATAAAGGCGCCTCGGTTTATTTAGCGCTTGCTGGGTTTGCACTAGCCTTCCTCTGGGTTGAGTGTAGGCTCTCCTGGGGCCTCTCACCTTGGGTAAGTTACTTTCTTCCTCCGAGCCTCGATTTCCCCATCTGTGCCACGAAAGGGCTGGAGGAGATCTCTCGTTATTTCCCAGCTGGTGTCCCGGGTGTCCTAAGGCTCCTAGTATTTGTTGAACTAAGTGGACCAGATCTCTGCTATTGAATTAAGACTCAGGTCTCTATCTCTGATCTGAATTGGAAATGCAAATTACTGAGGAGGGAGGGAGGAGCGATGAAGCATGAATGGGTTTATCAGATTTCCTTTCTCCCGTGACCTAGATACTGGCAGGCGCCTGGTCCCTGGCTCAGACTCTGTCCACCTCAAACATTCATTGACAACCTACGATGGACTGGCACAGAGCTGGGACCCTCCAGGGGTGTCAAAGATGGACCAGAGCATCTTCTGGGGAGGCCGAGCTTTCACCTTGACCCCACATTCGGAGAGCTCTCAAGTGTAAACAGCCTAAACCTTGCACCACCTTGTATTTTAGAGCTGGGGGGGAGGCGGGGGGGAGGCAGTGGGGTTGCCACGCAGTCACTCTTGAATCTTCCAGGCCTCACAATGACTTCTAGTCTGGGCCTGCAGTGTGACTTTGAAACCCGACTCACAGGTTTGTTGGAAAATAGTAGAGCTGAGGCCCAGGAGTCGCTCACTCCGAGGGCCTTGGGCTCCCTGTGGATTAATGACACTTGTATTTCCAGCACCCGTGACGGTCCCTCACACGCGGTAGTACGTCTTCAGCTAAATTCACTTGGCCCCATACTCTTTCTGGCCGTAAATCAGAGAACACCGTAGAGGTGAGCGAGAGGCCAGCTCGGTCTCATAAATATCCTCTTGCTCCCGTCCCCTCCCCCACCCTGGGATCCTGTTGGGACAAATGTCTTGGCTCAGTGGGTTGAAAAGGAAAGTCAGAAGTCTGAGGCATGAATCGCTGTGCCCACTGACTCACTTCCTCCTCCCCACCCACTGCAGACCCAGCTGGGCCCTGAGTAACACAGGTTGTAGCCTTCCTTCTTCCTGCCCTTTCTCCTCATCCAAACACTCTGCCCACCCCCCCCCCGGCCCCCTCCCCCCAGGGCCTCTCTGTGGACCTCACCCGAGATTGGAAGGACAGTGAAGCCAGTTACCCCTGGGCTGAAATGCGCTTGCAAGTTTTGGTGAGCTGGGGGGCAGACTGCCAGGCAGACAGGGGGTGGGGGTGGGGAGGGGAACAAACTCTGTTCTCAGTCCCCCCTCCCCCCCTCGCCCGTCTGACGTGCAAGGCAGGGCACCCTTCTGGAGTTTGATCTGGGAGGTAGCAGAAATTCCCCACCTCGGAACGGCCCTCTCCTTTCCTGCCAGGATCACAGAAATTCTCACCATTAGGCAACCTTCCTGTGGCCTAAGGCCTTGTCTCTCGAATGTTCCTATTAAAAGGCAGGGAGCTCTCTACCTGGCAGGGTAGCACGTGGGCTCTCTGGCAGGGACGGGGCAGGATGTTACAGCATCTCCCGCAGAGCCCAGGGCCCTGGGGTATAAATGATTCAGGCAGCATGAAGGTAGGGGGAGGGAGGGAAGAGGCCGGGCTGGGACAGAGAATGATTTAATGGGAGGGGTGGGCAGGGTTTCTAGACAGGCCTCTGGCACTGTCCTCCCTGTTCACTGTTAGCACGATGGGGCAATGATGAAGGGATTTCACTTTTCCTGCAAAAACAGTGCCCTGGAGTCCTGGGCTTTTGCCTCTGGAGGTTCCTTCCCTGCCTTGTCCTGGGCTCCTCTGATGGGAAGAAGAGCCACAAGGGGCTTGGGGGACGTCAAGGCCACTCCTCGGCGGCAGAACTGCTCTGGGCAGCACTCCTGACCGTGCTCGGAGGCGGAATGTGGGCATAGCCCACCTGAACTGCCGAATGTCGAATGAGATGGAACTCAGGGGTACGGGGTGGGGGGTGGGGGGGACAACCAGATGCACACGAGGACACGGGCCCAGCCAGGGGCCATGGGCAGGGCAGCAGGGCAGCAACCACAGAGGCTCCGAGGGACACGCTCGGGAAAGCCTTCAGCTTGCCAGCCTTGGAACTGAAGGCAACGGGTGGGTCCACACCTGGGATTGAGCAGAGAGTCTTTGCGGATTCAAACGACCTACCTGGGGCTGATGAGGGGATGGCCGTGAGAAAGCATGAGGACCTGCCCTCCTGCGGAGAGGGACGTGGACACCAGAGATATGTGGATGAGGGTGGGGGCAGGAGCTGGTGGCGGGTGGGTGCAGGGGATGTAGAGGGAGATCAGTAGCAAGTAGCTGGCGAGTCTGCGGGACCTCTAAGACCTCCTTAGGGGGAGGTCTGTCCGGCCCCGGGACAGGGATGGAGATAGACAAGGAGGCCAGAGCCCAGGAGGGCCCCCCAAAGTGGTGCACTGCAAAACTTCCGGCAGAGGGAAGATCCTAGAGGTCTTTCCCTAGGGGCACTAGCCTCAGCTTGGATGTCACCCAGGCCATGATAACCTGGTTCCTTGGGGTCAGGCTTGTCCCCCAACAAGCTCCCCCGAGATCGTTCCCAGGGCCCCTCATCACCTGCACCCTGGACTCCCAGCCCCCAGCTCTGCCTTTTCTTTCTTCTAGCCCCCTTCTTGCTCGAACTCTCTTGGTGACCCCAGGTACCCCTGGGCCCCCCGCTTCATTCATTCCCTGCCTACCCTCTTCTCTGCTCCCACAGACGCCATTAGACTTCAGAACACTGCCCGCCCGTCCTCGCTGCCAGTGTGCCAGGCTGTGGAGCCCCTACCCCCATGCCCACCAGCCTCTAACTCACCCCTGGTCATCTCTGAGCCTCGTTTCTTTGCAAAGAGGTGATGATCGTGCCTAACTCTGGGGATAGTTGGGAGATGAACTGAGCTCATACCTGGGGAGCACCTGGCATGGTGCCACACACTGTACCCTTCTCTTCCCGCAGACAATCGCTACCTGGCTCCAGGGCCTTAGTACTCTGACCCTATTCAAAACTAACCCAAGCTCAGCCTGGGGCTTGAGGTCCTCCCTGACCACCTGCTTACCTTTGGTCCTTGCACCGCACACTCCCATTCTTTCCCCGTGGCTCCAGCCTGGGAGGAAGATCATCCCCCAAATCCTGCTCTCCCCTTTCTCAAGACCTTTGCCCAGGGTGTTCCCTCCACCTGAGAGCAACAGTCCAGCATTTTCCTGCCCGTCGACAGTTCCCCTTCCATCAAGGCTGATTGAGGTCCGCCATCTTCCCAGCTCCCTGGGCCCCAGCAGATGCTTTCTGCTCTGGCATAACCCCGTTTTCCCCTCGGATAGAGCGCTTGTCACATTGGGCCATGTGTCACTGATTAGCGGGTGCAAAGTTGCCTAAAGGCTCTCTGTGACTCAGTCTCTCTGTCTGCACACTGGAGTTAATAACTGCACTCTAACCCCAGAGTCGTTGTGGAGAGTAAGAACTTGCACAGTGCCCGCCACAGAGTAAATAGGCCAATAAACGTTGTCTTTTATTGAGATGGTGGTGAGGGTGACAGTGGCCGTCTGTCTCCTAACAGCCCTGACTCTCCGAAAAGGCGAGCTCAGACCCTCTCTCTCTCTCTCTCTACCCTACTAATAGCTCCTACTACACTGTTCTGCTTGGAGTGGAGGTCAAGGATAGGCATCACATTGAATCTTCTCTGGTCCGTCAAACAACTCAGTGCTTCTCTGTGGGTTCCCCTTGGCTCCATTCACTGTGGTGAATTTCTGTGTCTGGGAAATGGACCCCCAAGCACTAGTGGAGGTATCAGCCCCCCGGGGACCCTCCATCACAGAGGAGCCTGGTTGGCCTTCGCTGGGGCTCAGAGTGGGACTCCAACACAGAGATGGGGATCAGTGGAGAGTGGGCATCCTGGAATTCCTCCTGGAGGAGGCAAACGGGGAGAGCTAGGCTGAGAAAAGGGATAAGAGGTTTCACCGGGAGTCTCAATGTGCCAAGCCCTTTATGTAGATTGCGACCTTTCTTTTTCATGAGGAGCCGGTGAGGTCAGTCCTGTTATCTCCTTTCCCAGAAGGAAGCAAAGGCCCAGACTGACAAAGTGGCATGCCCAAGGTCACACCACTACTGAGGAGGGCAGGATTCGAATCCTGCTCTGCTGGGCTCTGAGGGGAGGGCTGGGCCAAGGGTGGTCGGAGAATTCCAGCCTCAGGCCAGCTACCCCAGCGTCCAGGGAGGCTGTGGGCGGGGCGGAAACAGCCACCAGAAGCCAGGGGCACGCGGCAAACAAGGGTGCCAGGAAATGAGCCGGACCCTGGGTCCTTCCTCCCGGCCCGCCCTGTGCCCCCGGCCAATTGCCGCCTCCCATTGCCGCTGCTCCCTGCAAGAGAACAGAGAGCGCTGGGCCGGAGCCCAGGGATGGCCCTGCACGGGGGCGGGGGGAGGAATCTGGAGGGTCTTGAAGCCCAGGAGGAGCCCTGCCAGGCCTAAGCCCCCCTGTCCTGGGAGGAGAGACAGAGCAGGGATCCCAGGGGTCTCATCCTGGAGAGACGCTGGAGCTCAGACTGGGGCCTCGCACAGAGAAGGTGCTCAATAAATGCGCGTCGAAAGGAGGTACAGCAAGTGTGCTGTCAAAACCTCGAGGCTGGAGGTGAAGAGACCGGGTCCTGACACGGTTTCTGCCCCCGCCTTGTGGCCCCGGATGAGTCTCAGAACCTCCCTGTCCATCCATCCCCTCTATCCTGGAGTGTGCACCATCGCTTGGGTCCCTTCCAGCTCTGACAATGCAGTTCCATGAATTCATTTACTCCCTCGCTAATTTGTCATCTCAGCGAAACACATAGTAGAGCTCGGTGAAAAGATTTGGTACTAATGCGCGGCGGGCAGAGTGGCGGCAATCGGCAAAGCTTGTGGGAGGATAGTGATTGGCTAAGAGCAGGGAGGGACTCTGGAGTCAGGGGGCCCGGGTTCGAATTCTCCCTCCATGACCTGCTAACTGAGTAACCTTGGGCAGGTTACTGACTCATGGTGAACTTGGACTTCCTCATCTGGAAGATGGAGATGATAAGCGTCCATACTTCGTAGGGTTCTTGTAAAAATTAAATGGGCTAATACAAATAAATTGCGTAGGGAAAATGGAACAAAGCACGCGACCAAAAGTCTTAGCTCTTTCTATTCCTTAGAAAGTGAGTGAAGTCCAGCAGACAAAGGGGGCTGGTGTGTGTATATGCACGGATAGGGGGTGGGGAAAGCATCAGAGTAGCGTGTACTTAGATACAGAGGCAGGAAAATCCAGTACTGCTAAGGCGCACCAAGAGGCCAGTCCGACAACATGGGAAGAGGTAAGTTGGGCGCAAATAGGGAGAGGCTTTAGGCAGGCTGAGAAACTTGGATCCGGTGTCGTAGGTGGCATTTCCCAACTGGTGCCCCAGAGTTCCATGAGCCGCCACTGGATGTTTTATAAATATTTCGGGGCACCTGCGTGGCTCAGTCGGTTAAGCATCCGACTTCGGCTCAGGGCATGATCTCGTGGTTTGTGAGTTCAAGCCCCGCGTCGGGCTCTGTGCGGACAGGTCAGAGCCTTCAGCCTGCTTCGGATTCGATTCTGTGTCTCCCTCTCTCTCTCTCTCTCTGCCCTCCCTCCCTTGCTCGCATTCTGTCTGTCTCTCTCTCAAAAATAAATAAACACTTTAAAAAAAACCCAAAATGAGATCACTTTATACTCTTAAGGATGGCTCGAACCAAAAAGTCAAACGAGTGTCGGTGAAGGTGCGGAGAATTTGGAGCCTTCCTGCATTGCTGGGGGGAATGTTAAATGATGTGATTGCTTCAAAAAATAGTCTGGCATTTCCTCAACGAGCTAAATATAGACTTACCATTTGGCCCAGCAATTCCACTCCCTGATATATACCCAGGAGATATGAACACATCCATCTACACGAAAGCTTGGACGCGAGTGTTCATGGCCGCAGTATTCATAATGGCTCCAAAGTAAAACTCACCCAAATGTCCATCAACCGACGAACAAACAAAACGTATCACATCCACACAAGGGACTATTATTGGGCCATAAAAAGGAATGAAATGTTGATACACATCACAGTATGATTGAACCTTGAAGACAATTTGCTGAGTGGAAGAAGCCAGTCATGAAAAGCTCTGTCTAGAACAAGCAAATGTGGAGACAGAGAGAACATTATTAGTAGGTGCCCAGGGTAGAGAGGGGGAAGAATGGGGGGCAGGTTAGGGATGATGGCTAAAGGCCATGTACGGAGTTTCTTTTTGGGGTGATGAAAACGTTCCAAAAATTGATTGTCACGAGGTTCGCATGACCAGGCATATACTAAAAACCACTGAATTGCACGCTTTGAGCGAGTTGTACAATACATGAATTCTATCTCGATAAATGGTAAAAGAGGAAACACAAGGCACGTGTGAATCTAACATCATATTCATTTGGGACATTCTGGGTCCAGGAGGGGATTTTTTTAATGTTTGTTTGCTTAGTTAGTTAGTTAGTTAGTTAGCTTTGGGAATTCTCTGAGCTAACATGCATTGGCGAGCTTGGACTATGAATATTCCAGCACTTCCCAAAATGATGGCCATTGTTTGACCACAGAACCACTTCCCTTTGCTTTTTCCAAAACATTTTTCACAGAACACAGTGTGGCAAGTTTGGCCATGAGCAATGGGGAGCCACTGGAGGTCCAAGCAGGGGGAGGGTCTGGCCAGAGCTGGGCTTAGAGGGAGAACAGGCTGCGGTGGGGGAAACCAACGGAAGGAGGAAGGACAGCCTAGTGACCTGAGGCCAGTGAAGTGGTTAAAAAGCATCTGAATATGGGGCGCCTGGGTGGCTCAGTCGGTTGAGCGTCCAGCTTCGGCTTAGGTCATGATCTCACGGGTCGTGGGTTCGAGCCCCGCGTCAGGCTCTGTGCTGACAGCTCAGAGCCTGGAGCCTGTCTTCGGATTCTGTGTCTCCCTCTCTCTCTGACCCTCCCCTTCTCATGCTGTCTCTCTCATAAATAAATAAAACATTTTAAAAAAAAGCATCTGAATAGACTTTTCTGCAAAGAAGTTACACAAATGGACAACAAGCATTTAAGAAGGTGTTCAACATTATTCGTCCGTCATCAGGGAAATGCAAATCAAAACCACAATGAGATACCACTTCACACCCCTAGGTGTGCAGGCAGCAGGGTGGCAGGGGTCCGAACAGTGTGGAAGGGGTGGGGGAAACCTTCCCCCTCAGCGCTCTTTGGCTCCTGGAAAGGGTGCTTCCCTCCTCCCTGGGCTCCCTCGCCCAAGCCCTAGGAATTCCCAGAGCCTCCCTGACCCAGACAGGAGCTCCCCACCACCCTGGTGCTTCCCGGAGAGGATGCCTGGGGCTGTCATTCATCCCAGCTGTGCTTACTGTCCCTTTTCCTGGAAGGGGGATGGGCGCCAGCCTGGCAAGGCTGGTTGGGGGGGGGGGGGAGTAGGCACCAGACCTAGAGACTCATGAGAGCCAGGAGGTGGGGAACAATAGTGAGCAGAAGAGCAGGGTGACCTGATCAGAGCCAGGCAGGAGAAGGAGTCCACGCGGTCTCAGAGCACATTATTTCCCACAGAGCCACCCTCCCCCAGGCCGCGAGAAGCATACCCAGAGCTCAGGGCTGAGAGAACTTGGAGAACTTGGCCTTTAAGTCTGAAAAGCCTCAGTCTTCATGGACCACATGTATTGTGTCCTTAGTCTATACTCTGTCCCGTGCTAAGTGGCCCGCACGCATGATCTCATCTGATCGTTAAAGCAATCCTATGAAGCACGTACTATTATTACACCCATTTTACAGATGAGGAAACGGAGCTCTAGCGCATTGCAATAACTTGCCTGATATTACACAACGAGACGGTGGGCCCAGGCAGGCTCAGGGAATGAGGTTAGATATCGAGCTGGAGCAAGGTTGGAAAAGTGCACGCGGCGGCCTTCTTCCCAGCCCCGGCTCCAGCTTTTCCATCCCACAGCCCAGCCCAGAGCAGCCCTACATCCACTCCCGAGGCCCTAGGAGTGGGGGCAGGGAGCACCTGAGACTCCTTAGCCGTTCACCTGCTCCAGGTACATTCCCAGCTGCCTGGTGTAGGAGTGATCCAGAGATGTCCTTCAAAAGACAGAGGCCACAGGAGGGGGGAAAGGTCAGGGAAGGTTGAGGGCTATGTGTCCCCCCACCCCACCCCCCAGGCTCCCGCTCCCAGTGGGCCAGGGAAGGGGACCCCCACGGAGCTTCAGGGCATCCTCCCATCACCCAGCCCTTCTGTCCAAGGTGACAACAGGTAGACAGCTCTCCAGAAAGAGACAGGGTAGAGCAGGGCGAGGACCAAAGTTTGTTTTCCAAAGGCCAGACGGGATTCATTTCCAACCCAACACCGAGTCAAGGGCTCCCCGAGGGGCAGAAGCTGGATTTCAGAAAGGATGCCCATTGGCCAAGGGTTCTGTGCCCGAGAGAGAGAAAAGGCTTGGGGTTTCCCGGCCGGAGCAGATGCTGGTGAGCATAGAGGCAGGGGGATGGCTGCAGGGGTACCGTCTCGGGGGACGAAGAAGATGGCCTTCCTGTCTGTGGCCAGACCTGCCTGAGGGCCTAGCGGATCCTTGATGCTGATCCGTGGCAGAGGGATGGGCACCGTGGCCTCCCGCTCCTGCAAGCCTTCTGTGGCTGCAGGAAAAGAGGCGGCTGTGTGCGGAGGGGCGGGTACCGTTCACTCCCCAAATATTTACGGACAGTGTTCTTAGTGCTGGGCCCAGAGCCAAGGCTCTTGGGCCAGGCCCTGGCCGCGTCCATTACTCTTGTCTCACGCGGGCCAGCAGACCCTGGACACAGGGAGGGGAAGCCGGAGGACGCAGGGGCCTGGCTCACCCTGCGTGGGGGATGGGACCTGCACAAGAACAGTAGCTGCTGCCTGCTGCTCCCTCCCACAGCCCACCCTCCAGCGGGAATCTGGCTGCCTCCCAGAAGGTTCGGGCCTGCTCTCAGAGGAGAGGCTGGGAAACTGGGGGCAGGGAGGGGGCCTCTCGGGGCTCCCAGGATGGGGGTGGGAGCAGACTCTTTGGTCTCTCTGGCTCACATAATCCAGGCCCCCCAAGAGCAGCCCCCCCCCCCCCTCTGCCGCCCAGGGCCAGGCTGGGTCAGATAAGCTGACGCCTGCCTTCCATCCTGGGCGGGAGGCAGCCCCCCAAGGCAGAGCTGACAGGAAAAAATAATCAAGGAGCTTGACAGGAGTAGGGGGGCCGGGGGAGGGGCAGGGTGCTGCCCTGGGCCGACAAGCACCCACCTCCCAGAGGACTCCGTCACATCACCCACGACAGCCACTAGCTAGACACATACCCAGAACGACCTGCAGGTGTGGGTGGCCCCCGGAAAGTTAAGAGACGGGTTCTGGGCACCTTACGGGGAGGCCAGGAGCTCCGCCCCCCTCCCAGGGCCCCTGCCCAAGTCCCTTCCGGAGGCTTCTCCCTCGCCCCCTCCTGTGGCTCCATCCCCCTACTTCCGCCCCCTTGTCCCATCGTCTCTGTCTCCCTCCGTGTCTCTGTCCTCTAAACCCTCATCTCTCCTGTCTGCACAGACAGGCCGGGACAGGAATCCAGGGGCCGCCCACTGAAAAAAGGTTTGGTGGCAGGAGAGAGGCGAGGCCAGAAGTGGTTGTGGATTCTCCGGGAGCGTTGAAGACCCAGGCCCTCAGCCTTTTCTGTCCCTGGCTGTCCCTCCTCCCACCCCCCATGCCTGGGAGATTTGGGGCGGCAGCACAGGAGTAAATAGTGTGTCTCTCCCTCACGGTGGGCTTCCAGTAGCTAAGTCCGAACTTCAGCCAAGCCTCCCCTGACCAGGCAAACACCTGCTTCCCTTTCCCACAAGGCCACCCTTTCCCCACAAACACCCCTGAAGACAGCGGGGGGTGGGGGGTGGGGGGGATGCTCCTAACCTGCCCCCTAAGGAGCCTGCAGCTGCTCACGGTCAATGCCGGCAGGGGCTTCCGCCTTCCGTCCTGACAGACTCGGGTCCCATGGGGCCCAGGGCTCCGGGACCAGACGGGCCCTCCGCCCAGCCACCGCGTGTCCTTCCCCAGAGCCCGGCTTCCCTGCTGGGACTGGTCAGGGAAGCGGGCTGGTTGTTCCACAGCTTTTGGGGGCTCCTGGCCGGGGCAGCAAGGGCAGGTCCGCCCTAGACTCGGGGTGTTTGGTGGGAAATGTGGCTGTTATAGGAAACCTGAGCACTCCTTCCCAGCTGCTAAACCACCTCTCCCCCCCCCCCCACCCCACAACACCTGGAAGCCCTCTGGTCTCTCCTAAGCTCTAGGGCCGCCTCCTTCAGGAAGTCTTCCAGGTGGAACCGATGCCTCTCAGGTTGACTCATAAAGTGCCAGCGAGCACCTCCCCTGTGCGAAGCCCACCTAGGGCACCTTGGGAGAGACCCAGAGGAGCCTCCACCCCTGCTGCTGAGACATCAGTAGGCTGTATGGGGATACGGGTAGAGCAGGCGCCCCAATGTGGGGGGATTTGGTGGAGGTTTGGGGAGGGTGGGGGATGGGAATGAGACTGGGGACAGCCCCTCTGATGAAGGCAGCTAGGAAGGCTTGCTGGAAGATGTGGAGGAGGGTCCTAGCTCTCTTCGGGGCTGGGTCCACCCCTGCTTCTTGCCCTCCTTCCGCCTCACCTAGAGTGCTGCCTCTTCCCTACAGCCCCCCCCCTCGCAGGGGCCCCCACCCCCATGGCTTTCCAGTTGTGTGCCTTGGGCCTGTGATGGAGACTCATCTGTGCAATAGAGGTAACAGGACCTTGTCCCCCATGGTTTTGCTGCTGATCAACCGGGGTCACGCTGGTGACAGCTCCGTGAAAGGTCAGGTCTGGCACAATGTGCCTCCAGACAGGCCGGACCCCCAGGGAAACAGCATAAGCAAAGGTTGCGAGAGGATTGGGATTTCCAGATTGCGCGAGGCAAATGAGACCCCTGTCGTCTGTGTCCTCCACCAGCCCTTGGGGGATGGGGAGCAGAAGCCCCCTGTCCTTTAGTGTCAGCTTCCCCAGAGGTGGCCCCTGATTTGCAAAGCAGCGGGTCACTTGTTCCCCGCTCCCCAGGGCTTGCTGACTCTCCTCGGAGCTGGCAGCCTGCATCTAACCCCTTGGCTCTTTGACGGTCATAGTCCTTCCACCCAAAGACTTGGGAGGGGGTTGGGGGGTGTCTCTCCTTCAAGCCTCCGGATATCAGTGGCCTCCTGATGGCTTTGGCCTCCTCCAGCCATCTCCGACTTTGGCCACTGACATGCTCCACATGTCTGTGTCGTGTCTGGCTGAGAGGAACTGACCTTCTGCAGCCCTGCACCAGTGCAGGAAGGGGTGGGGGAAGTCCGCTGAGCGGATGGCCCTACACCATATCTAATCTCCCCTGCTCACTTCCCATGAAACCCCAGGATCAGTCACCTGCGTTGTTGAGGTCTCCAGACTTCCAGACTCAGTCTTCCCCTCTCATGGGGAAAACCATTCTGGGGTTTCAAGCTTCAGCCCCCACCCCAAGAGTCCTGGGTGCTCCCTTCTCCCTCTGCTTTCTGCCTTTTGCCGAATTCTCCATGCCCTCTTTGCCCCTCACCCGTGGGCTGTTGGCTCTGTGCTTTAATTTCTCCCTAAATACTGCTCACTGAGCAGGGTAAGCAGGGTGTCGTTCCTGAGAGATGGGGGTGATGGAGGAGGGAGGTGGCCTACGTTTCTACTCACCACCGACTACCAGACACCACTGGTCTCCAAGCACCCGGCTGCCTCTCCCCCTATGGCTGTGTTCCTTCTCACTCTGGTTGCCCACCGCCTTGTGACCTTGGTTCTCTGTCCTCTGCTTTGTCTATCTCTGTCTCCTCCCACTCCCACCGCCCAAGAGTCATCTATGTTGTCTATTCCAGTTGTAGTTTGTTCCTTCGCAAATGCTATTATATGAATAGATCACCTTTTATTGATCTAGTCTATTGCTGATGGACATCTGGGGTTTTCAGTTCCGGGCTGCTGACAATAGTGCTGTGGTGAACATCCTTGGGCGTGTCTTTTGGAACATAATGTATACTTCTCATGTTGGACACATGCCCAGAGATGGAAATGCTGGAGCATAGGGGCTGAATATGTTCAGCTTTAATTGATACTGTCATAAAATTTTCCAAAGTGGTTCTGCCAACTGATACTCTCACTGGCCAGGTATGAAAGTGCTATGTGTTTCATATCCCCACCATATTTAGTTGGTCTTTTCATTTTAGCTCAGTGTAACTTTTGCATTTTCCTAGTGACCTGATATCGAGCACCTTCGCTTATGTTCACAGGCCATGTAGAAAGCCTTGTTTGTGAAGTGCCTGTTCAAGTCTCTCGCCCATTTCCTATTGGATTGTCCATCTTATTTCTATTGACCTGTAAGAGTTCTTTGTATATTATGGATACAATCCCTATGTATTGCAAACATCTTCTCCAACTCTGTAGCTTTCCTTTTCACTTTCTTAATGGTGACTTTTGATAAACCGAAGTTCTTTATTTTAATGAAGAATAATTTATCAAGTTTGTTCCACTATGGTTAGTGATTTTTGTGTCCTGTTGAAGGAAACTTTGCCTAACTTATGAAGATGTCTTAATGTTTCCTTCCAATCGTTTTACCTTTTTATTTTTAGATTTATATTCTAGCTGAAATTCATTTCTGTGTGTGATGTGAAGTAGGGATCAAGATACCTTTTTTCCAAATGAACATCCAATCAACCCAGCGTCATTTATTGAAAAGATCATGCTTTTCTCCTTAGGGCAAAGCAGCAATATCTGTGTCAAAAATTAAGGGGCCATTTTTGTGTGGACTTGTTTCAGGGATCTTTATTTTGTTCTACTGGTCCATCCTTGCACTAACACCACACTGTCTTAATATCTGGTGCTAGAAGTCCTCTAACTCTTCTCTTCTTCAAGCGTGTCTTGGCTATTCTTGGTCTTTTGTATTTCCATATAAATTTTAGAATCAACTTCTTGATACACACACACACACATTCCTCCTAGGTTTTGATTGGGATTGCATTGACTCTATAGATTGATTTGTGGAGAATTAATATCTTTACAATCTTCCAGTTCATGAACATGATATACCCCTCTGTTAATGTAGATATTTTATAGTATTTCTCAATAATGTTTTATGGTTTTTTGTGTATTAATTCATCTTGTACTTTTTTGGTTAGATTTATTTCTCAAGAAGAATTTGATATTTTTAAGGTATATAAAAGATGTTCCCTATTTCTAGGGGGTTTATTTATTCTGAGAGAGAGAGTGCACTTGCAAGCAAGTGGGGGAAGGGGCAGAGAGAGAGGGAGAGAGGGAGAATCCCAAGCAGTCTCCACACTGTCAGTACAGAGCGTGACATGGGACTTGAACCCACGAACTGTGAGATCATGACCTGAGCCGAAATCAAGTTGGACGCTTAACCGACTGAACCAACCAGGAGGCCCAATAATGTTGTCTTTTGTTTTTTATTTGTTTTTGTTTTTTTAAATATATTTTATTTTTCTAATTAAAAAATGTAATATAATTTATTGTCAAGTTAGCTAACATACAGTCTATACAGTGTGCTCTTGGTTTGGGGAATAGATTCCCATGATTTATCACTTACATACAACACCCAGTGCTCATCCCAGCAAGTGCCCTCCTCAGTGCCCATCACCCATTTCCCTCCCCTCCCCCCCATCAACCCTTGGTTTGTTCTCTGTATTTAAGAGTCTCTTATGGCTTGCCTCCCTCTCTGTTTGAAACTATTTTTCCCCTTCCCTTCCCCCATGGTCCTCTGTTAAGTTTCTCAAGTTCCACATATGAGTGAAAATGATGTTGTCTTTTGAATTCCTTTTGCTAATTGTGCATTGATAGTATATTGAAAAACATTTGGGGCGCCTGGGTGGCTCAGTCGGTTAAGCATTTGACTTCTGCTCAGATCATGATCTCACAGTTCATGAGTTTGAGCCCTATGTTGGGCTCTGTGCTGACAGTTGGAGCCTGGAGCCTGCTTTAGATTCTGTGTCTCCCTCTCTCTTCCCCTCCCTTGCTTGCACTCTGTCTAGCTCTCTCTCTCAAAAGTAAATAAACATTTAAAAAAATTGAAAAACATTTGATTTCTTATACTGAGCTTGTATCCAGTGACCTTGCTAAATTTACTTACTTATTCAAATAGTTTGTGTATTTTTTGGATTTTTTCGAGTACCATTATGTTATCTAAATATCGGCAGTTTTATTTTTTTCTTTTACAATTCTCATAACTTCTTTCTCTTGCCAAATTGGCTTGTCTGGGATTTCCAGGTGTAGTGCTGAACAGAAGTGGGGATAGTGAGATCTTTTTCAGTAGAAAAGCTTTCACCATTTTACCATTAAGCTTGATGTTGGCTGTGTCCCTTTGGAGATATTCTTCATAGTACTACTCTTTTGGACATTTTTCTGATAAGAGAATGGCCTAAGGGCTTGAGGTAGGGAACACTATAGAGGAGGAGAGCCCCTAGGGATAGTCTGCTCCTCACTCAAAAAACAAGAAGTTGTCTCTAAAAGGGAAACACCTCCATGATGACTCCCCTTCACGTCCTCCATCAAAACTTCAGTCTAGGGGCACCTGGGTGGTTCAGTCAGTTGAGCGTCCAACTTTGGCTCAGGTCATGATCTCACGGTTCGTGGGTTCAAGCCCCACATCAGGCTCTGTGCTGACCGCTAACTCAGAGCCTGGAGTCTGCTTCAGATTCTGTGTCTCTTTCTCTCTCTGCCCCTCCCCTGTTCACGCTCTGTCTCTCTCTGTCTCTCAAAAACAAATAAATGTAAAAAAAAATTAAAAAAACCCCACTTCAGTCCAGTTTAAGTCTCTCTGTGTTCCCCTTTGGCTCTGGAACATGAGACCACCAATCTACTCCTGTCATTTCTCTAAAGCTCAGAGGAAGGCTTCAGGTCACATAATAGGTTAGTGGTAGACCCAGAATTAGACCCAGAATTAGAACTTAGGGCTGGATTCCAGCCCTGCTTCAAACACCTCTGTGGTCAGGAGTTGGGAGGTGGCCAGAAGGTAGAGGGATGTGTGTGTGTGTGAGTGTTTTAGGAATAGGACACCTTTGTCCAAGTACTGGATCCATACCTACAGATGGTGTACGAAGAAGGTGGGCAGGCAGCCCCTCCTCCAACAAGAGACGGAGGGAGGCCAGACTAGGTGGAGGATGGGAGGTAGGTGGAGGGGCTGGCCCTCACTTCTGGTCCTGTGCAGTTTGGAAGAAGGCCTTGGGGAACTCTCTTCAAGGCATACCCGGACCATCACTCTGGGAACGCCTTAGAGATCAGGGACTCAGACCCTAGGACCCCAGCACTCAAGAGGTGGGATGACCCCCATGACCAGAGAGGGCAAGTCCTGGACCCAAGATCCACAGGGAAGTGGTGGCAAGCTGGGGCCAGACCAAACCTAGAGTTCTTGGTTGCCTAGATCAGGGACAAGGTCCCTACTGAGAACTCCAGCCTGGTCTACCCCCCCCCCCCAACTTGCTCCTGCAAACTCCTAGGATGACAGAGGAGGGCTGAGAGAGGCAAAAATGGAAGGAAAGGAAGAACAGAACAGACCAAGAGAAGATGAGGAGCTAGACACAGAGACCAAGAGGCAGGGGGCTGGGAGGCACAGGAGGGGCCCTGAGCCCTGGGTTGGGGGAGAAACTGGAGCAAACCAAGACCTGGAATATTGAAGTCAAGCAGCATTCTCCTCTTCTGGCCACCCCCTCCCCCGCCCACAGGGAATGTCCGGAATGTGATGAGCTGATAAGATTGGGACTCCCACTCCACCTGGCACGGGGTGGGGTGCTTTGCCACCTCTGCTTCTCATAGGGGATTTTCTTGGCGGGGGTAGGGGGGGAGTTTTCAATGGACATGATCCAAAGGGAGGAACCTCATGGAAGGTCTGGGGAAGGGGTGCCTCTCATGCAAGGCCAACGGGCCAGATGCCAGGGCCATGGGCATGGCCAGATGCTTTCCAGCTGAGCTGCACAGTGAGTCAGAAGGCACGGGGCCTGGGTTGAGGGAGGGGGTTCCCAGTTGCCAGGGCAGTGGGGCAGGAGGAGAGAAGAGAAGGAAATAAGGCAGAACAGTGGCTGGAACTCTTCCAGAGGATGGGGGCCCAGGGCTGATGGCCGAGGAAGCCATCTGGGGGCCCTGTCCAAAGAATGACCCCAATAGGTGCTCCCCCATCCCTGCTGGGGCTGGAGTCTGGGGCTTCCTTGGTCCTCATTGAAGCAGGTCCAGGGGGTCCTCCGTTCAATTCAGGGCAGTTACTCTCAGGCATGTTCTTAGCCTCCGGGCTTACCCCTGCCCACCCTGTGTAGATGTGTGGGATCTCAAAAGTCCTTAAAAGTCCTCAAAACTTTCAAAGCTGCATCCGTTCCCCTCCACCGAGTGATCCAGCCCACATTTGTTAAAACCTGCTATGTGTCAAGCATCGTGTAGGTCCTGGAGTTTCGACAGTGAATCAGAGGTCTCTGCCTTCCTGAGGCTATCCTTCAGGTGGGGATGGAATGCATAGCCACGACATGGATGCTTCCGGCACATGGGAGACAGACACTGGTGGCAAACACTGGCACTGGGAACCCCAGGGATGGGGGCTGGGGAGGGTGTGGCACCGTAAGTAGGAGCAAAGGTGGAGGAAGGCAGAAGGGGTGCAGTGACCCCAAGACCCTCAGGACTTGGTCCTGCTTCAGGTACCCACGTCCTGCTCTCAGGATGGACATTTCTGAGAACGGCTGTCAGAACAGAGCAAAGGGAAGGGAGGAACGGGGGAGGGGAGGGACCGGTGGTTTGAGGTTGGGCCTGGTTGGAAGAGGAACAGAGATGGAGAAAAACCTCAGCCCTAGGGACCAGTGTGTGGCTGCACCTGAGACCTGCTGTGGGCGACCTGAGATCGGGGCGGGAGGCGATCCAAACCGTGCTCAGGGCCCGCTGCCCGTTGGCTCGAAGGCAAGGGGCACCATTCCACGAGGTTGCAGTGGGAACAGACCCAGGCGGCAGGCCTGGCCCACAGACACCTGCTCACCGCTATGGACCCTTATCTGGGCATTTGACCCGCTGCTGGGGAGGGAGGAGGTAGATATGCCAGGTGCCTAGAACCCAGACCTAGTCTTGGCCGCTTGCTCCCTCCCCACACTTAGCACGGCGCCTGCTGGCATTGTAGGAGGAGTCCAAAGTGCTTGCGGAATACAAATCGTGAATGAATAAATGATGGATAAATAAATCTGTCGACCAATTTGAGTCCCCAGCTGCCAGAGTCCTCAGCATTCAGGAATGGGCAGGCCTGCCACCTGGTGGCGATTGAGCTAACTGCAGCCCACGGTTGGTGCACACCGCCCTTCTCCAAAGCGCCGAAAAACCCCTGGGTTGTAACAATCATGACCGATCCAGGGGCAACCCGGTCCCTCCTCCTGCCTCCAGGCCACACCACCTTGTTTTTCAGCATACTTGGGCAGTTTCTCATTTTTAAAACCTCCGAGGAAAGCGATTCCTCCCTAACCTTTTCTCCTTAGAAAATCCTACCTGTGGTCTGACCTTCTTGTTTTTCTCCTTTCCCTCTTGTCCTCAAGGCAGAGGAAGAATCCGAGGGCTCCTCCCACCTGTCCCGCAGGCTGGAAGGTCAGCAGGAGAGGGGCCACCTGATTTTGTAAGGACAGTGTTATTTATATATTATCTGTGGCTGCTTTCTTAACATAACAGAGCCCACACTACCCGCAAAGGCTGAAATAGTCTCCGTCTGGCCCTTTCCAAAGTTTGCCAACCTCTGTTGTAGCTGCCCTGCTGATTCGCTCACTTAACAATTGAGCACCTACTATATTCCAGCCCCGGGGTAACCCCTGGCTAGGGTCACGGAGATAAAGGACATCGCGCCTGCTCCCATGTCACTCACAGTCTACGGGGAGAAACGAGTAAGTAAAGAGACCACCTGCCTAACTACAGAGGCATTACCACAGGAAGTCAAATGGCTGTCAAGTCAACAGCGGCCCATGTGCCACTGAAAGGGGGACCGAATGAATATGGGTGCTGGAAAGCGGGGAAGGGCAAAGCATGGGGCTCTCAGCTGGGGGGTCGAGGACTCATGGAGGGACGGCTTCTTCCTGGAGGTAAGCTGATCTCCCAGGACTAGAAGTAGACACCAAGGAAGGCCGTGGCAGGGCCGGAGCTCAGAGCATGCACAGAACAGTGAGGCCAGAGCCCGCAGGCGCTGCTGGTGTGGCTGGGAGAAGAAACAGGAAACACCAAGGAGCAGGCTGAGGGAGACTGGTGCCGGATGCCTGCTGTATCATCAAGGGAGGGACGCTGAGGCTGGCCAGTGGGATGAGGAGGAGGGGGCACCAAGAGGTATCTGGGAGAGAGGGTCAAGAACACTTGGGGACAGACGGGTTGTGGCAGGTGAGAGCCCAATACATCGAATGACCAGGGGTTGCTGAGAAATAGAACCATGGAGGAGAATATTTAGCATTTAGGGATGAGGACAGCAAGTTCACTTCCCAATATAGCTTGAGCTGCCTGTGGGACGTCCAACTTAGAGTGTCTGGAAGACAGCGGGATACCCGGCTCTGGACTCAGGGCGAGTCACAGGAGTGGAAGAGATTGTGCAAGGAAACATGTGAACCGAGGGCTGAGAACAGAGGCCAGAAGAGGATCCCAGGGCATCTCTTATGTGCCCGGCTGAGTGCAAGGTGCAGGAGACAGAGCAGGAAGCAGCCATGGCCCCTGTCCTTGAGAAACTCGCTGTCCGGATCCGTAAGAGAGACAAAGCACCAGATCATCTCAACAGAATATGGTAAGTGATAAAATGGATGCATGTTTGTTTGGCTCCAGGGAGCTGGCCCAGAACGACTTAGCAGAAAGCACTTTGGCCGGCCGCCGACAGAGTAATGGATGGTTGAGGATGCTTTCGCCTGCGTAGCATCTATTCCTCTTCTGGGAAGAGTCCCAGGTTTCCCTTCAGGGAACCACGTCTCCACTCTCAATTTGTTTTTGAGGGAGCTGGCTCCTTGCAGCCTCCCTTCCACTCTGGGGTGAGCTGATAACCCAGACTCCGCCACTTCCTTTGGACACGGGACAGGCGTGTGAACTGAGGGCACCCACTGAGACTCAATCCCAGGACTGTGTCTGGGAAAGCGCTTTCCTGCCTAAGATTGGTAGGTGAAGATAACGTAAGCACAGGCTGGGAGTGAGGTGGGGGGCGGGGAGCCACACAGAAAGCAGACAGATCGACAAGCAGACATGGTGACATCATCTGAGCTCTGTGAAGCTCTGGGTCCTGGCTTTCAGAAGGCCCTTACCCATGGTGACCTGCTTTTTAGAGAGCCAATCTTGTTAGAGGGACACAGCCATACCAGACAAAAAAATCAAAACACAATAACATCATTTATAATCTAAGCATGTTTTATGACTTTAACATAAAAGCATGAAAATAGTTATTCGAAATTATGTTATTCTCTTATTATTTTATTTCCTCTCCCATAAATGCTGTTATTTATTTATTTATTTATTTTTAACGTTTCTTCATTTTTGAGAGACAGAGACAGAGCGTGAGTTGGGGAGGAGCAGAGAGAGAGGGAGACACAGAATCCGAGGCAGGCTCCAGGCTCCGAGCCGTCAGCACAGAGCCCGACGTGGGGCTCGAACTTAAAAACCGCGAGATCATGACCTGAGCTGAAGTCGGATGCCCAACCGATTGAGCCACCCAGGCGCCCCTAAATGCTGTTATTTAAACAAAACAACAGGACTAGTTAAAAGAGGTAACTAGTACTGATTGATAATAGGACCAATTAAATAATATGCGTAAGAAAAATATAACAATATTTTTAGGTCAGCTCTTTTTGCCTGATATAGGAAAATTTATTTTAACTCTTTAGAACTCTTTGTTGGACATTTAAATATTTTTTAATGTTTATTTATTATTGACAGAAAGAGAAAGACAGAGCATGAGGGGTGGGAGGGGCAGAGAGAAGGGGAGACACAGAATCCGAAGCAGGCTCCAGGCTCTGAGTCCGATGCGGGGCTTGAACTCACAAACCACGAGATCATGACCTGAGCCGACGTCAGACGTTTAACCATCTGAGCCCCCCAGGCGCCCCTCTTTGTTGCACATATAAATTCTGTGAGCTATATGATTACATACTCTTTTTTCTACTTTTTTAAGTTTGTTCATGTATGTATTTAAGGAATCTCTACACCCAAAGTGGGGCTTGAACTCACGACCCCAAGATCAAGAGCCACATGCCCTTCCCACTGAGCCAGCCAGGTGCCCCTGATTGTGTTTTCTTAAGATACATAAATGTAAGGCTTCAAAAAGTCAAGAAGAACATACCTATAATAGGATAAATTAAGGAGATACTGCTCATATATTAAGTAATAATAATAATAATAATAAAGCAATGGCATGTTTCTGTCTGACCCATGACATGGTAGAATGATGTGACTCTTGGTTTTCTATTCCAATAATACTTCTCTGAACTGCCTACCGCCTTTTTTTTTTAGGATACTCTCCTCTTCTTTTATGTAGTGCCGAAACTTCAGAGAGTCAAATGTAAAATTCACCTGGCCCCACAGCTCTGTGCTTGGCAAGCCCACGTTTTACCGATTTCTTGTGTCAGTCTCATGTGACCACATCCAACTAAATCTCCCCTCAACAAAACACGTGAGCACGGACTACTTAGGATTTCACTTGCTTGCAACAGCAGGTTTTTAGACTTGTCGGAATCCATCACAGCTCCTCAAAACTGTCCGTTACTTTGAATCTTACAGGCTTGTTTTGGTAGACCAGTTGTTTATCGGTTGGTCCTTCGCGTCTATGAATTTATCATAGAGACTAGCCATGCCTAACATGTCCGCCATTTTTAAATACTCAGATGCCCATCAGAAGGTTGACTTCCGTCTCGGGGGAAAACGGTTTTAAAGCACAGAGGCGATCCAGACTGTGAAATCCAAGTTGGATTCCGTGATGGTTCATTTCATGTCAGCTGAATTGGGTCATGAGGTGCCCAGGTGTTTGGTTCAACATTATTCTCGTGTGTCCCTGAGGATGTTTCTGAATGAGACTAATATTGGAATCAGTAGACTAAGTAAAGCAGATTACCTTCCCCATTGTGGTGGTTTGGGGGGAGGTGGGGGGGGTGGATATCCAATCAGTTCAAGTCCTTCATGGACTGAAAGGCTGAGTAAAGGAGAAGACAGTCTCTTCTGGCTGTCTTCATGCTTGGACACCAGTCTTTGGCTGCTGTCACGCTGCAACTTATATCATCCATGCTCTAGGGTCTCAGGCCTTGGAACTCAGGCTGGAGCCGTACTATTAGCTCTCATGGGTCTTCAGCTGCTAACTGCAGATCTCGGGACTCGAACCTTCATAACCACATGAACCAATTCCTTATAACAGATGATAGAGAGACAGATTAGCTAGCTAGCTAGCTATCTCCTATTGGTTCCATTCTCTGAAGAACCCAGACTAATCCAGATATCAAATAAGTTACAATTTTTATTTAAAAAAATTAAGACAGTCTTAGGCGCCTGGGTGGCTCAGTCGGGTAAGTGTCTGGCTCTTGATTTCAGCCCAGGTCATGATCTTATGGTTTGTGGGTTCGAGCCCTGTGTGGGGCTCTGTGCTGACAGTGTGGAGACTGCTTGGAATTCTCTCTCTCTCTCTGCCCCTTCCCCCCCCCAAAATAAATAAACTTTTTTTCTTTAATTAAGAAATCTTGTTGGGGCGCCTGGGTGGCTCAGTCGGTTGAGCATCCGACTTCGGCTCAGGTCGTGATCTCATGGTTCGTGGGTTTGAGCCCCGCGTCGGGCTCTGTGCTGACAGCTCAGAGCCTGGAGCCTGCTTCAGATTCTATGTCTCCCTCTCTCTGAACCTCCCCTGCTCACGCTGTCTCTCTCTCTCTCTCTCTCTCTCTCAAAAATAAATAAAACATTAAAAAAAAAAGAAATCTTGTTTAACTTGACTGCCCTTTTCCGGTGACCTTTGTCGTTGTTGTTGTTGTAGTTGTTGTTTAATTCTGAAGCAGTCTTATTTCCTAAATATGAGTCTTTTTCCACCCCGTGTGAGCTTTTCTCACAACCTACACATGATACCGAACAACTCAAATGCAGTCAGTTTACCCTTCTCTAGGCTCCTTGTGGTCTCCCCGAAGATCACCAAACAGCTTTGGAGAAATAGCATATAAATTTCTGTTTTACTGTGATCCCTTTCTCCATTTTTATCTTTCGTATACTTCCAAATTAGAGAAGGACATTCTTCTTCTCTCACCATTTAAAAAAAGACTTTACAGGGGTGCCTGGCTGGCTTAGTGAGTGGAGCATGTGACTCTTAACCTCAGGGTTGTGAGTTCAAACCCCCCCATTAGACGTGGAGCCTACTTAAATTAATTTACAGGTCAACGTCCTGATGGTCATCTTGTAGGCATGTGTCTAAGGTGTATCTCCTTCCACGTGTAGAAAGTCAGTAATCTCATTAAATGCTTCTGCACATTTTGAGGAAGCTGAAACGTGCTAAAAATGTTTGTCAGGAAAGCTTCAGTGTCCCAAGTAAGTACCTCATTCCCCTTTTAGCAGCATTGTGCGCACGATTCACTGTGCACAGCCTCACTGACCACACATGACAAGGAATATCGTCCTTGCAAAAATAGTTCGGAAAAGTCACTAAACAAATGGATGACTGCACCGTATCCCACAGCAAGCGACGGTAACAAACCCTGGACAGGAAGAAACATCTGATTTCCAGACGTACCACATTATAAAATTCAAAATACCTCATTTCAACAACAAGATTATAAGGCCTATAAAGAAACAGACAAGGTGGCCCATTCACAGGGAAACAGAAAGGAAGCATAGACATTGGACTTATTGAAACAAACAAACAAACAAACAAACAAAGACATTGGACTTACTAGACAAAGACTTCAACTGTTTTTAAAATATGTCCAAAGAGGGGGCGCCTGAGTGGCTCAGTCGGTTAAGCAACCGACTTCAGCTCAGGTCATGATCTCACACGGTTTGTGAGTTCGAGCCCCATGTCAGGCCCTGCGCTGACAGCTCAGAGCCTGGAGCCTGCTTCCAATTCTGTGCCTCCCTCTCTCTCTGCCCCTCCCCTGCTCGCCCTCTGTCTCTCTCTCTCTCTCTCTCTCAAAAATGAATAAACATTAAAAAGAATTTTTAAAAATATGCCCAAAGAGCTAAAGAAAAGCATGGACAAATAACAAAAGGAAACCAAGAGAATGGTGTCTGAACAAAGAGAGAATATCAGGGAAGAGAAAGAAGTTATCAAATGAAACCAAATAGAAATTCTGGAGCCTAAACATACAACGCCTGCAATGAAAATTCACTAGAGGGTTCAACAGTAGATTTGAACAAGGAGAAGAGTCACTGATGGAAAGTCTATTGAAATCATCTAGCCTGATGGACAGAAAGAAAAAAAGAAAAAGAACAGAGCCGAAAAGAACTGGGGGGCACTATCAAGTCCACCAACACATGCACTGTGGACGTCCCAGATAAAGAAGGGGTGCAGAAAGAGTATTTGAGGAAACAATGGCCAAAATCCTCCCAAATTTGATGAAAGGCATGAATCTACACCTCCAAGGATCTCAAAGAAGTCCAAGTCGGATAAATTTGAAAAATCCAGGGGCACCTGGGTGGCTCAGTCGGTTAAGTGTCCGGCTTCGGCTCAGGTCAAGATCTCACAGTTCGTGGGTTCGAGCCCCGCATCGGGCTCTGTGCTGACAGCTAGCTCAGAGTCTGGAGCCTGCTTCGGATTCTGTGTCTCCCTCCCTCTCTGACCCTCCCCTGCTCGCGCTGTCTCTCTCTGTCTCTCAAAAATAAATAAAAAACATTAAAATTTTTTTGAAAAATCCACATCGCGACACTTTCCAGTAAAAAATAAGTCAAACTGTGTTCCTCTTCTGCTCACGATTCGGCAACGGCCCCTCATCTCACTCAAGAGTAGAATTCAAAGTCCTTACGATATCCTGCAAGGCCCTACGTGATCTCTCCATCACATCACCTCTTTGCCTTCATCTTCTGGTACTCTCGCTCACTCTCTCTCTAACCACACTGGCCTCCTTCCTGTTCTTCAAACCCTTAATTCACCCTCAACCACTAATGAAGGTGTGTTGAAGTCTCTATAAGGGTGGATTTATCTTTTCCCTCTTGTAGTTCAATTATGTTTTGCCTCACATGTTTTGACACTCACATTAGGTGCATATACATGAAAGATGGTTATGCTTTCTTGGAGAATAAATCCCTTTATTATGATGATGCCCCTCTTCATCCCTGCTTATTTTCCTTGCTCTGAAGTTTGCTTGGTCTGAAACCAATAGCTCCTCA
Source organism: Cryptoprocta ferox (assembly GCA_028646485.1). Lineage (NCBI taxonomy): Eukaryota > Metazoa > Chordata > Mammalia > Carnivora > Eupleridae > Cryptoprocta > Cryptoprocta ferox. The sequence goes on from CM053565.1 coordinate 32,803,146, forward strand.
ATCTTTCTTTTTTTCCTTTTTTTTTTTAAGTGAGCTCTACGCCCAATGTGGGGCTCAAACTCATGACCCTGAGATCAAGAGTTGCATGCTCCACCGACAGAGCCAGCCAGATGCCCCCCTCCACCCCAGCTTTCTTTCGATTGGTGTTAGCATGCTATAGTTTTCTTGATTCCTGTACATTTAATCGACCGTATCTTTATATTTGAAGTGGGTTTCTTATAAACAACACTTGGTTGGGTTTTGTTTTGTTTTGTTTTGTTTTTTTATCCATCCTATCTCTTTTCATTGATATACATATATCATTCACATTTAAATGATTATCGACATAGTTGGATTAATATCTACCATAGCGGTGGCTGTTTTCTGTTTATTGCACCTTATTCTCTGGTTCTTTCTTTTTGAAATCTGTCCCCACTTTTTCTACCTCCTCTGGCTTTAGTTCAGCATTCTATATTATTCCATTTTCTCTCCTCTCTTAGCATACCAAGTATACTTTTTTTAAAAAATATTTTAGGGATGCCGGGGTGGCTCAGTCAGTTAAGCTTCCAACTTCGGCTCAGGTCATGATCTCATGGTTCTTGGGTTCGAGCCCCGCATCAGGCTCTGTGCTGACAGGCTCTGTGCTGACAGCCTGTTTCGGATTCTCTGTCTCCCTCTCTCTCTCCCCCTCCCCAACTTATGCTCTGTTTCTGTCTCAATAATAAATAAACATTAAAAAAATATTTTAAAAAATTTTAGGGGTTGGGGCACCTGGCTGGCTCAGCCGGTCGAACGTGTGACTCTTGAACCTCAGGGTCATAAGTTCGATCTCCACGTTGGGTGTAGAGATCACTTCAAAAAATAATAAAATTAAATTTAAATTTAAAAATATATTTTGGGGTGCCTGGGTGGCTCAGTTGGTTGGGTATCCAACTTCGGCTCAGGTCATGATCTCATGGTTCGTGAGTTTGAGCCCCACATCAAGCTCCCTGCTACCAGCGTGGAGCCCACTTTGGATCCTCTTTCCCCCCTCTCTGCCTCTGTCCCTCCCCCACTCATGCTCTCTCTCTCTCTCTCTCTCTCTCTCTCTCTCTCTCTCAAAAATACATAAAACATTAAGAAAACAAAAAAATTAAATTAAAAAATATTTTAGGGGTGCCTGGGTCAGTTAAGTGTCTGACTTCGGCTCAGGTCATGATCTGGCCTTTTCCGAGTTCAAGCCCTGCACCGGGCTCTGTGCTGACAGCTCAGAGCTGGAGCCTGCTTGGGTTTCTGTGTCTCCCTCTCTCTCTGACCCTCTCCCACTCATGCTCATGCTCTCTCTCTCTCTCTCAAAAATAATAAATGAAACATTAAAAATATTTTAGGGGCTCCTGAGTGCTCAGTCAGTTAAGTGTCTGACTCTTGATCTCAGGTTTTGATCTCACGGTCGTTGAGTTCAAGCCCCATATTGGGCTCCATGCTGGGTGTGGAGGCTACTTTAAAAAGTATTTTTAGGGGCACCCGGCTGGCTCAGTAGGAAGAGCATGTGTGACTCGTGATCTTGGGGTCATGAGTTCAAGCCCCACGTGGGGTGTAGAGATTACCTAAATAAATGAAAAAACTTAAAAAATGTTTTTAGTAGCAGCCCTAGAGTTTGTGATACACCCTTAGCCTGATCTAGATCCATTTTCAAAGAATACTATTCTCCTTCATGGCTAGTACCTTATAAGCGAATATTCCCTACTTCTTCCTCCTGTCCCTTATAACTTTGGTATAATTCATTTCACTTATCCATAAGCTATAATTACCCAATACATTGTTGCTATTATTATACGAACATTATTCTCTTAGATAAATTAAGAACAAGAAAAATAAAATATTTTATCTTCAGTTACTCCTTCTCTTACGTTCTTCCTTTCTTTACGCAGAACTGAGCTTTTGACCTTAACCATTTTCCTTCTTTCTGAAAATCTTCTTTTACCATTTCCTGCAGGTCTACTGGCAGTGAATTCCCTCAGCTTTTGTTTGACTGAGAAGGTATTTATTTATGCTCCCCTTTGAAGGATATTTTCACTAGATACAGAATTCTATGTTGTTTTTTTGTCTTTCAACACCAAAGATCTCACTCTACTCTGTTCTTGCTTGCATGGCTTTCGAGAGATCCAATATAATTTGTACATATATATTTTTTAACTTTATTTTTTATTTCATTTATTTATTTTTTAATATTTTATTTGATTTTATTTATATTTTTAATGTTTATTTATTTTTGAGAGACAGAGAGACAGCGTGAGCAGGGGAAGGTCACAGAGAGGAGACACAGAATCTGAAGCAGGCTCCAGGTTCTGAGCTGTCAGCACAGAGCCCGATGCGGGGCTCGAGCCCACGAACCGCGAGATCATGACCTGAGCCAAAGTCGGCCGCTTAACCAACCGAGCCATCCAGGCGCCCCAATTCATTTATTTTTTTAAAGTAAGCTGTACACCCAACATGGGGCTTGAACTTAACGACCTTGAGATCAAGCATTGCATGCTCTACCAACTCAGCCAGCCCGGCACCCCTATAATTCATATAAAGCCTTCTGTAAATGAGGTGGTATTTGCCCCTCTGGCTTCATTCAAGATTGTCTCTTCTTTGGTTTTCTGCAGCTCGAACAAATTCCAACTTCCTGCTCTCTGACCCCAAGAGTGCTCCTTCTGTGATGCCCTCGCGGCCTCCCTCTGATCTCCTGGGGATCCCCAGCCTGGACTTCTCTTCCACTTCCTCACCAATCACCCCACTCTTCACTTCCTCCTTCACTCAACTTGGACTCCCCTAGAAACCACTTGAGCTACCACTTTTCTAATGGATGCTTCTCCCTTGCGTGTCCAACAGATCTCCATCCTGGTTGGCCCAGCTGCCTGCTCATCGCCCTCCACCGAGCCCAGCTGGAGAGCAGCCCACCACCTGGGTGGCCCCCTCTAGGCACCCTGGGGTCACTACATCATAGTCTCCCTCCACAGAGAGGGCTGCGGCAGCCCCCAGTTCTTCCATGTCCCTGGTCAGTCCTTTTCCTGGTCCCCATGGCAGAAGCTACACTTCAGACTTGCTTGCCTTTTTGCACTTCCTTTAAGCTTCTGGTCCTATCACCTCCCCTCTCCTCAGCTATTAACTCACACCTACCTTGCACACACACCCATACAGGAACTCCCAAATACCTCGAGCCATTCTTTTTACTCTGAAATGTTTCAAATACCCAGAAAAGTACAGAGAATGGCATGCCCAGCACCCATGTGTCCGGTAGCCAATGTTATCAAATTTATTTCTGAGGGGCGCCTGGCGGGCTCAGTCGGTAGAGCATCTGACTCTTGATCTTGGGGTCTTGAGTTTGAGCCCTACGTTGGGTGTAGACATTACTTTAAAAGATCGTTTTCAATTTACTTCTGACTCCAAACCGGCAAGCATACGTCCACCCCACAGAGGTTAAAAGTCAGACTGCCTCGGGGAGGGTGGCTCAGTCGGTTGAGCGTCTGACTCTTGATTTCAGCTCAGGTCATGATCTCGGCGCAGTTCACGAGGTCGAGCCCCATGTCAGGCTCCATGCTGGCAGCGCGGAGTCTGCTTGGGATCCTCTATTGCCCTCTCTCTGTCCCTCCCCTGCTTGTGTGCTCTCTCTTTCTCTCTCAAAATATAAATTTTTAAAAATGGTTTTAAAAAATCAAACTGCCTGGGCTCAAACCTTGAATGCGCCACTTGCTTAGCTCCTCCGTGCCTCAGTTTCTCCCTCTGTCAAAAGGTAGACATGAGAGTGCTCACCTCAGAGCGGTGGGATAGCAAATGAACTCATATGTAGACTGTTTTGAACAGTGCCTGGCACACAGTGAGTGCTCCATGAAAGCCATCTCCCCTCTTGACTCAACACAAGGGAGAATCTGCTATGAGGCTAACCCCATGGGTGGGGTTCCAGATCCTTCTCCTCCCACCTACTCAGGGATGGAAGTCTTGATTACCCCTCTCTACTGGCTGTTATCATTGACATCTAAACAAGCTTGCTTCCATTTAACGTGCGCGCGCGCCCCGCCCCTCCCCACACCTCCCAGTCTGCCAAATACCCTCCAGTTGCCGCGCTCTCCACTCCCTCCTGCCTTTCATAGCCAAGCTTTACTACCTAGGTGCCCGCCCTTGTTCTCTGTATTTCTTCCCCTCCTACTTGCTCCTCAACCAACTGTAAACAGCCTTCCGGCTTCCCCTCCACGGAACTCGCCTTTCCTGATATCACTGACTGCTCGCTTGAAATGTCATCCAAAGGGCACATCTCAGTCCTCATCCTGCCGGGACCTTATGTCCACAGCAGGACTTGACCTTGCTGACCACTTCCGCTTCTCCCTGAAACATTCTCTCAGCACCCCCCCCCACCCCGACACACACACTCAGGACCGCTGCCCTCTGCACTGCCTCCCACCGAGCGGGCCACTCTCTCACAGGGGCTGCCTAGAACCCTCCTCGGCTCTCCTCTCTCCTTCTCTTCCTGGACCATCTCACCCGTGCCCGTGGCCTCGCTCACCACAAGATGCCCCAAACCCTCAGTGTGCATCTCCAATCCCAGCGTCTTCGTTGATTTTTTAGATCCATGAAGCCAATGGCTTGGTGGACAGCTCCTCGTAGGTGCCTCAAAGACCCTCAAACTCAACATGGTCAGAACTGAGCTGAGGGCCCAAGCGCTTGGGAAGATGGATTTGGCAGTATCTTCTAAAGCCAATCATACATCCTGTGGCCCACAATTCCACTCTTCGGGACCCAACAGCAGTGTGCACGTGTGTGCACCAAAAGACATGTGCAAGAATGCTTACAGTGCTACTCATGATAGCCCCAAACTGGAAACCACCCAAAGGCCCATCAATGGCAGAACAGATAAATAAATGGTGGTACAGTCACATGATAGAAACCTGCACTAGACAGTGAAAACGCATCATCTACAAATATATCCAGTAATACCAAACCCACACAAACATAATGTTGAACAAAAGAAGCCAGACAGAAAAGAGTATCTACTGTATACTTCCATTTATTTAAAAGTAAAAAAAAATATGGGGCGCCTGGGTGGCTTAATCTGACTCTTTGTATCTCAGGGTTGTGAGTTCGAGCCCCACGTCGGGCTCTGCATTGAGCATGGAGCCTGCTTGGGATTCTTTCTCTTTCCCTCTCTCTGCCCCTCTCCCTCTTACACTTTCTCTCTCCCTCTCTCAAAATAAATAAATAAACATTCAAAAAAGTAAAAAATATGCAAAACTGGCCAGTAGTACTAGAAGCTAAGACTGCTCACTCTTGGGGAGTAGTGAACGGAAGGGAGCATGAGGGGGCTTTTAAGCGCTGGCACTGTCGCTTCTCACCCTGGGGGCTGCTTACACAGCTGTGCTTGGTTTGCACAAATTTGTTGATTATGATTTGTGTACTTTTCTGCATAAAAGTTTTAAAAAGAGGGGCTCCTGGGTGGCTCAGTCAGTTGAGCATCTGACTTCAGCTCAGATCATGATCTCGCGGTTTGTGAGTTCGAGCCCCGGGTCGGGCTCTGTGCTGACAGCTCAGAGCCTGGAGCCTGCTTCAGATCCTGTGTCTCCCTTTCTCTCTATGCCCCTTCCCTGCTCATGCTCTGTCTCTCTCTGTCTCTTAAAAATGAATAAACATTTAAAATTTTTTTGAAGTTTTTAAAAAATTTTTTGAATGTTTATTTTTAAGACAGAGAGAGAGAGAGAGAGAATGTGAGCAGAGGAGGAACAGAGAGAGAGAGAGGGAGACAGAGAATCCAAAGCAGGGCTCCGGGCTCCAAGCTGTCAGCACAGAGCCCAATGCGGGGCTCGAACTCTCAAACCATGAGATCATGACCTGATCCAAAGTCGGATGTGTAACCGGCGCCACTCAGGCGCCCCTCCACTCTTTGATTTACAAATGAGAAACCTAAGGGAAGGTTTCTGGCCGGACAAGGATGGGTGTGAGGAGAGAGGCGCCAGCTGCGGAGTGAGACCAGGGAGTGATGAAGAGTGAATATTTCGTGCTGATAGGGCTCCTAAAATCAGTAAAGAGAATATTGCTCTGGGTGTAAGGATGGGGGCTTTGCATGTGGCCCCCTAAGCAGGTCTCCCCAGTGGAGCTGGACTCTGGCGTCCTTACATTGACCACTAGATGGCGTCAGCTCCCCAGGCAAAGGAGAGAGCAAGGGCTGGTGGGCTCACCCTGAGACTGGCACACTCTGTGAGCCCAGTTGCCGGGGCCATGCCCAGATATCATGACACTGGGCTCCAGAAAACAGCCTGCTTCGACAGTATACCTATTCTCATGCCCAGGGAGAGGGTGGACAGCGCACTCTGACCTGTGCACTGGCCAGCACTGCTCCTCCCTCCTGCCAGCCTCCCAGAGGCCCCTAAAAGGTTGCTCTGCATCATTCCTCCACACGGGGCAGGACTCAGGCCCTGCGGACACCTGCTCATCTCGTTGGCCCAGATGGCAGTAGGGGGCACTGGTCTCACTACATCCTCTGGCCACCTTACCACGCTGAGGCTGCAAGTGGATGGCCCTATCCGGGAAGCTACTCTTGCTCTTATTCTGGAGCGGGGTAGCTGGATGCCAGTGCCTGTTCCGCGCCTGCCCTTTTCCTAACCCTGCAAGCACCCTCGGCCAAGATGCTCAGCCCCGCTCCAGTACTAGACTCTCAGTTATTCATTCAACAACCATCAGCTGAGCACTGAAGTTGTGTGTGTGCTGCTGTAGGTGTCTGGAAGGTAGCAGCGAGCTGGGAGATACAGTACCTGGTGTCTTGGAGCACACAGTGCAACAGAGGACCAGACGCTAATGTCACATGGCCAAACTATTGTCTAATGGCTCACCTAAGTCTTTAATGCTGCCGTTTTTGTCCCTTTCTTTCAGACTTTCAGAGCAGACTGGAGCGTGGAAACCAAGCTACTGGAATCCACCACCACTACCACCCTGGCGTGATTCCAGGGTTCCGGACTCCCAGTCCAGTGCTCACTCACATAACTCAGGAGCGGCAGGTTGGGGTGGGGACGAGCAGGGAAGGGAACAGAGTGAGGCTTCTGTGAGGACTCATGTGGAAGGTAGACTGACTCTCCTGCCAGCTCGGAATCAGCAGGCCCTCCTTGTCTCGGTTGTGAATGAATGAATGAGCCCGTGAGAAGGGGCTTGCCAGACGCTGTCCCTTTTCCCTGGGGAGCTGGGGGCTCCAAAACAGGCCCCGCCCGCCTCCCCCGCTCCCATTCTGGGAGGGGAGCCGGCCGGGCCAGTGCCCTCGCTGCCCCCAACGCCTCGGGCTTTCTAGGCGCCCTCTTGGCAACAGAACAGAGGGCATCCCGAGCGGGTGGCAACTCGCCCCGCCACGGGCTCGCAGCGGCGGGCGACAGGCGCTGGGGGGACGCGGAGATAGACCGACAGATAGCGCTCCCCTCGCCCGGCCCCCGCCCCCACCTTTCCCACGCTCCGGCCTCCCCGGAGCGGTTCAGTCTGGCGGCCACTGCTGCCCTTCTGCCCGGCGACCGGGGCCCTCTGCCTCCGCCAACTGCGGCTCTCAAGTCCCTGGGAGCCCCCGGCAGCCTGTCCGCAGAGTCTGACTTTGGAAGGGGGCACAGAGCACCCCCTGCACACTTCCCTGCGGGACCTCCGGAGTCTAAGTAGGAAGCCCCCCCACCCCCAGACTGGCAAGACTTGGGGAGGCTGCAGAGCCCCCGAAATCACCACAAGGTGGCGCGCTGGCACTGCGCGTCCTAAGTCGCGTTAGCACCACCAGGCATACTAAAGGGACAGAGAATTGACGCGGATGCCCTGTGCGAAGGTCGTGTGCGGCCGGGAACTGAGATTTGGAGGAGCTCTCCCTCCCCCCAAAGAAAGGCGGAGAGCAGAATTGGGGGTGGAATGGAGACATGCTGTAGGCGTTGGGAACAACTTGGAAGACTTTGCGCGCCAGACAGGACTTTAGGAGCGGCTGGTCCGAAGGAGGGGGAGCCTCTTGTTCAGGGCCCTCTTGGAGGGACAGGACTCAATGGAGCAAGAATCATGGCTCCCAGCTACTGGGGACTGGGAAGGTGCTAAGAGTTTTATACACATCTGCATACAACTACACATTCACACGGAGACACCCCCTCCCGTGGCCTTCCACTCACACTGCTTATACCCCTGCGCGCATACGCATACACTCACACACACACACAGAGTCCTGCACTCATGTGCATCGCTGTATACTGCAGAACACGTGTAACCCTTATGCCACACACCCCAACTACACCCGTCCCATATACCTGATCTCTAAACATGCCCCCATTCCCACAGTGTTGTCCCCAATGCACAGATTCTGACCCCAAACTTTCTAAAGCACACAGAGTGCCAACCTCTATCTCACCCAACCTCATGGGGACCCCTGATCCTCTGCTCCCTCTAGCAAGCCTGGGCCAATTCTGAAACTGCACCACGGACAGGTGATGCACCCCCACCTTCTGCATAAGCCCCTAAATCCACACAAACCTGCCCCCCCCCAACAGGACCCTTTCTGGGTCCCCTTAGGACTTTCATAGGCCCACGGCACTTTTGTCTGATGGGCCCTTTCCTCTACAAAGACATTCAAGATTACATTTTATGATTGCATTGCTGTAAGTATATTACTATCGTATACTGAAACATTTTCTTCAGCCTAAAATGTCTTTCCCTTTTCTTTTGATTTTAAAAGAAATTAAAGTATTTTCACAGCCCTGGGTCCTTCCCATTCTGGGCACATTTGTCTACCTGTCATTTGCACACCGCGCACACACACACACACACACACACACACCACCTTGGCCCACCTCCCTCGCGAACACCCAATGGGCAAATTCCCCTGCCTCCCCACCGCACCTGAGCCCACCTCCCAGCCACAGCCAGGGAGACAGACTGACAAATCCTGGGGCCCCGGCGGAGACACTCCCCCCCCCCCAACTCCTTCCTTCAGAGACGCTGGGGGTTATCTGGGCTGGGGGCGGGAGCCACAGGAGGGGGAACAAGGTGTGTGTGTGTGTGTGTGTGTGTGTGTGTGTGTGTGTGTGTTTTGGGTAACAACAAAGAATGGGGGGGGGGGGAGGAGAGAAAGAGAACGAAAGAGCGCAAGAGCATGTTTTGCCTCCAAGGCAAGACTTGCAGCCAATCAGAGCGCTGGAGCCTCCCTCCGAGACTCCACTATTGAGTCTATAACCGGCTGGCCGGGCGGAGCTGGCAGCATTTGACTGTGGCTTGGGACGCGACGAGAGGCGCGCAGCGACCGCCGGAAGGCCGGCGATGGTCTAGGCGCCCCTCGGCCTTCCCTCCCCCGAGACCCTGCGGCCCCCCCCCCCGACTCGGTCTCCGAACGCAGCCCCCCCCCTCCGCCTCGTCTCCTGCGCCTCCTCCGCGCCCCTGCCGGCTTCGGCTCGGCGGCCCCGGCCAGCCCCAGGACTCGCGGCGCCCGCCAGGATGAGTGGCTCCTTCGATCGCAAGCTCGGCAGCATCCTCACCGACATCTCCAGCTCGCTGAGCTGCCACGCGGGCTCCAAGGACTCGCCCACCCTGCCCGAGTCCTCTGTCACTGATCTGGGCTACTACAGCGCTCCCCAGCACGACTACTACTCGGGCCAGCCTTACGGCCAGACGGTGAACCCCTACAGCTACCACCACCAGTTCAATCTCAACGGGCTTGCGGGCACGGGCGCCTACTCGCCCAAGTCGGAATATACTTATGGAGCCTCCTACCGGCAGTACGGGGCGTACCGGGAGCAGCCGCTGCCCGCCCAGGACCCAGGTGAGACCTTGGAGGGTTCCCCCAGGGAGAGAAAGGCGGGGGATTGAAGCCCAAATCGAGGGAAACTTCGCGGGTAAAAAAAAAAAAAAAAAAGTGCTGTTATAAAGTTAGACAGGGTGGGGGCTAGATGACCCCCAGAGGGGACAGATGGCCTTCCAGTCCCGAGGCTGTGTACCGCGGTCTCGGTGAGGATGGGGAGGAAGGAGAAGAGGGTGGGGTGTCAGGGACCCCTCCGAATCGTGTGCTTTCGCAGGAATCCGTCGGATTCCGAAGGCTTGGGGGTAACAGGCAGCGGGGACTCGAAGCTCCGGGGACCCTCTGGATGTGGGCCGAGGAGAGGGGGAGTGGTAAGGGGACATGGAGAGAGCCAGACAGACCGACACCCCAGAAAGCAGAGACTGAGAAGTGGAAAAGCGGAAAAAGAGAAAGGCGGAGAAAGAGCAGAAGAGAAATGTGGCGAGGCAAAGTGAGGGAAAGGAACAGAGAGGGGAAAGGACAAGAAGAAAAGGAGGGAAGGAAGGAAGGAGCAAGGAAGGAAGGGAGAATCTGTACTGTGCTTGCAACTTTTCTGGGAACCCGAAACTATTCTAAAATTTAAAAGGTTTTGTTTAAGGGGTGGGGGTGGGGAGGAAGAACAGAGGGAAGGAGCTAGAGAGGTGACCGAGGGCAAGGTGGGGGCGAGAAGGAGGCGGCCCGCAGGCGAGGAGCCGCGAGGCTGGGAGGCGAGCCGGGAAGGCGTCGGAGCGGAGCCGCGGCCGTCCTCGCCCGGGTGGCCGGCGCCGGGGACCGCGCTCGGGGGGCCGGGCGCGCGGAGCTGCGAGCTGGTAGCGCGCGTCGTGGGCGGCCGCCTGCGGGGGCGCGGGCGGCGGGGCGCGCGGCCGGGAACCCCGGAGCGCGTCTGGGGGCGCCGGGGAGGCGCGGGCCCAGGCTGAGCCGCCCCCCGCCCGGTGCGTTACCCGCAGTATCCGTGAAGGAGGAGCCAGAAGCCGAGGTGCGCATGGTGAACGGGAAGCCCAAGAAGGTCCGCAAGCCCCGCACCATCTACTCCAGCTACCAGCTGGCCGCCCTGCAGCGCCGCTTCCAGAAGGCCCAGTACCTGGCGCTGCCCGAACGCGCCGAGCTGGCCGCGCAGCTGGGCCTCACGCAGACACAGGTCAGTGTCGGGCGGGCAAGGGCGGGGACGGGAGGGGTGCTCGGTGGCGCCCCGCGCAGGACCCCGGGGATGGGGGGGGGCGGGGCGGGACAGGCGCCGCTGAACCTGGCTGGCCTTTGAAATTCCCTGCAGGCCCTCGAAACCCTTGCCTGTAGCTGGAAGGCCACCCCTCCCCCACGCCAAGTCTCAACTGCTGTCGGAAGTTTCTGCATTAAAACGTGTACAGGCGTGCGTATTTGTGAACCTGTGCAACCGTGTGTGTCTGCCACCGGGAGAGGTTTCCTCTCCTTACTCCAGACTCCCCAGCTCCCGAGCAGTGCCTGTCACTCACTTCGTAGGAGTCCATATCGTGTCTTCCCCACCCCCACCCCCAGGCCAGGCATGTGTGTGTAGCAGTGGACGTACACGTGTATATGCACGAATATTTGCACACGTGTTAACGGATCTGTGTTCACAGGGCAATGGTGGCATAAGGAGGGGTCAGTGTGTTTATAAATGGAGGGACACGTGTACGTGACTGTGCACACCGGTGAGTGCGTGTACAAAAATGGGCGCTTGTATCAAAACACCACAGTCGCGTTCAGCATCCAAATGCTTCACCCCTTTCTCTGCCCCAAGCCAGGAAGGGAGGTTCCCCACCAAAGGGGGATAGGAACTCAAAGGTGAGCTCCACCCCAGCGCCAGCCTGAGCCTAAAGCCCCCAGCAGCCTGTCACTGCTCAGGGGCGGAGTGGCTGGTGGATGCCGAGCTCCCTACAGGTGTTGACAGGCGGGCCTGGGTTGCTGCGCGGCGGCGGCTGCTGCGGCTGGCTGCGTGGGGCCCTGTCCTCTGGGAATCTGGGTCACCCAGTGAGGAGCTGATTCATTGTTTGTACCAGTCATGGGGCGGGGAGCAGCAGGGGGAGGGGGAGATACCCCAAGGGAAATTTAGAGAATCATGGCTCACCTGCTCCTGAGTCCCCAGGTCACCCCCATTAGCCAGCCCCGGAGGGCTGGCTCACCCATGCCTGAGTGTGTGAACTTGGGCGCTCATGTTCACGGGGCGTTTATCTGGGTGCATCTGTGCGTGTGTGTATCTTTGTAATCTGGTGTCTGAGTGTGAAGCTGTGAGTGGGTACATTCCTGCACATGGAGATGCTTATGTGGGTGTGTGTTTGTCTCTGTGTATCTGTGTGCCTCCGCTTATGGGCGTCTAATGTGAACAAAATGCCACCAACTGCTCATCCCCCCCCCCCACACGTGGGCCGCCTTTTCTTGAGGGCTTACTATATACCAGGTTGGTCTGAGTTCTCTATCTGTCCTAACTTCTTTGAGCCTAATGATGACCTCATGAAGTAGGGGCTGTCATCTCCATGTTGCAGACGGGGCAGGCGAGAATTAGAAAGGTTGAGGAACTTGCCCAAGGTCACACACTTAGTAAGTGGTGCAGAGGCATTTGGACCCAGGCGTGGAATGTTCCTAACTGCAGTGTTACCCCGATAGAAAAAAGCTGCTGGGCCGAGGAGCCAAGGCACCTAGGTTTTGCCAGGGTCTTGTGTAAAGTGGGGTGCTGGACTTGCCTATGCTAGGCTGGGCCCTTCGGGGTCTTCACTGAGCATTCTGAGAGGTTAACTAGCTCCCCCTCCTTTTTTTTTTTTTTTTTACGTCCTCTCCCACACAGGTGAAGATTTGGTTCCAGAACCGCCGCTCCAAGTTCAAGAAGCTCTATAAGAACGGGGAGGTGCCCTTGGAGCATAGCCCCAACAATAGTGATTCCATGGCCTGCAACTCACCACCGTCGCCCGCTCTCTGGGACACCTCCGCCCACTCCACTCCGGCCCCTGCCCGAAGTCAGCTGCCCCCGCCACTCCCATACAGTGCCTCTCCGAGCTATCTGGACGACCCTGCCAACTCCTGGTACCATTCACAGAACCTGAGTGGACCCCACTTACAGCAGCCGCCTCAGCCGGCCGCCCTGCATCACGCCTCCCCGGGGCCCCCGCCCAACCCCGGGGCTGTGTACTGAGGACCCACCTGCCCTGAACCTCCCACGAAGGACCCGGGACCAGGCAGAAGGCGCCTCCGTCCTAGCCGACACTCAGGAATCATCGAGGAGCACAGGGGAAAGGGCACCCCTTTCCCCCTTCCCTTGCCCCTTCCTGCAGAGATCCAAGAGCTTCCAGATGAAATTTGCATGGACCAAGGATGTCCCCTGAACCTCCCTCCCCCGGCCTAGACACCGGGGTACCCCTCCAGAAGTTGGGGCGCTCCACTCCAGCCGGGACAGCTGTTCCCCTTCTGCTCCAGGAGCCTGGATTGGCTTTCAGTGGCCCGTCACCTTCCAGCTTCTAAAACGTAGTGCTCGTTCCGCAGACTGGAGACCTTGGGGACCGGGGAGACTGCAGCATTTTGCAGGTCAGGCCTGGGCTGGGGCACGGGGCACCGTGGCCCCCGGGACCTGCTAGGCCTGGTTCCTCCTATGCCACTAAGCCACCTGTGGCTCCCTACTTCCTGAGCACCCCTTCTGCCAAAAGACATTGGACACGGGGACCAGGACTCAGGGTGAGGGTGTCAGCCAGCCCCTAGCCCGCACTTCTAGCCCTCGTTTCAGATTTGAGGGTTAAACCAAAGAAACCCCTCCAAGTGAGGGTATCTTTTAATATTTGTGGCTTTAGAGGGAAGAACCCAAGGGGCCGTCTTCTCCTCTCTCCCCCTCTGGTCGGAGCGGGGTGGTGGGTCTCAGGCGTCTTTCCTAAGGACCCATTTCTTCTTCCGTGTACAGGACTTTGCACAACTTTGGTTTTAAAAGCTGTTGAAAAACTAGGAAAACAAAGGGCATTGTTAACAGATAGGACCAATCCCCCCTGCAGGGGCACCTCTGCCCTGCCCCGCCCCCACCCACCTCTTCCTCTCCTCCAGTAAGTTGGCAGTTTGGGCGCCAAACCCCAAATCTCCAAGGAAACAGACCAAGCAAGACAAACCCTGAAACATCCGCTTTCCGGTGGCTTTAGAAACAGATTGCTCCCGCAGATGGAGAATGGCGTGCGTGAGGTGCTCGCAGAGAGAGGGCAGGATTACGGCCCCGTGCCTGTAGGGGTGAGGGGGTGGCTGTCTGGAGGGCTGGTAGCACTGCCCCTCCTTGGCCCAGACGTGTCCCCCCCCCCCGCCCCCGCCAGAGCTAACTTTCCTCCGCCCTGATGTGGTCAAACATCGAAGAAAAGGGGAGGTAGAGGACTGTAGCTATATATATAGTATGTATTTTTTTTTTTTTTAAGAACAGCAGAGAGAAGCAGCCTCCTCCCTACTGTGGTTTCCTATTTATGTGGCCCTTGCCTCCTGGACGTACCTGCCTGTGTGTTGTGAGCAGAGAGAAACAGGGATGTGGGCTCCGGCTGGATGGGGGTTTGGTGAGAAGTGTGGGAGCCAGGAGAGGCTCGGTAGATCTCAGAGTCCCACCCTAGGGGGACAGGAACGAAGCAACACCCGCTCCCTCCCAGCCTTCTCGTTTCTGCTTTCTTACTGGACTCATCTTTATATATAACGTTAATAAAAAAGAAGAAAATAACCACCGAGCTCTTTGAACTGGAGGCTGGAGGCAGACAGCTCTAGGGGAGGGTCTGAGGGAAGTTGGTGCAGAGAGGCCTCTGAGCTCCTGGGGGAGTCAGAGCCCTGAGGCCCCACTGCTAGGACTCTGGACTCACGAGCTGGGCTGGGCCCGGGCCCTGGTGGCTGCCCCCAACTTGGGCAGGTCTGGATGGGTGGGAGGCTCCCAGCTGTGGCCTCCCTGACTCCACTCTGCTTGGCGGCTTGGCGTTCCCTGCCAGCCGGCTGCCTTCCGCCGCTGCTGCCGCCGCCGGGTCACCTCAGGGCTGCTCTTTGATCTTGGGCTCACACGCAGACATGCTTGCACACGCGTGTAAACCCCCTGACTCCACGCCCAGGCACTCCTTGGTCCCTCATTCTCTGGTCTGTCCCTTCCAGCTTGGAGCGAGGGTGGGGCCTGGGGCAGGGGGAACACGACGGGACCCCAGGCCACGGGGATCCAAGCTGGAGGATGGGAGCAAACAGACAAGGGGGATTCTGTTTACTTTCTCAGGCTTAGCCCTGATTCAGAGCCTTCTTGCCAGTGTCACTGACTGCCGGGGCCAGCACTGCTCAACCCAGGGGCTGGAGACGGGCAGCTGGAGGTGGTGGAGTGGATGGAGGTGTGTGAGGGACACGTGGTGGTGCAGGCGGGAGACAGGGCGAATGCATGCACACACTTGTGAGCTCCCCCCCCTCCTACTCACCAGGACACGCGATGACATCTCCCCATCCTCGTGCGTACAGGGACTCCCACTGGAGGCACAGACACAAACGCACACCTGAGACCCCTTGGCATCACATGAACATGCAAAGCCAAAGCCATAACACTGCAGGAGACAGAGTCCCCCCGCCCCCAACACACAGGCGCACACACAGGTGTCCCTCGGGTTACACATCCCAGAGTCACACACAGGCACGCGCACATGCGCGCAGCGAGGCAGAGCCAGCTCCCTGCCCTGGAAGAAGTCTTGGACTGAGAATCGCCAACACCACCCAGCAGCGAAGGTGACCCGGCTCAGCCTGAAACCTCCTGGTCGGTCGGGCCCTCGGTTTCCTCATCTGTCAAATGGGGACAACAAGCCCCGCTCACCCTGCCTGCCTCTGGGGCTGTTGTGAGGCACCAAGCAGCCCACAAATGAGAAGTCAGAGGGAAGGGTCTCCCGGCTCACCCTCCTGAGGACCTTGGTAGACGGGGGTCACGGGCTCCCGGCCTGGGGGGTCCTCTGGGCTGGGCTCCAGAACATCGGGGATCCCCCCCCCAGCCCCCCACTACACCCCTCTGCCTCCCAGGAGGCAGGCCTTCCCTCCCCCCATGCCCGAGGGAGGCGGAAGGGAGGAGGGCCTTCCGCCCACGGACGCCAGCCCGGCTGCCAAGGGTTAAGCGGCAGCTGCCAGGCGGGGCTGAGCTGAGCAGTTTGGTTTGAGGGCTGCGTGCAGGCAGGAGCAGCGAGGCGGCAGCCGGGCAGACTTGCTGGAGACACTGCATTTTATTAGGGCTGGGCTGCCAGCAAAGGGAGGGAGAGGGAAAAAAAGGGCAGAAAGAGAGAGGAAGGAAGGAGGAGGCTGGGCAGCCTGGCGGGCGGGCGGGCTGCTCCGGGATGAAAGGGTGTTGTAAGCTCCCTAATTCCTCCCTGCTCATCCCTGCTCCGTCAGGCTGGATTAACTGCCCAGGTGACCTCCTGAGGGGGTCAGCCCCACCCCTGACCTCCGCTTCCTCCTCTCCTCACCTCCTGGCCCATCCAGTGGCCCTCCTCACCAGCCCTGGGCAGGGGGCACAGAGAAAGAGCTTGGGTGGGGGATGTGGCCAGGTGCCAGGGTGGGGCTGCCCAGCCCATCTTCTGCCAGGTGCTTCTTGACTACACCCGGTGCCTCGTGACAAGGTTCAGGGAAGGGGGGGGGCGGCTAAGGAACCCCGGTCTGCCCCGAAGGTCACTGTCCTCCAAACCTTAGTGACAGCTGACACTCGCTCAAGTCCTACTCTGTGCCAGGCATTCTGCATGGGATCCTCACAACGGGCCGGGAGGTGGGTGATAGAGTAGCCATTCTTCAGGTGGGGAAGCTGAGGCACAGAGAGGTTCAGTCTCCGTCAAGGTCATATAACTAATACGTTGGCGATGCTGGGATTTGCACCGGGTCAGTCTGCAGAATGGGTGCTCGCAATGGGCTTTCCCCAAAGCTCAGTTTACTGAGGCGCCCCAGGGCAAAGCTTCAGAGAGCTGGAGCCCCCCCACCCCACCCCACCCCACCCCACCTGGGTTCCACCCACCCCACCCGGCCAGCCGGCCTCCCAGGCCAGGCCTCTTCCCTGGAGGACAAGTGGAGGTGGGGAGGGGCCGGGCCCGGGCAAAGCTGAAGGCTGTGGTCAGGAATGCGCCTGCTGGAGTCAGCTGACCTGGACTGAATCCTGCCTCGACCACTTCCCTGGCTGTGTGATCTTGGACAAGTCACTTAACCTTTCTAAGCCTCAGTTTCCTCATCGGTAATGCAAGGATAATGCTACCTGTCTAGGAGGGTTGTTGAGAGGATTAACTAGGATAATGTGAGTAAAATGCTTAATAAGGTACCCAGCACATTGTGAGTACTGCTCAGTTAATGAGAGTGGCTGGTGACGATGGTGACGATGGTGAGGGGGGGAGAAGGGGCTGAGTTCCCACCTTGCTTCCTGCCTCATCCCGCCCTTGCATACCCCCAGTGCAGACCCAAGCTGCCGGCTGCCCTCGATCCAGCCACCTCTAAGAGGAATAAGTGTGCTCCCAGAAGGAGCCAATATCTAGTGAGCACCTGCTCCCAGCCACGCGGTTCTCGGAGCTGGCGCGACAGATGCCCTGAGCCGGGGGAAGGGAGGCACGTACCTGTACTTGGTGCTCCAGGGCCAGAAGCGGGCCCAACCCTGGAGAGGCCCCCCGCCGGGCAGACCTGACACACTCCGTGATGACTGGAGGGGCTGTCAGGGGAAAAGGCAGGTGCAGTGGGTGGGAGGGAAACCTGAAAAGGCTCCTTGGAAGAGGGTAGCCCTTGAATTAGGCCTTGAGAGAAGGATGACAGCATGACAGGCAGAGTTGGGGTCTGGGAACACACTCGTGGGAGCACCACCGATGAAATAAGACCCCAGGACTCAGGGTGGAGAGGACGGAGGCTTATGGGAGAGCTCGAGAAGCTGGCCAGAGCGATGCTGAAGGAAGGGTCGGCCGGGGTCCAGAAGGTCCCTAAGTCCTTCCCCGGATGCCGGGCTCAGAGAAGGTCAGGGGCAGTTCCTAGCCCCTCAGATGAGCTGGCAGCCACCCTGGCCCCTGTGAGCTTGGGGAAAGGAAGCTCCTTGCCCCACTTCTGGGAGAAGACAGGTCCCCGAGACCCCTCCTTTTAAGGGGTCCTAGGCAGGAGATCCTAGAGCTCTTACCCCAGTTTAGCCTGCATACACCATCTGCCTCAGCAACTCACCGTCACCACCACCTACTCGCCAGTCTAGGAGAGCCCCCACACCCCCGTGGAGAAGGGGGTTCTGGAAAACTGAGATAGGACCCCTGACGCACAGCCTCCCAGCCCCTAGGTGAGGGCTCTGGTTGGCTAAGGCGGGCTGAACTGCATCAACCAAGCCTGGAGAGGAGGGGGACGTGGTGGGGGATGGGAGGAGAGGGGGAGGGGAGAACAGAGGGGGGAGGAGAAGGGGGCGCTTTAGCCAGCACCCTTGCCTCTGTTTTTCCAGCTTTAATTGCAGTGTTAATCACCTTAATAAGCTGTTTACCAGCCACCCAGCAGCCTGAGACTGGGAGACTTAGAAGCCAGAAAGTGCTTGGAGATGAGTTTCCCCAGGAGCCCCCGGGGAAAGGGAGGCAGTGCTGACGGGGTGGGGGGGGGCGTCCTCGGGGGCTTGGGGCAGAGGCGGCAGGTGGAGGCTGGTGGAGAAGGCCAACCTCCAGCTCTTCGAACAGGCCCAGCCCGCTCCCACAGAAGCCCTCGAGTCAGCTCCTTGGGCAAACCTTCTTTGACACTGGCCGGGGGCCCCAGCCTGCCATCTTTCTCCTCTGTCCCTCAGCCCTGTTGGTCACTACCAACAAGGCGACCCAGTTCCCATTCAGCAGAGGCAAAACCTACCTCTCACCTTCTCGACTGCCTTGTCCCCAGCTCACAGCACATGGCTGTGAATATTTTGTTCACCCTGCGTTGGGAGGCAAGCGGAAGTCTTTATACCAAGGTCCCTGGGGGCAGAGCTGGGAGAGGGTAGGGTCCGAACTGGGGGTCGGAATCCGGTAGGGTCCGAACCAGGGATGAGGGCGGGGACTTGGCCGTGTTCACCGGGACCCGCTCCCACCTCAGATGCCCAGCGCAGGCTGGAATAGCAGGATGATGCCCAGGAAACATGAATGCCCGAATGGATAAATGAAGTGATCGAACTCTTTAGGCCGCTCACACAAACCCTCTTGGCTTCGGCTCCAACTCCCGTCAGGGGAGGGTGAACCTGAGGGGGAAGCGATAACTGCCTCTGTCTTTCCATTGTTGGGGGTTAAATAAGACCAGAAGAGGAAAGTCCCAAACCCAGTCACTGCTCTTAAGCAACTGCAGGAACAAACAGCGATTGCACCCTCACCGGGCATTAGCCCATCGCGCTGTTGGGAAGCAGCCCCAGAAAGACTGTGTGACTTGCCCAAGGTCACACAGCAAATGCGAGGCCGTTCTAGGAGTGCCTGTGGCCACACCCGGACAGGCACGACTAAGGGGGCTCTGGAACTCTGGACTCCAGACCGTAGGACCAAGAATGTTCTCTGGAAAACGGGTGGGTCAGACTTAATGATCTGAGCACCCCCCCCACACACACACGGGATCTTCAATTGGTTCAGTCCACTGGCTGGTGATTCTTGGAAGCTCATGCTTGGGGGTGGTGGAGGGGGAAGTATAAATTGGCCTGTTGAGCCCCTTCGAGTCCCGAAAAGCTCGGAGGCCTTGGATGCACTTGGGAAGGGTCTGGAGTCTGGTGGCTGCTCTGCCCAAGGTTGGCAGTCTGAGAGAGGGGGTGCTTAGGGGCCCCAGGTGACCAGGATAAGCACCCTGCAAGGACGTAGACCCCGTAGACCCCAGGAGGGGGCTGGCAGGGGGCAGAGCCTTGAGGCTCAAACTTCTTGGTTGTTTCCTGGGGCAAACTGGAGCAGGGTTGGAAATGTCTGCTGAGTAAGCTGGGAATGAAGACTCCACACCCTGGAAGATTAGCTGGTTTGGGGAGGGGGTATCCCCCTCACCGTGGGCAGTTCACCTTGAACCTGGCGAACGGCAGCAGTGTGCCCTTCCCTGTGCGCTGAGAGTGCCCAGCCACGTCATGCAATGCGTGTGGCACTGTCCCACGCCCACCCCAGGGGCCAGGCAGGCCTGTCCTGAGCTCAGGAATCACCAAATGGGGGTGTGGCTGGGAGAGACATACCCTTGGCCAAGGGAGGGTAGGGAGGAAGCTGAGGAAAACAGGAGGCCAGAGGGAGGAGGGGGATGGCTGGTAAGGAAGGGAAGCAAGAGAAAATTGCTTCCAAGCACAGCCTCGGATCCTCCCAAGATCAGGGAAGATGCTAAGGACCCACTGGGCACCTATCGGATGCCGGGCACTGTCATAGGCACTATCTCATTTAATCTCCACTGCATGGAAAAGTTAGTGCCTTTATTAATCCATTTCACAGGTGAGATCATTGAGGCTCGGAGAGTTTCAGTAGCTTCCCCGAAAGTCCCCCAGGGAATTTGAAGCAGGGTTCAGCCTTCTGAACCCCTAACCTGTGGGCTCCCTAACCTCTTAGCACCCCGTGGCCTCCAAGAGGGAAATGGAGAGGAGTGTAGGGGGCCCAGCTCAACCTTTCCCCTTGTTCCCAGACTTGCCCTGTGCCCTTAGAGACACAGGATTGTCCTTCAGTAGACTAGGATGCGCATGTCCAAATAGACACCTGCATGCACACGACTGAGCTCAAATCCTGGCTTGGACACTTACTAGCTGTGTAACCTCAGGTAAGTCACTTGCCCTCTCTGAGCCTCCCTTTCCCTCCTCTATAAAATGGAGCTAATCCTATCTCGCAAGGCTGCCGAGAAATGAGACTACACATACGAAGGGCTTAGCATAAAGCTTGGCACTGTGATGGCAGGTGAACAAACTATACAGTCAGTTTTCAGTGACCCCAGACTGTGTGCATTTGGGACACTCTTCAGACTGATGTCCTACAGGCCACGACACCAAAACTTTATTAATTCTGAAAGGTTTTTTTTTCCCCCTTAGAGTCTCTTGAGTTTTCTAGATACACAATCAAATATCAGTAAAAAGGATTGGCTTTACCTGTGCTTTTTAGTGTAGTAGAAGGAATTCTGAGTTTACAAGAGGTATCTTTCATGAGTGCAGAAGTCACGGACCTCAGAGGCCTTAGCGCTGACCCAAGCAGGCGCGGATGGTCCCACCACTCATGCGGCTGTGTTTCTGGGGAAGCCGACCATAGCCATGGGTCTGCTCACAGGCAGAGATCAACAGAGGAACAAGGGCGCTTGGGCGAGATCTCTTACGGACAGAGAAGGCTTGTCTTGCTTGGCGGCCAGAGATACTGATAATTCATCCTCGCCGAGTCCTATAACTGGCTTATAATAATACCATGTGTGTTTTAACTCATTCAGTCCTCGCAACAACTCTGTGAAGACCGGGCTATCATTATCTAAATTTTCCAGTCGAAGCAGGTGAGGTACACAGAGGTTAGGAACCTTGCCCAAGGTCACAGAGTCGGGCTGGGACTCGGGCACTGGCTCTTTAAGATTTTGCGTTCCAGGAGATGGAACTATATTCTCCACCGTGACACGGTTAAGCTGGTGAGCCAGAGGAGAACTCAGGTGGGCAGGGGAAAGGGGACACTTTGGTCACCAAATTGATACGGCCAGAGAGGAGAAACAAGTCACCGTATTGCCCTGGTATGCTCAGTATATTTCACAAAGTACCCGGAGACACTCTCTCTGTCTCCACGACCTTCTGAGATATTCTGATCATTATCCTCACCGCACAGGTGAGGAAATAAAGACCCAGGAAGGTAAAGTGACTTGCCCAAGGCCTTTGAGCTGCACGTCTGCATTCCAGAGACTCCATGAAGTCTCTGGAGGAGACACATTTTCTTTTTCAAGGGGCCAGGAGGAATCATTCTTACCGCACAGAGGGGCGTGCCAAGGGGCTGGGAGTGGGAGGGATCCAACGCTAAGGATGAGTCCCAGGGGAGAGTCGGGCTTCGGAGAGGGAGGAAGGAGGACTTGAGGAGGTCACAAGGGGTGGCAGAAGCCTGCCTTGGTGGACACAGCTGATATCCCCCTGGGCTTGGGGAATGTGACAGGAGCCCGGCAGAGGCCTGTCAGGAGCCTCCTGAAGTCTGGCTTCCCCCAGGATCTGTTGGAGCAAAGAATTCCCGGTGGCTCCAGGGCTGGGAGGAGGAGTTTGCAACAGGCCCCAGCTTGCAGAAACCGAGAAAGCTACTGCTGGGTCCAGCCGGAGAGGAGGGGTCTAGGGACGATGCAGCCAGGATGGGAGGGGTGGGGACCTGGGCACGTCACACGCCCTCATTCCCTGGCAGTCCTCTGCTCAACCACACACAGGCCCTGAGGCCCTCCACTCCAAAGGGGACGGGAGCACCACGGTTGGGAGAGGGATGGTCAGGCAGAGGAAGGAACCACTGAGTTGGGGAGCCTCCAGTCTGAGAGGGGAGGCCAGTGCGCTGTTCTCAGGCAACCCAGTCTGAGGCGGGAATACAAGTCCCGAGGGGTCAGGCAAAACAGGACACAGAAGGTGATCACAGGAGTGGGCTGAGGGGAATCCGGAGCAGAGTGGGGGAAGAATGACGTCCCCCGGGGAGCCTTGCGATCTAAGTTGGATAATCTAGATGCCGCGCTCCTGGCCTCATGATTCGGCTCTATGTTCTCCATGAGCTTAATGGGGGAGGACAAGAGGGTGGGGGGTCACCGGCCAGAGTGGAATCCCTCATGCTGGTTAAAGGGTCTTTCTTCCATCAGACCCCAAATTCCACCGAACTTTAAAGGGGATGACTCAGAGGCGCCTGGGTGTCCGACTTTGGTTCAGGTCATGATCTTGTAGTCCGTAAGTTTGAGCCTCACATCAGGCTCTGTGCTGACAGCTCAGAGCCTGGAGCCTGCTTCCGATTCTGTGTGTGTGTGTGTGTGTGTGTGTGTGTGTGTGTCTCCGCCCCTCCCCCACTCACACTCTGTCTCTCTCTCTCAAAAATAAATAAACATTAAAAAAACTTTTAAAAAGTGTGGGGCGCCTGAGTGGCTCAGTCAGTTAAGCGTCTGACTTCGGTTCAGGTCATGATCTCGCAGTTCGTGGGTTCCAGCCCCGCGTCGGGCTCTGTGCTGACTGCTTGCTCAGAGCCTGGAGGCTGCTTCAGGTTCTGTGTCTCCTTCTCTCTCTGACCCTCCCTGCTCATGCTCTGTCTCACTCTATCTCTCAAAAAATAAATACATGTAAAAAAATTTTTTTTTAATTTAAAAAATGAAAGGGGATGGCCCAGAGGCAGCCGAGAGGAGTATATTCTGCATATGTTCCATAGAGGTGGCACCCTCCCCTGGAAATGAAGTAATCTCTCCATTTTGGGGCCAGAGAAGCCAAAGGCTTGGCACTGGGAGGCATTGAATCAGAATCCTTGATGTGTGGAGGAAGCTTGGGGCCGACTCCTTTCCCTTCCTGGACTGGCCAGACATGTCCCCCAGGATGCCGATGGGGCTGAGTCGCTTAGAGTCATCAAGCTATGGGGCTGGAAAGACGAATGCATCTAGTCTGATGAAGGAAGCAAAGCCTTATACTCAGGAGCTTCCAATCTGATGGGAGACTCCTCCCCACCCTCCACCCCTCTGCCTTACAGAGCCCCAGACTGGAGTGGAAAGTGCTGGTAGACACATATCAACCACTACACACACACACACACACACACACACACACACACACAGGATTTGGCAAGAGAAATTATCTGAGCTTCAGAGAGGGTGTGTAACTTGCCCAAGGTCACACAGCAAGTAGTGGAGAGTAGCACTTTGCTCATCACCCTGTGATTCCAGGTCCCTCCTTGCTAGCTGGAGTTGCCCTCAGGGCTGCGGGGCAGAGGGATCAGTGAGGGTATCAGAGAGGACAGTCTCCGCATTCCTGTGCCTTGGCTGGAATCGGCCTGGGAGCCATGGGATGTACCAGGAGGGGCTCCCAGCAAGGCTCCCTTGCTAGAGCTCAGGAAAAGAAGGAGGCAAGGCTTCAGGGAACAAAGAAAATAAAATCATAATAAAATTATCAGGTTTCTGTGGCCATTCAGTCTCCCTCCCCGACTGCTCACCAGGGAAATACTCCCCGAGAATTGAAAATCGGAGACAGAGAGCTAGCAGAAAGGGCCAGAATGAGCAAAGGGTGAGAGAAGAGAGAGAGAACGAGAGAGCCGTCCCCCCTCCATGCGCGCTCCCAGCCGGGGAGGCTCATCTGTGTGTTTCTGGGTGTGTTTCAGTGCGTCTCCGCGTCTGTTAAGTCCCTGTGCCTCTTCTTGGCTCATCCCTGTGCGTCGCCAGTATATAACCTATGAGTGTATTTCTCTGTGTGTGTCCCTGCACGACCGTGGCCAAGGCTGCGTGCACGCGGCCTCTGGCGTGGCTCTGTCCGTGGCTCTGCCCACCTCAGCGATGCGGCTGTGCGTCGTGCCTGCCTGCGTGTGCACCTTCTTCGGTGGAAATGTGTGTGTACTCGTGGAGTCCCCGTGCCGGGGTCCCTGCCTCTGCCTGTCACTCCGCAATGTCTGGGGCCTTTGTGCTTTGAGGATTGTGGTGGAAGGGTCTTTAATTCCCTCCTGAACCCATCTGAGCCGGCCAGGAGCGGGGGGGAGCGGAGGCAGGGAGAAGAGGTCACATGAGCCTTTTTTGGCTTCTTCAGCTTGGGAGGGGAGAGACGGTAGTCACCCTGGGACTCGGTGGCTCCCCCAGGGACCCACAGCCAGGCTTCTCAGAGAAGGGGTGAGGCAAGGGCTGGAGCAGAGAGAACCCAGAGCTGGAGAACCTGAACCTTGGAATGGGAGAAGGAGGGACAGAGGTGGCGGAGAAGGGAAGGCATGTAAGAGAAATACTTTGTGGGCCAGAGAAGTTTTCTTTTCCGCCATAATTGCTGAAACATTACTCACCTCCCGGAACGGGGGCTCCCAGGTAAAGGGGGGATCCTAGTCCCTTGAGAACCAGCTGCCCGTGGACAGGGCTTAGAGGGGTCTTTGCAGAGGCCTGAAGCCGCCCTCACCGCCTTGTCTTAACTCCCCCCTCCTTCCTTCTGCCTCTGGTCCCACCCCCCCACCCCTTCCTAGGCCCCAGGAATCCTGGCAAGGAAAGGGTTATCCAGGTGACTTGGGGGCGGGAAACACCTGCGGGATGCTTTTCTGAAGGAAGAGGCTTCAGTGGCCCCGAGGACAGAAAGCCAGAAAGCCGAGAGAAGATTTGCCACCACAACAATGGAAAGAATGGAGCTTGGACCCCCCCCCCCCCGCCCCCACTCAACTAGCAAACAGAGATCAGGGAAGGAGAGAGAGCGGGTGTATCATCACCTCCTTGGAAGCAGGAAGTCAGTGTAGCCTCCTCTGGCCTTTCCCCTCTCTACCCACCTCGCTTACGCTTTCTGGGGGAAGTCCTGGATCTCCAAGACCCCGTCTACACAGGCCTCAGCTACCCGGATAACATTCCATTGACTCTGGATACAATCCCAGAGGCAAGTTCAGGCATCCAAACTCAAATGAGGTTTGGAGCTGAGTAATCAGCTGCTAGGGCTACGCAGACATTTTGTGGGGGAACAACCAGCTCCCCACCCCCACCTCGCACCGCAGATTTGGGGATGGGGGAGGGTCGGTCTGTCGCTCGGTGGCTTCCCAGCCCCCTCCCACCACCCCGTTCTTCCACTTCCCACCTGCAAGTAATTTGGCCAATGGGAGGGCAGTTAAGATTGCAGTGCGGAATCCCTCTAGATCCGTGCGCGCGTTTGGTGGGGAGGGGCTCCCTCCGCCCCCCCACCCCCCACCCCAGACCCGCGTGCCCTTTTCCTCTTCACAGCAGCAAATTACTTGTAATTATCTCACATTGAAAACCTTCAGGAGCTGCTCCCAAAATTGCTTTAATTGAATTAATTGAATCTCATTTTGTTGGGGGAGCGATTGGGGGGCCCCGTCTTAAAATAGCATAGGGGGAGAGGGAAGGGAAGCCCCAAGTCAGCTTTTCCTGCGGCCGAGACCCTTGTAGGTGCGAGCATGTGTGCCCTGGCCTCCCTGTTTCCATTTTCCAGTCTCAGCCGATTTCAGAAGCCCCTTTGCATTTAGGACCTTGCCTGTGTCCTGCTTTCAAATGGTGGCCACTAGGAATGTGTGCGGAGCTCCAGCCTCCGGGCCCCCTTCCTCCTTCCTACCCGCAGGAGGCCGAGAGGTGAGAGGTGAAGGGGTGGCAGTGGCAGTCTGAACTCACCCCGGCCATGACCCCTCCTCCCTGATAATCACACGGCAGCTATAAATGCCATTTGTGAAGCGCGTACTAAGTTCCAGGCACCGTGTCAAGCGTGTTACAAGCACTATCTCATTCCATCATCACAACTAAACCGGGAAGCAGGTCCTATTAGCATTCTCATCTTGATGGGGGTGGAAAACCAGGCTCACAGAGAGGTTAAGTAACTTGCCAAAAGCCGCACAGCAGAGGGGGACTCTTCGGAGGCCCAGCCCCCTATTCTTAACCGCTCCCTTTTGTCCCCGGCTCCATTATTGACCCAGTTTTCTCAGAGGGGAGTCTTCAGGGCAAGACATCACAGGTTCCCCTTCTACAGCTCAGATGGCTTGAGGGAGGTGATGGAGCTCATCCTTCCCTGGGGTTTCAATCCCATCATCACCCAGGAGCCCAGGGAGACTGGACCAACTCCCAAGTGGAAAGGGGTCCCGTTTCCTCTGGAAAGGTAGGGAGGATGGGGTAGGGAGTGGGGAGGGGGAGAGGCTGGGCTGCCGGCCTCTGGCTGGGAGAGTAATTACACTCCTTCTGCTACTTAACTTTACAACCTGGGCTGTTGTTTTAACGATGCGACTCGTGTTGGGCTGTCCAATTAATCTCGCCTTTGGAGGCTTTCCGAGATGGGGCGGTAGATCTTATCATGGGTCTGTGGAAGAGGAGTGTGCGCTTGCAGTGGGAGGAACAGCTGCCCTGAGGCCCTGTGGCCTCAGAGAAGCCCTGGGGAAGGGATGTGGGGCTGCCCCCCCCCCGCTGCCCCCCCCCAGAGCCTGCGGACTGGGGGGCCAAGGGCCGGGGAAGGCACTGATGGGGAGGAAGAGGAGTGTTTCTTCTCTTGGTGCCCTCCATCCTCACTGCTCCTGATCTTGGCTTTGGCCCACCCCATGCCTTTTGCCGTCCTCAGGATAACCCTCCATGTGTGTTTTGGTGAGTGGGGGTGGCCACTGACCCAGAAAGGGGCTAGGAAGGGTTGATTGTGGGCCTCCCCTGGGTGGGGGTTCCGTTGACCTGCGTACCCCCTCTACCCTACAGAGACTGCAACTCAGGCCCCTCTCTGGGGCTGGGGGGCGGGGTTGGCTCAAAGTGCCCGAGGGGGCTTTTCCAACCTGGGCAGTCCCCAGTTCGAAGTGCTCTCAGGAACAGGTTTAGACAGCAAAGGGGAAGATGACTCCGGAGCTTTTTGCCTGGAATTGGAGGCCCCTCCCCCAATCCCTCAGGCCAAGCTTGGGCTGGATTCCCTGAATTATTCACAGTCCTGTCCTTGGGCCTCTCTGCCACTGGGTGCTGTGTGTGTGTGTGTGTGTGTGTGTGTGTGAGATGAGGTGTGGAGGCCATGAATCCACCACTGGGTCCAGGCTGAGTTGAGGCCCCTGAGTATGCCCACATTACTTCCTTTAACCTGGCACCTACCACAAAAATTGCTGAACATTTGTCTGGCTCCCCCATTAGCCCGCAGGGTCTGCCTCAGTCTCCTTGTATCTCCAGGATCTCACAGACCAGAGGCCTCACCAATGTTTGTTGGATGAAGGAGAAGTCCAGTTCCTTCTGGGATTTTCTTCTCCTCTCCCTCCCCCTAGGTGGGCTGGGGCCTTTCCACCCCAAGGAGCACACTGGGAGGACTGGACTGGCTCAGTGGGCGTGTCTTGTCCCCAGGCGAGCAGGGGCCGAAGATGGGGCACAGGGGACTGTGAAAGTGCCCCACTCCCTCCAGAACTGGGCCGGGAGAGAATGTGCGGGCCAGGGAGGACCACTCCGACTTTGGTCATTTCCAGCATTAGCATCTTCCAGTTTCACACGGGAGCGAATGAAAATGGTCATTGGAACATTCCAGAGCTACAA
The DNA here is from genome assembly GCA_028646485.1 of Cryptoprocta ferox. Lineage (NCBI taxonomy): Eukaryota > Metazoa > Chordata > Mammalia > Carnivora > Eupleridae > Cryptoprocta > Cryptoprocta ferox. Next base: position 32,830,942 of record CM053565.1, read on the forward strand.
CCACAGAGCTAGTTAGTGGTAGAGGCAAAACTAGTATCCAATCCTCTGGGTCAGTGCTGGAAGAGTCAGATGGGAGACGAGAGAGATGAGCAACCAACCCCCACCCCAGAAGTCAGGAAACAAACACACTTCACAGCCAGGGCCCAAGTTTTTGTACAGATTTAATCTCTGAAAGCTCATGATGTGGAAGATGCTAGCTCGGTTATAAATAGGAATTGTTCCTTTGGATGGAGACAGCTATGAGGAGCTGAACTGGTCCCCCACCCTCCCTATTTGGGGGTGTCTCTCCTTACACTCATCCAGAGTCTGTGTGTCCCTCCTTCTCCCCAGAGTGTTGCCCTACTGGGTTTCCAGGAGGGTGTGCATGTGGGGTTGATGGGTATTCAGGGTGGGAAAAGAGGGGATAGGCTCTTAATAAATACCCGTTGAGTTAAAAGGATAATTGGATCCAGTATCTACTAAAACTGAATAGACACAGGAGAAAGAAGGTTTTGGCTTTTTTTTTTTGGAAGAAGAGCATAAATTACCCACAGGTCCACACACCACATTTTCAGCATCTCTTCTACCTCACAGGGTGATGAGGCAGTGTATCAGTCATGGGGGTACTGTGCTGACCTCCGGGAAAAATCGGGGGGGGGGAGGGACTCGATGGTGGTCAACTTGAAGACACCGGATGCCCGCTTCACTTCTGCTTTTGCTCGGAACAGGGCTGGGCAAGGCCCAAGGCACACAAAGAGGAAAAACCACTCAAGTGTTTCTTGGTGTCGCCCCCAGGCTTGTGGCAGACTGCAGTCCAAGGAAGGGGTGGGGAGACTAGGGGTCCTGGGAGGAGTCTGAACTTCAGCCAGTGACTCTCCCTCCAGAGCCTCTGATCAGCGGGAGGGAACGTGTCCGGTGCACGGTAGTGGTGGGGGGTAGTGGTTAAGACCAAAGTCCTTGATTCGGCTGTTTGGGTTCCGGGGCAAGGGAGACAGGACTCCACCTCATCCTTTTTCTTCTCTAGCTCCCCATCTGGAGCTGGTTTCCTCCGGGACCAGAAGGGGTGCAGGTGGGCTGGGACCTAGGCTTTGTGGAGGACTAGGGGCCGACCCACCCTTCCCGGGACTCACATCATCTGAGGTGGAACCAGGGTATCTGGGGAGTGATGCTGATACCAGGCTCCAAAGCTGTTGCCGTAGCCACCGGTGGGCAGAGCCCCTGCCTTGGGTAGATCCCAGAGGGACGGAAGGGGTGGGGAGCAGGGAGACAAGGAGGGGGCTCTCCCAGGGAAGTCCCCTTCCTGTCCTCCAGAGTTCTGCTTCAGGAGCTTCTTGTATTTGGAGCGTTTGTTCTGAAACCAGATCTTTACCTTTGGGGAGAAGAGGGGGAAAGAATGGAAAGTGAGGAGAAGAATGCATCTGGAAGGGTGTGAGCTAAGGAAAGGAGACCCAGCCGTGGGGCGCAGTCCTGGGAGAAGAGTAGAGGTTGGGAAGGTGCTCCGTAGGCCCCGAAGTTGCCTGAGGTCCCGCCTCTGAGCTCGCATCCAGTTCTCCCAGTCCGGGTGCCCTCCTCTACCTGAATCTCCCCCTCCCCCCAAACACATCTTTTAACTCATTCCTCCAACCTCTACGGAGGGCCAGCTCTTAACACACCCCGGGGAACTGTGACAACCGGACTAGGGGGCTCCTCGGCCTTTCGCCCCCGCCCGGGGAGGGGGTGAGTCCCCAGAGGACACATCTGGGAAAGGCTAGCTGCAGGAAGGATGGGCCTGGCCTCACCTGGGTCTGGGTGAGGCCGAGCTGCGCGGCCAGCTGGGCCCTTTCGGGCAGCGCCAGGTATTGCGTGTGCTGGAATCGCTGGTTCAGGTGCTGCAGCTGCAGGCTCGAGTAGATGGTTCTCGGCTTGCGGAGCTTCTTGGCCGGGGGCTGCGGGCGCTGCTCCGAGGGCTCCGGGGACAGCGGCGGCTTCTCCGAGTCTGGGGGGCAGCACAAGGCGGTGGGTGCGGGAAGGTGAGAGGGTCCGACCCGGGGCTTCCTGAGCTCATTTGCATCTCGTTTGCATGTAGGCCTTCAATAAGCGAAGAGCGCGGGTACCCGGCTCCGCCCTCCTCTACCTTGAGCTCCACGCCCCCTTCGGACTCCACGCCCACCGTGCGCGGGAACGCAGTTCTTGCCCTCAGGGAGCGCCCACTCTTACGGGTCCTGTGACCCTAGGCAGACAGCGCCAAGGGACGGAGCGAGGGTACAGGTGGCGCCAGGGCCGGGAGGTCAGAGTTCAGGCGGGTGCGGTGGCGCCAGCTTGGGGTGGGGTGGGGCTAAAAGGCTCGGTCGAGGGCTGGGCTGAGACCTGGAGCTGACGGGGGCAGGGCATTCCAGGCCGAGAGAACTCCAGAACAATGCTCAGAGGCGCGAGCCAGTGTTTGAGTGGCAGCCTTCCCGCTGCCGGGGGTGGGGGTCGGAGGGGCCCGGCCAATTGGGTCTTGAAGGCCTGGATGAGCACCCGTCCCCCCACCCCCGACCCCCAGCGTCCAAGAGCGGAAAGTGCCCTCAGGGTTTGCCACCCCCTATTGCGAGGCACGGGGGGGGGGGGCCTCCGGAGGTGCACCCCGCGGGGAAACTGACCCGCCCTCTCCTCCCCCCGTGGTCGGCTGGTCGGTGGAGACGACTTTTAGGGACTCCAGAAGCCCCGTGGGAGCGGGACAGCTCCCTCCTCCTCCCCGCTACACTCAGAGGGGTTCACCGCTCGCGGGGAAGGTGGCCCAGGTTCGGAAAGCACGCAGAGCCGGACAGCGCAGGCCCTTCGGGCTGCTCCAGGATCTCGCTGCCGTCTTGTCCCGGGAGATCTGGTCACCTCCCGCCTCCAGGCCCAGCCACTCTAGGAATCTTGGCGGGGGGAGAGAGGCCCTAGAATGCGGGAGGTGCGGGGCGAGGGGCCTCCTCTTCGCCTCCGAGCAGCCCAACCTGCGCCAATCTGCGGGGACACCCTGGGACCATTCCATTCGGGTGATAGGGCTGGGAGGACCAAATGATCGAAATGCTCCCGGGCTCCGGGCAACGTTTGCAAGCTTTCCACTCGGGTCTTCCGAGCCACCCCAGCCGAGAGAGCAGCACAGCCCGGGTGCCCAGACGCAGCTGGTGTCGGCCGGCATCCCGCACCCTCACCCCGGCCCTCCTTCCTCCGGTCGTGCTCCTCTACCCCCACCCCTCCGACGTGTGGTTCCCCGCCCCGGGCCGGGCCGCGATGACCAGTTGCCTTCACCTCCCCCGCATCCCTCACTCAGGGCCCCAGGCGTTGCGGGCTTCTCAGATCCACCCCCCTCGACCCCCGCCCCTGCCAATTCCCAGAAAAACCGTTGGGTTTCCGCTCCCCGCCCGCGCCTGTCCGGCCTCCCCTGCTTTGACCCTACCGCTCGAAGCCCCAGGCTGGCCGCTGAGCGACCGACCACCCGCGCCCCTCCCGCTGCGTGAACCACGCGGCTCGGGTGGTGACGCAGCCCCTGGGAGGCAGCCCCGGCTGCTGGACTCCCCCAGCCTCGGCGCCCCAACTTTCCCAGCGGACACCCCTCCAAACGCCTTCCCCGACAGCTGCCTTTCTCCACACCAGTTGTGGCAAGTCACGACTGGATCTGTCCTGGTCGCGACGATGGAGCCCAAAGGCCTCCCTCGAGGCACCGCCGGCGGCGCACCCGCCGGCTCCCAAGCTCGCTAGGAGCCAAACCTCCCCCTGAGGCACGGGTGGACACACCGTGAGGCAAAAAGAAGGGCTCAAGTCCTCTCTCACACCCCAGTCATTCAATCTAGAATGGGCAAACCCACCAGTTTCGGGAGAAAAATGCTACCATCTAATCTAAGCACTCTAGTGTATGGTTTTCGTTGGATCGGGGGAAATTCTGTACAGAAAAGGAACTCTCCACTCTCTTGTCCTTAGACCAAGCCAGAGGGAAGACAAGGAGTGTGGAGGACAGGAACGAAAATACTAGCCCTATAAACAATTCTCTGAAGGCCCAGGCTGTCTCGTTCCCACCCGGCTACACACACATACACACAAACAAACGTCCCATATGAGCGTACACTAGAGGGAAGTCCAAGGGATTCGTTTGTAGAACCGAGTTCATTTGTATAAGAAAACAAAAACAAACAAATAAACCTCCTCCCAACTGCTCCTCCTTTAAGGAGGACAGACACAGAAGCCTGGGAGAGGCAGCTCCGGTTCTGGCTCAGAAGGCACTTAAAACTTTGGGGGCGCTGAGGAAATTCCCTAAAATCCTCTTTTCTGGCCGCATGCAGTGAAAGCCGACCTGCAAGGACCAAGCGCCTGGAAAAGAGGCATGCACACCTGTTCCCTGGGCCTCAGTTTGCCCATCTGTAATCCAGTAGGTTGAGCTCCCAAATTTTTAGGGTCACTTCTGGCTCTGATGGTTTATGAGCTCATGTATGTTGGAGTAACAGGGAAAGGGAGAGAGAGGTCTTGGTCCGGGCTGACACAAGCAAAGGCCCCCAGTGGATGTGTGCCCTTGGAGGAGACTGTGCTAAAGACAGTTAGGTGGCGGCAGGGAGGCCAGGGGACCTGAGGTCTAATTCGGAGCTAGTGCCGACGGGTAAGGCATAGTGTTGCATGCGTTCTGCCCTATACCAGGCCCAGGACCAGTGAGGCGGGCTAGCTAGCTCCTTGGCTTCTCTGAGGCCTTCCAGGGAGCACTTTCTCAGGGACTCAAAGTTGCTCCAGACAGCAGGACCTGGGGCCTAACCTGCCCCCCACTAAGGCAAGGGGTGGAAATGCCCAGGATGGCCCGCTCTTTCACCAGGAAGGCTGAGGTAGCCAGGATCTAGGACAACTAGAGGCTGCCTGACCCACCTGTGGCTACATTCTTAGAACAGCGGGTGGGGTGGGGGTCCTAGCCCCAGATTCTGCCAGGCCAGCTTCCAGTCTCTATCAGGCACATTCAGGCACCGGCCCAGGGAGAGGGGGGAGGAGCCCCCGAATAAGGCCCCACTTCCCCTGCCCTCCAGCTGGGACCCGATTTCCATTTGTCTGGCTTTGGCTTGAGCCCTGCTTTCTGAGACAAGACAAACGCGGAGAGGCGACCTGGGGAAGGGAAGGAGAGTGCGCGACGGAAAGAATCCTGGGGCAGGGGCTAGGCACCCACACCCACATCTGGATTGTTTCAGTTTTCCGTTACACGTAGGTACACACCACCCCGCTGCTCCAGGGGGTGGGGTAGGAAGCCCTGCCGCCCGGCTTCACACAACTGCAAATCGAAACCAGGTCGGTCTTGAAAGGAGACCTAGATCGACTCGCCCCCGCCCCTCCCCCCTGGCTCCCGCCCCATCCCTTCGCCCTCCCCCCACCCCCAGATCCCTTGGAATCTGAGTGAGGTCTGAATCCCGCTAGCTGCGCCCAACCAGGCGAGGGCGAAGTTTAGGGACGCAAAGGATCAGGACCCCAGAGGTGCGAAGAGCCGCGGTGCCCGGACTTACCTGCCTTCGGCTCCTGCTGAGAAGGCGCCGCTGCTTGCTGGCAGGGCAGGTAGGAGTCTCCCGGAGTCGCCGGCGCAGTGTAGGAGTAGGGCAGGAGGTGGCCATACGGCCCAGAGTAGGGCAAATCGGAGGCGACTGCGGTTGCGGGGGGAAGGCCAAGCGGGTAGTCAGCCACTACCGATGGGACAGGGGCGAGGTCCGGGAATATGGCTTTGCAGGCGTCCCGGCCGGGGAGGGGGCAGGGCAAAGAGGTCATTGCGGCCGGGGCCGGGGCCGAAGGGCCTAGGCCATGGCCCGGCACGTAGTCCGCTCCCTCCGCCAACTCTCTCTTTTCCGAGCCTCGGGCGTGGGGACCGGATGAGCCCCCCAGCCAGCCTCCCGCACACTTAAGATCCCGGAGAAAGGGTCTCTCTGTGCCTTTTCCAGCGGAGAGCGCGCGCCTGGGAAAGGGGTTCCGAAGGGGTGCCCCCCATGGCTTTTCCCCTCCCCCCTAAATCCATGGGGGCCCCCCTCTTCTCGCTCTTGGGTTCGGTTCCCGGGACCCGACGGTGGCACCGCCCCCTTGGACGCCGCGGATTGGCTACCGCACGCAGTGACCTCACGGAGGCTGGAGTTGGGGCCCGCCTCCCCCCGCCCCCCCGCCGGGGCAGCCAGCCGTTGGGAAATTCAGAACTGAGAGGTCCGAGGGGCGGTGCACATGCCCCCGGCCCAGCTACGTCGGGGTCTTCTCCAAGAGGGGTACTGGGGTGTCAGGGCGATGGGGGCAGTCTGGGCAGCTCGATCTCAATGGCAGAAACGTGAAGGAGCTGGCGGGGACGGGATGGCCCAGGGCGAAGGGAGCAGCGCAGTAGCGGAGGCGCTTCGACTGCGGGGCTCCGGGGACCCGCCGTCGCGCTCTCCAGCCCCTGGGGATCTGCGCCGCGGTTCTGATCCCGCCGCCACCACACCAACCCGCAGGGGAATCGAGACCAGACCGCCAGCGCCCGCAGCTTATTCAGCACCTCGGAATGCGTCGCTGCTGAGCCCCGGCAGTTTGTTGGTAAACAGACGCCGGGTCCGGGGAGGTTACCGCCCCGCGGCCAGCCTGCCCCGCACGCGCGCGGCGCACACGCCCCCGCGGGGCGCCCTTGGCCTGACACGCCGCGACCGCCGCCGCTGCGCCTCACCGCACCCCCACCCTCGTCCTGGCTTCCGCTTCCGGCAGGGGCCCCGGTGCGCTTGCGACACGGCAGCCCCGGCGGGCCCCCGAGGCCGCTGGAGGGATCCGCCGTCCTGGCTTTGCCCCCGTGCGGCGCCCCGCCTTTCCCGGCGCCGCGTAAGACTGAAGTCTTGCACGAACCGGGACAGAATCCGCGGGTAGGAGGGGAGTCCAGTTTGATGGCTCCTCTGAGAGCGTAGGAAACGCGGCAGGCCTGTCTCGGTGGCCGCATTTTCCAGTCTGTGCTGGACCTGCCTCTAAACTTAGGTACCCGAGAACTTGACGGGCAGGTTGTCCACGGATACGAGTATCTATGGCCACAGGTACGCAACTAACTACACATAGGTTCCATTCAATTACAACACATATGCAAACACACTGGTGTCTCCACTGATGTTCACATTAGCATCCCTCCAGAGGGGGTCCATTAGTGGATCTGCAAATGCGGAGTATGGTATTTATCTACATACCCAAAGATAAATAGCAAGATCCCTGGGAAAAGCACGATCCTTATCTCTCACACAGACCCACGACTCTACAAGTCAAATTGCAGGTGTCCACACTCAAGAATGCAGAAAAATCCAAGCGTTTACTCATGTGTATCCATCCTCTGAGTGATCACTGTCCATACCCATCTAAACTGCTTCAGGTTCCGGGGAGAGACCCCCAAACCCACCAGTTCTCACAGATTCCACAACATACCCACATACACACATTTTCTCCCCTGAGTACACCACTCAGACATGCATATGCATGTTTGTACACACATACTTGCTCCCATTATCAGGGCTCAGAGTGAAGGCAGCAGTCTTAGAATTGAAGACCCTGATCAGACAAAGAGGGAGGCTTAGAAGAGTAAGAGAAGGAAGGCACTGGAGGGTGGCCAGGCTCAGAGAGACAGGAAGATCAAAGGGGTGTTCTGGGGTGGTTGAACCCCCCAGTCAGGTGTCCCGAGGGGAGGATGAGCAAGTCAGCTTCGAACTGGATTCCCATCCGGAATGGATAGAGAGGAGTTTTTTCAAGAAAGCCCTTGGTTCTGAGCTCTCCACCCTGAAGCCTTGGAGCTTCAGGAGAAGGGCAGATTCCCCTTCTGGGGGCCTGGAGAACCTATTCCCTCTCATCCCACAAGGTGTGCAGGGTTTGCTCGATGGAGAAATGCTGTTTTCACATGGGACCACCGTTTCCCCTTTCTTCCCCAGCTCCAGCCTTGCCGCTACCCCATTAGAGCTGGGGCTATGCAGTTACAAGGATGCATCCTTCCAAACCTTTCTTCCTTCTACCACTGCCTTCTTCTGGAAGGAGGCCGCCACACAGCAGTGTCGTGGTGGATTCCAAGGATGGCATCCCAGGGCTTAACAAAGGAAGAGGATTCTCTCTGCAGTGGAGTCGGCTGTCAGGGAAGGTTGTACAAAGGAGGTACTTTTGAGGTGGAACTTTTTTTTTAATTTTTTAATGTTTATTTATTTTTGAGATAGACACAGAGTGTGAGTGGGGGAGGGGCAGAGAGAGAGGGAGACCCAGAATCCAAAGCAGGCTCCAGGCTCTGAGCTGTCAGCACAGAGCCCGACGCAGGGCTGAAACCCACAAACTGTGGGATCATGACCTGAGCTGAAGTCGGCCGCTTAACCGCCTGAGCCACCCAGGAGCCCCCGAGGTGGAACTTAAAGAATGAGTAGAAGGACGTTTTGTCCCGCAGTCACGTACCCAGAGTCCCTTCTGTGCTGGACCTAGCCAAAAAAAAAAGAGGCAAGGGTGGGCTTTCGGGCAGGCCTCTGTCACAGTTGACTTTGGGCATCCTCCAAAGCTAGGCTACACCCATCCTGAGAGCCTCTCCTAACCCCTCAGGGGCTTCACAGAACTCCTGCAGGGTCCTCATGCTGATGCAGGGGTAGGAAACACCCTACGGGCTCTTTAGAATTAAAAAACACAGCAAGCAAGTTCTGAGTACCTTTACCAAAAGCCCACTATTATGATCCTCGCTTTATAAATGAGGAAACCTGTGCCTCCATCATCACCTCTCTCTTCCCGGCCCTGTTTAACACACACTGGAGGGGGTGGTGCTGGGGCACTTGGCTGGGAGACCCTTGGTCTCCCCGGATGCAGACTCTCCAAGGACAGGTCCCCTCCAACACATCTCCCATCTCACCCACCGCGGGCCAGGGGCAAGACAGGAAAGGCGGAAGGGGACAGGATGAGGGTCAGAAAGGGCTGTAAATGTGTGTTCGAGGGGAGGGGAGGGCTGGCCTGAGAAAGCTGGAGTCCTGGGTTTCTGTCCCAGTTCACGTACCCGCTGGCTGTGATAGCCTGGGTGGGTCATTGCCCATCTCTGACACTCGTTTTATCCAGAAAGAATAACAAGCTCCAAGCCTCTGTCAATTGCTTTAGAATGAATTGCAAAAACTGAAACCCGGAAACATAATAAAATCAAGGAGGAGGAGGAGGAGGAAGGCAGGCAGGCAAAACAAAACGGACTCTCTGCTGTCACCTCCCATACCTCAGCCTCTGTCTCTCCCAGCTTTGTCTCGCGCAGGTCCTCTCCCTTAGCAAAAGGGGCCTGCTTGGAGAACCCCAGCACCGGAGTGAGGCGGCGGGAACAGACAGTAGGGTCCCCAGGGGGGACACTGCGCCGCCGTGGTCTCCAGAGCCCGCCAAGAGTCGGCGACGACCTGATAGATCCGCGCCGCCGTCTATACGGTGGTTTGCAGGCTCTTGGTGCCTTGGAAAACGCAATCCCACCCCATCCGGTAACATTTCTTTGCGGAGAATAAACACCCGCGGCGGTGGGATGTATGCCTTGCTTGAGGGACTCTCCCCTGAAGCTCGAAACTCCAACCGAACCGGTAGTTCTCCCTGGGGGTTCACATTCAACACCCCAAACACACGGTGGGTGCGTAGGGCTCCCGGCACCGCCCCTGGCTCAGTACGTGGAGGGCTTCTGCGGCCCTAGCCGGGCGCTGGGGTCTAATCCGGGGCAGACTCCGCGTAGCACCCGTATGAACCTGCTCAGGGGAAGAGAGGTTCCCCTGGACCCCAGTCCTCGGCCCTGGGCGGCCGTCGTGGGATTATCCGCGCGCTTTGCCCTCCATCCCACCCCCAGTCTCCGAACGAAATCTTCGCCGGGTCTCCTCTGCTCTCCGCGGAATTGAAGTCCGATTTGGCGAGGCGTTCGTACTAACTCGTTTGGTGGAAACTCTGGGAATTATCTGGTTTGGCAGGGTCGGCGGTGAGGATTCCTCCCTCCGCTCCGCCGCGTGCTCGGTGGGTAAAGACCCCACCTTTGGCGAGGCCCGCAGAAGGCACAGTTCATAGAGGCCTGCGTGCCCCGCCGCACACACTCCCATTGGACTTTTCTTGAAAATTTCAACGATCGTGTCTCTTTCCTTCTTTCTGACTGATCACTTAATGAGCGCTGGCGCGTGCGGGACACCGGGCTGCAGACTGAGGTCAGCCAGTCCCGCCGGCCGTGCACGTGGAAAGGTTTGCGCGCACCTGCTCGCTCCGCGGAGAGGTTGCGCGAGCAGGAATGACCCTCCCCCACTCCCACCCCCACTCTCATTTTCCAGATAACTTTAGAGAAGCTCCCAGGGGAAGGGGAGGAAGGAGGTTGCAGGGTCTGCGCCCCCCTTGAGATTTGGGGCCCTGCTCGGCAGGACGGCACCCACGAGTCTTCCTCTCCGTCCCCAGGCACGTTGCCGTCCCGTCGTCTTTGCTTTTCTTCCGAATGCTACTCTTCTATTTGGAATTGACCGAGACGTTTATATATGAAGTCACCCAACACGTTAAAAACAAAACTGTGACCACTCTCGGACCAAGCACCACCCCCCACCCCCAAAACAAAGAAAACTGGTAACAAAAAATGGAGCGGTCTAGAAGGTGCGTTGGAGGCGCCGCCCTGCGCGGTGAGGGGGCCCGCGGAGGCTGGATCTGGCCGCGCGGGAGGCGGCCGGAGCGCGGGAGTTCTGGCCGGTTGTCCCAGCCCCAGCTCCGGCCTGCCCGGGGGTGGAGCCCGCGCCCTGAGCCGGGGGACCGACCGCGCCACTAAGCGACCGACACCGGCAAGAGGAGAGCCCCGCGGGAGGCCCCGAGGCCAACCCGGCTGCAGTGAATCCGCAGCGGCCCGAACGAAGGCGGCTCCGCCGGGGTCTGCAGAGTTTTCCAGACCCGGGCCGGAAACTCGGGCGTCCCGCCGAGGTCTCCCTCGGCCCGTCCCGGGTGGAAGGCGGAGGCAGGATCTGGCACACGAGTGAGAAAATGCATCTAGCCCGCACCCTCCGAGCGGGTGTGTGCCCAGGCACGCATAACGCAGCAGAGAACACACGCGCACACGGCAAACACACGCGCTCCTGTAATTCAGCAGTCACGGCACCCATCCACAGGCACCCACGCGACACCTGCCACATATATACAGGGACAAAACACCCAGCACATACCCACCACACAGGTACACACATACACAGATACACAGACATTGCACTCGCCCTGACGCACTCTATTCGGTGGAAGGTCTCTAGCGGTGGGTTACTGCTTTCACTTTCTCCCTCCCCCACCAGACCTTTTGGAGGTCCGGGCTGTTTTTTGTTTTCTGTTTTTTGTTTTTTTCCTAAGAAAAGGGTAGGTCCAGGGGCGCCTGGGTGGCTCGGTAGGTTAAGCATCCGACTTCAGCTCAGGTCATGATCTTGTGCTTTGTGAGTTCCAGCCCCGCGTCAGGGCTCCGTGCTGACAAGCTTGGAGCCTAGAGTCTGCTTCAGAATCTGTGTGTGTGTGTGTGTGTGTGTGTGTCTCTCTCTCTCTCTGCCCCCTTCCCTGATCATGCTCCGTCTCTCTCTCAAAAATAAATAAACATTTGAAAAATTGTTTAAAAAAAAAGAAAGAAAAGGGTAGGTCCAGTCCCTGAATCCCAGTGTGGGCTGCGGAGTGCGGGAGAAGGGCACAGCCTTTACTTCTGTGGGCTGGGCCTGGGAGAATGAGGGGAATGCTGCCTCTGGGAGGGAGGAGGGCTGGCCAGGTGGGCACCGCAGACGCACCTGCACCCCCAACCCCCAAAATGAGAAAACTAATCACAAGTACGAAGACCACAAAACCTAAAAAACAACCGCACCCTTTCCCTCTGTGAAGGGCTCTGCTGGGCTCCCTGTGCCAGACCTGGTGTGGGGGAGGGTAGGCAGGGGGAGGGTATGGAGGGAGGGTGAGAGACAACTGGGTCCCACCCCACTCTTCTCCCCTCCTCCAAACCCTCCCCCACCGGCTCAGCTATGGAGGGGGGGGGGCATTAAGCAGCAGCAGGGGCCCAGGCCACCTCAAGTCTGTTTAAGGAGGGGGAGGCGGCTCAAACTCCTCTTCCGCCAACATCTACCTTCCGTCCTCAGTCACTCTAATTCATTCCCTTTGGAAAAGGACCACACGCTGGAAATTCATCCACCGTTGCCTGGAAAAGGCTAGAGAACAGGAAAGTGGGCAGAGGAGGGGGAAGGGTTTGTCCTTGCGCAGTGTTGTGGGGGGTGTGCGCTGGTCCTGGTCATGGAGGGGAACTGAGCTGAGCTGAGTTACTGGTTTCCAGCTTCTCAGACCAGTTTGCCCTCCATTCCCCAAAAGACCCTACTCAGTTTAGGGGCTAACCCGCGCCTGTCCAACCTCAGCCTTGGCTGAGGGACGGCTCTCAAATTCTGGGGGGACACAAGCCCTCCCCAGCCCGAATTCTGCGTGGAATGTGCCCCAGAACTAGTGGGGAGCGGGAAGCCCAGCCCCACGGCCTCACTGCCACCCAACCCAATGGGGCTCTGGCTGCCTGGGATTCTGTCCTCAGGAAAGCATATGGGAGAGCCAGGTGGTGGTTGTCTGGCTGTCTGAAAAACAGGAGAATCCTAATGGAGGCTCTCTTTCTGGAAACACCTCTGAGGAAACTTCTGGAGCCTGTGGGGGAGAAGAGGAGCAGCAGTGATCTGAGACCCTGTGTCTTGGGTAACACAATGATAAGGTTTATAATAGATAACACTTTTAAGTGTTTTCTATGTTCCAGGCACTGTGCTAAGACCTTACATGCATCATTTCATTTATCACACCTGTGATGTAAGTATTCACATTATCTCTACTTTACAGATGAGGAAACCGAGGCACAGAACGAGTGAGTGACTTGCCTAAAAGCTAGAACTGGAGTGGTAGCCAGCTTGTCCTCTTAACTACCGTGGACTTGTCTTACCTGGCAAAGTTCCACTCAGCAAGGGCAAGAGGAAGGGGTGAGGAGGGCCAAGGGACCCCAGGAAAAGAACATCCTCTGCAGAATGGTGATAAGAGAAGCAATAACATCGACGATGGTTAATATTTATTGTGGCCTTGGGTACAATGCTTCCCATGCATTTCTTTTTTTTTTTTCCCTTTCTAGTGTTTATTTTTGAGAGACAGAGGCAGAGTGTGAGTGGGGGAGGGGCAGAGAGCGAGGGAGACACAGAATCTGAAACAGGCTCCAGGCTCTCTCAGCCCAGAGCCCCATGCGGGGCTCGAACTCATGAACCGTGAGATCATGACCTGAGCTGAAGTCAGCCATTTAACTGACTGAGCCACCCAGGCGCCCCCACATGCATTTCTGCATTGAAATCTTCAGACAACCCTTCAAGGGAGTCCTATCATTATCCCCCATTTTACAGATGAGGAGACTGAGGCACAGAAAAGGTGCGTGCAGGGTCTACACCCACTTGGTTGGAGGGTAAAAATGGGAAGAAGGAGCTGAGACAGAGACAGGAGGTTCTGCCTTGTCGAGGACCTCAAATGCCAACCAGGAGCTTAGGACGGGGCTGTGGGGAGGACCAGAGTGGGAGCAAAGAGGCTCCCCTGGGGCATCTCGGGTACCAAAGTGTGTTGGGAAGGGGAGAGGCAGGGGGCAGAGAGCCCAGTTAGGAGGCTGTTGCAAATAGAGCTGGTGGCAGAGGCGATGGAAAGGAGGGGAAGTGTTAGAGCGCGGCTGGAAGGGAAACTCTCCTGGGCCCGGTGACTCTACCAGAAGAGCATAGAGGCAAGAATGACTCCGAAGTTCCTGGCCTGGGCAACCAGCGGAGTCCGGGGAAGCAGCCATGTGTTTGGTTCAGAGGTTTAGGCATTTGATGGGCGGATGGACCATGGACCAAGATTCTAGGTTTGGACGCTCCAGGAGACAGGTTTCCCTCCTTGCCCCTGCACAGGTGTCTTTCCCCCGGGGCCCTGCCACAGTGCACAGGTGAAACTTGCATATATGCAGATGTATGCAAATAAAAACAACCCAGGCCGGGCCCAGCGCCAAAGGCAGGGGAGGGGGAGGGCCGCCCTAGCCCTGACTCACCCTCTGACACGCCGCCCCGCCTGGAATGCCACCTCCCCAGCTGGGTTTCCTCCAACTCAGGGAACTTGCTCCTGGAATCACCCCTCGAGAAGCTCAGGCCCAGATCATGAGCCCAAAGGACCTGGGGGAGCTGAGACTGGGGACTTTCTAAATCAGAGGAAGACTTCATTCTGATCTCTCCCTGCGAGACTATGTTCGAGAGGGGAGAAGGCAGGAAAAATACGTGGGGAATACGGCATTTATAAATATGCAAGACATGCATTCCTTCGAGCATTTCCACAGGTGTAGCTTCCTTGGAGGCTCGTCGTAATTTGTGAAGTAGGTGGTTTATTAGCCCCATTTGCAGATGAAGACACTGAGGCTCATGCCATGAAGTCCTTTGCCAGGGAAAGCCTGGCTAGTGTGTACAGAGCTAGATTTCCAACCCAGGCTTTCTGACTCACTGCTCTATGGTTTGGTGCTGGGCTGACCGAAGGGGAGGCTAATTCTGGGGAAACGCTGCCTCTCAGGTGTCTAGATATTCATGGAAAAGATGCTTGTCATCTTCATAGTTCTCAAGAACTTCAGCGAGTAAGTGAGCTCTGGTCTCTAGTGCTGGGACCATGCCCCCCCCCCCCCGCACCCCCCGTCTGGCTGGACCATGCAGCCTACTTCCAGCCCCTAAAGACTCACTGCAGCTCAATACCCTCTTTTTAAGCACCTCCTGGGTACAGGATCTGTGCAGGGCATTTGGGAGTTTGGCCTAGGTCCCACCCAACAGTGAATTTAGCAATTTCTATGTATTAAAATTGTGAAAGAAGATATATTAAAAAAAGAGTGAATTAAAACACACATCAGAGAGAGAGAGAGAGAGAGAAGGAATACTTAAAATCTAGGTACCCAGGCCAAGAAGTGACCCTCCTGGATCATAAGCCTCTTTTCCTCCTTGATATCCTGGCTTTTGCATTCATCATTTCCCTGCTTTTCCCTATGGTTTTGTCACCTACGCCTGCTTACTTTTCCCTATTGATGGATTTTACATGAATAGAATCCTACTGGACTTAAGATCCTTGCTTCCATCTTTTGACAGTTTGTAGCTTCTGAGACATGCCCCCCTGACTCCCTTGTCCGGGACCGTAATCACCCTCCCGTTTTCCTGGAGCGTGCACTCAGCTACACTGTCCTTCTAAGATGCTCTCGGGTAGGTTTGCCGCACGGGGGCAAGGATGGGATTTTCCGTCTCAGGGAACACGGTATCCAGCACAGGGCTGGATGTGTCATAAACACTCAGCACACAGGCGCTGAATGCCTGAAGGAAGGTGAGTGGAATGGTGTACCTGTGTTTGCATTTATGAGAAATCCCGGAGGCAGGGGGTTTCTAGGAGGCCAGAGCGTGACATTCAGGAGGTAGGCTCCTACCAGAAGGCCTCTTCTCCCGTCCTCCCCTCCTGGTGCTCTTCAGGGGTGAGAGACTATAGCATCCCCTATATCCTGGCCCTTTCCACAGCACGGCCGGGTGCATGGAGAACACACTAGCTTGGGAGGCAGGCAGACCTGAATTCAAATCCCCCCTCCACACCTTACTGACTTGGGCAAATAAAACCTCCCTGTGCCTTAGTTTCCTCATCTACGACATGGACATAGTAATAAGCCCATTCTCACAGGGTTGTGAAGATCCAGTGAATTACTCTAAGTGACTGGCCCATAGCAGGTGTTTTACATATGTTCACTCCCCTTCTTTCTCTTGGTTCCTTTGACTCACCCACAAGGCATATGCGTGTCCCCATCACTTAATCTACCTAGAGGGCACCAGAGCCAGCCTGATTAAAAAGCTTTTATTCCCAGAGGACTTGGTGATGGCTGTAGGTGTCACTCCCAGGACAGGAATCTATAGGGCAGAGACCCTTCCTTCCTTGGCATCTCATCATCCCTGCGCACCGAATACCAAGGTGTTCAGGGCAGCCTGCATTCTCCGGCTAGGCCAGGAGCCACCCTCAGCTCCTCCGAAGTTCAAGGATGCTTGTGAGGGTCTGCCCCTTGGCGGCGTGTGGAATACTTTCACGCTGAGGATCTCAGTTAATCCTTACCCCCCCCGGTCAGGTGGGGCAAGTATTGCTGTCCCCATTTCACAGATGAAGAAACCAATGCCCAGAGCGGCTCAGCGCCTTGCCCAGCATTTCACAACCAGTAAGGGGCCGAGCTGGGATTGGAGTGCCCCAGCTTCCTGCCTCTGAGGCGCTCTGGGTTTTTCCAGAGCAGCCCAACAGTCTCTGAATCGGTGAAGGAGGAGACAAGGACAGAGCTGTCAGCAACCGGCTGTTGCATGGCCTGGCAGGGCCTCTGGCCATGTGTGGGAGGGTGGTCTGAGCGAAACCCCAATCTCTGCAGGGGGTAGTACAATGACAGGAGTCAGGAATTAGGATAACTGGCCCCACGGAGAGTAGGCAGCGGGGACGTGAGGATTGTCTGCAAAAGTGGGAAGGGCTTCAGGCTAATTCCGGGTGATTTGTGAGGCCAGAATACCGTGAGCCAAATGGAAGTCGGAGAAATGTCAACGTCGGTTCACTATAAGGAACACATTTTTAATCGTTAGAGTTCTCCACCTCCGTCTTAGGCACCAACTCCTGTCACCTTGTACGGAGTGATTATTTCACATCTCATTTCCTCCACTGGCATAAGGCCTTCTAGGGGGCAGCTTCGCTTCTCTTTGAGCTCCGTTTCCTCCAATGTACGTGTACAACCAGCCCTCAAGAAGTGTTTGAGGGGCGCCTGGGGGGCACAGTCAGATGAATGTCTGACTCTTGATTTCAGCTCAGGTCGGGATCCCAGGGTCATGGAATAGAGCCCTGCATCGGGCTCCACGCTGAGCAAGGAGCCTGCTTAAGATTAACTCTCTCCCTCTGACTCATGCTCTCTCCCTCCCTCTCTCTCTCTCTCTCTGAAAAAAAAAAAAAAAAAAAAAAAAAAAGAAGTGTTTGAGAGTGTCCATCACTGGAGGTGTTGAGCAGACGTGGAGAGGCTGACACCCTGGGCTCAGGAGCCAACGGCAGGAAGCTGTAATCTTACTTCTGCTGCCTAGACGGTGGCTTAGAGCTGCGGAGCCTCATTTTTCTCATCTGTAAAATGGAGTTGATAATACCTACCACATAAAACTGTGAGAATCAAATGGCGCCCTGTAGACTAGCAGAGTGCCCAGCACATGGAAAGCTAATGATGCAGCTTTTCTATGATGTATGTGGTTGAGGGGCTGAATCACAGGCTAGAGAAATGGGGTAGGTGCCCGTGAATGTCCCTCCAATTCTGGTGGCATATGATTCCATTCCCTAAGAATTAGGAAAGGAGCTAAGCAGAGACCAGGAAGCAGATTGACTCAGGGGAGAAAATTGTTCCAAATAAACAGAACCCCTCCCCCCCCCCCAATTCGGAGTCCCTAGGGACTTGAGACCATCCTATGCGCTTTTCCTACCTTGCCCTGCCTGCTCCCGTCTTAGGCAAGTTCCGAGGTCTAGTGTTGGGACCTAGTCCTTAGAGAACCTGGACATCATTAGCCCTGAAGAAGGTACCAATAGTCCCCAGACAGCCTGGCCCACCCTAAAAGTCTAGCCTCAGCCAAGAACGGGGGCCCGAAAGTTCTGATTTGGCCGTCACCTGCCCTAACCACAGCGCTTCAGCGGCCCAAGCCTCCAAACCAGCCAGATGACGTGGCACCTCCTGGAGGGTGGTGGCAGCTCCTGCGTGCCAGGCCCCCAGCTAGGAGGGGCCCTCGGCAGCTCCTGGAGCAGCACTTGGCTCCCTTTCAAAGTTTCGTCATCCTTCTCCTGTGTGGATGGTGCCTCGGAGGTCCCCGGAGCCATGGGGTCTCAAATTCTGGGATGAAGAGGGTCTGGAGTGGGCCTGGAAATCTGCATAGTAATAAGCACCCCCTGTGAGAAACCGATTTGGCCCAGCTCCCTTTAACCCCTGGGAAGGCTGAGCCGGAGAGGGGGATGTGACTGGCCCAGGATGACAGGCCAGAACTGGACACGAGCCCGGCTCTCTGGACCCCTTGGTACAGCATGTTTTCCAACCCAGCTATCCATCAAGGCTCACTCCCCCAGCGCGGAGGGGAAGTTCAGGCAGAAGTCTTTCCTGAGCGCCCCCAGGGCCCCCTTCAGGGTTTGTGTCAATTACACAAGACCTATTCACACACACACACACACACACACACACACACCCGCCCCCGGAAACGGCCACTGAAGACATGAGACTGAAGAATCTTCAACTTGCTGGGGCTTCCCCAAAGTCAAGGTGTGAGAGCGAGTCGGTGCATGGGGCTAGATCCGTGGAGGGTCACACAGGCACACGTTTGGAAATAGCCCTCACACTGAGGGAAAATGGTGGTCTGATCTGAGCTGAGCCTCTCTAAACACCAGCACCTAGCACTATACTGGGCACACGGGGCCGAGTGACGGTGTGTTCCATAAATGGACGATGATTAATCTTATTTTTTAAGTTTTTTAATGTTCATCTATTTTTAAGAGAGAGAGACAGAGTGCGAGTGGGGGAGGGGCAGAGAGAGAGGGAGACACAGAATCTGAAGCAGGCTCCACGCTGTCAGCACAGAGCCCGACGCGGGGCTCGAACCCACGAACCATGAGATCATGGCCTGAGCCGAAGTCGGCCGCTTACCCAACTGAGCCACCCAGGCAGTCCTGATTAATGCTGATTGAACTCCATCATCCCCAAGGCTGCATGCCCTTCCTCTCAAGGGCAAGAGGTGCGGGGACTCAGCAAAGTCTGCGGAACGCCAGAGGGTGGGCGCTCCGAACAGAGGGTGGCCGGGAGGCACAGCCAAGATGGGGAGGGGGAGGGGGGATGTTCAGTTGGCAGCCGTGAATCAGACACCTCCGGTCCCACGCCCGGGCCGCCCCCGGCAGCTCTGGGCCCCGGAGGCCCCGGGAGCAGAGTGGGTCTTAGCGACGGTGCAGGGAATGTGGGGCTGTCACCTTTGTGGCTGTGAGCACGTGGCTAGTGGGGAACTGAGGTGGTGTGCCTGTGAGTCTTGGGTGTGTCTTGTGTGGGAGCTGCGCGGTTGTGGGCTGCGCGTGACTGTCAGTGGGGCCGTGTGTTTGTGTGACTGTGTGCAGAGAAATGGGCGTTGGCTGTGTGATGTGCCGTGTGGCTCTCGGAGACTGGTTTTGAGAGTGGCTAGGGGTTGGGTGTGTGCAGGTGTCTGTCTGCGTGGCTGCGTGTGGCCCTGCGTGTGTGCACCTCTGGGTGGAGGCAGCTGTCGCGGACGTGTGGGCTTGCGCGCGACCCTGCGCCGCCGTCTCCGGGTGCGGCCGGGTGCCCGGCGGTGTGACTGTGCCCACCTGGGCCCACTGCCTGGTGGGTTACCGGTGTTGCGTGTTGTGTGTGCAGCGAGGTGAGGCGCCCTCGACTGTGTGTGTCACTGTGTGTCCCTCAGGGACTCGATTGTGTCACCGTGTGTGACTGTGACTGTGTGTGTGACAGCCTGCCCCTCAAACCACCTTCCTTGGGCGGCTTTGATGTGGTTGAGCCTCTAGGGGCCTTAGGGACGCCTGCCTCACTCGTGAGGACTTCAAAAGATGGCTGTCCTTTCTGCCCAGCAGGGGAAAACCCATTTCCCCCTCACCCCTACCCTCTCCTCCGCCTGGAGGACAGGCCTGTTTGTTTTCCTATTTTTACTGCCTCGGATGAGTTCATGGCCGCAACTGACTCACCACTCTTTCCGAGAGACCTGGGGAAGGAAACAGGGGTTGCTCGGTTGGGGCCTCTGCCCACTAGCCCGGGGTGGGGGGGCTTTCAGAGACGGGGCGGAGGAAGACGTCTGGGTCCACTGCAGGCTGCTTGAGCACCTCAAGCCATTCCCCCTCCAGGAGCCTGGAAGGTCAGCAAGCCTTCTTTAGAGATCAAGTCCCTGCCTCCTCTCCCAAATGAGAGGCCTCTCTCCTCCTCTAAGAGTTCTCTTCTCCCTTGAGTCACCAGGTCCGTTGGAAAGCAAGCCGGAGCTTTGGGGGTACATGTGACATCTCGGATCCCTGTCCCTGCAGGTGATCCAGGCAGCGGCAAGGATGCGTGTTTGGGCGCCCCCTATGGGCAGAGGCGGCCCTGGCCGAGGGAGGTGGGGCTTCCGAGTGGGGGCCCGCAAGGTTGGATGGGCGAGAGGGAGAGGTGGTCCTCAGGGGCGCCC
The DNA here is from genome assembly GCA_028646485.1 of Cryptoprocta ferox. NCBI lineage: Eukaryota > Metazoa > Chordata > Mammalia > Carnivora > Eupleridae > Cryptoprocta > Cryptoprocta ferox. The sequence goes on from CM053565.1 coordinate 32,851,077, forward strand.
CAGGCTTACGGGGGAGTCGGAACCCTCCCACGCACAGGCTCCGAGAAGAAGAACAAGGAGAATTCACACCATCGCTCCCTGGGCTGGGAGAAGAGTCATGTTCCGAGTCTGAAGACGGATCAGAGAAGGCTTCTGGAAAGGGCTTCGGGGGACTTGGTGCAAGTTGGGAGGGAGGGCAGCCTGGAAGTCGGGCAACCCTCGGGAGGGCCTGGGGATGGAGCGAGCACAGGAGCCCTGAGGCTGGAGGTCATCCCTCCCCCTCCATTCACCCCCCCCCCCCCATCCACCCTGCAGACTCTTACCGTGACTGAGGCCATGTAAATCTTCCCTTCACTGCCGCCCTCCTTGCCCTGGAGGCTCCTTCCCTCCCACTCCCGGATCTGGCTAACTCACCAGAGCCCACCCCTCCCCCCACCTGGCCCAGGTGGGAGACTCCCCCACTTCAAACTCAGGGGTGTTTGGGCCACGGGTGGCAGAGGAGTTAGGAAGAGCCTCGGACTGAAGAGTCGGGAGGCCAGCCTTTGGGGAAATCACGGGGCAAGGCAGCCTCAGTTTCTCCATCTGCGAAATGGGGCTAATGGCGCCTGCCCTGCTGGGTTCCCAGAGCGGGTGGGGAGCGCTCCAGTGAGCTCATGGGTGTGAAGGCCCTGGTGAGCCATAAATAGTCCCGTGTCTGTGGGAGGGAGGGAGGGAAGCTGTTATTCCAGCTGGGCCTGGCTGCCTGCGCAGAGGGCCTGGCCAGTGGGGGGGGCCGGGGAACGGTGAGGGTCTCTGTGCCAAGTACTGACAACCGGAGGGTTCAAGACTGGCACCCTGATGAGGGGTGGGGGTAGGCGAGGCTCCGTGGGGGCCACGCCAGGGACACGTGCTGGGGCGCCAGCAGCAGGGTCTGCGATATAAGGACTTCGGGCAAGTCACTTAGACAAGTGACTCTGAAGAGAACGCTGGTGGGAAGATGGGTGAGAAACCTGAGGTCACAGTGATGTCACCCTCAGCCTCTCTTGACATCCCTGCCTCTGCAGGAAAAGGGTGGAGACGCCATCTTCTCTGCCCCTCTGTCCCTGAGCCCTGGGGACAGGAGGCTGAGCACGTCAGCTGGTATGGACTCGGGGGGATTAGCTGTGGCACTCCCTGGGAAGGAAGCTTCTGGAGCTGCAACCACTTCCCCAGGAGGGTTTGCTGAATGTTTCCCTGTCAGAAAGATGGTTCCAGACCCTTCTCCCTCCTCTTTAAATAGGCAGCCTGCTGCCTCCCCTCACTCCCCTCCAACCCATGTGCTTGGCTCTCTCCCTCTTCATATGCCCCTCAGCCTTCCCTTCTGAGTCTTTGAGCAGGCTACTCTCTTTCTGGAATGCCTTCCTCCAGGACACCCCCCATCAGCCTCAGATCAAGCCCTGCCCCCGCCAGTTCCTGGCCAAGTGACCTTGGTCAAGCCACGAATCCTCTTTGAAGCTCTGTCTTACCATCTGCGAAACGGGTCTCGTACTACCTCCCAGGGTAGTGAGAATGAAGATATAATACACAAAGCACCAAGCCTAGCTCCTACCCCCGGGTGAGATGCTCAACACCTTCATCCTTCCCAGAATCCCTCTCGATGCTTCAGTTGACCGTATACTGACTTCCCCTATTTATTGCTCTGTAACAAATCAAAAGGCGGATATTTAGTGAGTACTTATTTACTATGTGTTTAGTCCCGGAGCAAGCTCATCCACAGACACGAAACATCCGACCACTCTGACCGCGCGGCTTTCAGGCCAGCCTAAGTCAATAGCAGGGTTTGGGGTAACAGAATCGTCAGGGCAGGAGTGGCCCAGGGGGTCTTCCTGGAGAAAGGGGCCTTGCAGGGCACGTAGAATAGGCAAAAGGGCCAATTAAGGCACTGTGGACAGAGGGCACGGCAGAGGCTTGGCCACGGTGTGCTCTCTGGGGACACAGGACTAGAGAGAGACTGTATGGGAGATCTTGGGGGTGAAGACCGGATCGAGAAGTTCAGGCCAGACCCGGAGATCCTTGAGTGCCGAGTAGAGGCATCTAGATCAGACCCGGTAGGAAATAGGTAGTTCTAGCAGGCTCTTGAGCAAGGGAATGCCGTTTGAAGGGGAAGGGATGGACCTTCTGTCTAGTAAGCATTAACCTAGTTTCCAGATTTTTGCTAGGTGCTTGTTGTTTTCCCACTTAACCTCCAAGGGGCCCAGTATGATATGCATTGTTCTCCCCATTTTATGGATGTGGAAACGGGCAATTGGAAGGTTAAGTCACTCCCCCAAGATCACAGAACTGAGGGGAAAGGGAGGCAGCTGGAGGCTGCCAAAGTCCAGAGCCCATGCTCTTGCCAGCACGAGCGAGGGTCATAAGGGACAGAGTCAGGCGGGACCGGTCCTCCCCTCCCCCCCCACCCCTCCCAGCCCCTTGGTGCAGTTGGCTTCAGGGGCAGGGAGTGTTTGGGGCCAGTGAAGGTAAAGCTGCTTCAGCGGCCTGATGGAGATGACAGGGACCAGTCAGGGGAGCGCTCCTGTGTCGCCACCACACAGGGAGAAGTCTGGAGGGCCAGGGGCAAGTGAGGAGGGTGGGCCTTCGAGCCTGCCTGTCCAGGAGGAGGAGGAGGGGTGTGTGTGGATGGGACCGGGAAGAACGAGGCGTTGGGTCTGCGACCCGACACAGCCGGTTGAGCAGAAATGGCCTTGGCGTCCAAGCTCAGCGGAGAAGCCTGAACTCCAAGCACCCCTCCCGTGCCTTCCAGACAGGAAACACCCAGAGACTGGGGCCTGTGGTTCCTCCTTCCTCAGTCTCCCCGCTGGCCCTCAGAATGGAGCCTGGGGCGGGGGGCAACTAAAAAGGTGCCGACTGGCAGCCTCCCTTTCCTCCCACCCTCCTCCTCCTGCCTTAGCTGCCCATGGTGTGCCCTCGAGGCCTGGGAGCCAAAGGGCCAGCTCCCTGTTCCTTGTGCGGACCAACCCCACCAGCCCTTGGGCTCTCTGCCGCTCATTTATTCAAACGAGATCTCTTACACACCTACTATGCCAGGCTGGGCCCCAAGCATATAGCCGGGTCCTCGGAGAGCTTACATTCCAGCGGGAGAGCCAGACAATAACTAAGGAATTAAAGAGGAACTCGTTTCAGGCAGTGACAGGGCGGTGAGGAAGAGTAAGGCAGAGTTGTGGAGGCAGAGGGGCGCTCTTTTAGATCGGGTCATTAAAAAAATTTTTTTATGTTTATTTATTTTGGGGAGAAGAGAGAGACACTGAACACAATTGGGGAAGGGACAGAGGGAGAGGGAGACACAGAATCGGAAGCAGGCTCCAGGTTCTGAGCCATCAGCACAGAGCCCAGTGCGGGGCTCGAACCCATGAACCGTGAGATCATGACCTGAGCCGAAGTCGGATGCTTAACCGACGGAGCCACCCAGGCGTCCCTAGATTGGGTCCTTTAGAAGGCCTCTAAGAAGAGAACTCTTGAGCTCTGAATGATAAAAATAGAGTATAGGGAAGAGCATTCTAGTTGGAAGGAATGGTCGGTGCAAAGGCCCTGAGGTGGGCGCAGGTCTGGTACATGTAAGAAACAGCGAGAAGGCGGATCAGCCTGGAGTGGAAAGAATGAGGGAGGGGGGAAGTAGGGGAAGATGAGGCCTGAGAGGCAGGCAGGGAGTCCAGATGGTGTAGGGCCCATAGAGTCCCCAAATTATTTTGAGTGAGGTGAGCCGTCCTCGGGGCCCGGGCATTGGGGCCAGGGAAGGACGTGTTCTGATCTGCATTTATCAAGATCCCTTTGGCTGAGAGGCCATGCGCGAAGTCAGTCATTTCTCATCCTTCCCCTCCAGGATCTTGATGCCCCCGAGCCCCCAGAGTCTTCCACACATCTGGACACGGGCTTCAGAGAACATTCTCCAGGAAGTGCCTTCATTTATTATCTCATAACGAGAAGGTTCTGGGGGTGACTTTGAGAGACCCCCCTAAGGGAGGGGCTATCATAGAACTCTGTGGGGGCTCCTCTTCTTCCCAGCCCGGTGTGGGCCCAGGTGTGGGACTGCTGTGACCAGGACCTACACCAATACCTAGACAGGAGTTTCGGGTCTGGAGAAACCGAATGAGGAGGAGAGGAGGGATGAGCTGGTGGAGGAAATGGGTCAGCGCGTGCCCTTGGACTCTCCTGACCCCTCAAATCCTGCTAGAGTCCCTGGACGGGGTGCGGGATTGCCTCTGGGTGGGTGGGGCTTGTGGACTCGGGCGGACCTCCTGGGGGCTGACCCTGGGGATGGACTCCCAGCAGCCCCTGGGAAGGGACTGAGTCAGATCCGGAGAGCAGCACGGGGCGGCCTGGCTGAGGTCACAGTCTGGTGGCTGGAGGTGGCCTCCCGACCCGGGTGCTCCACCCCCAGCTGGTGTTTGTCCAGAGGGCCCTCCGACGTGCGCCAGGCGCCTTCCTGGCCTTCACTGGAGCACTCCTGGGACACGAGATGCTCGGAGCCAAGGCCAGGCTGTGGCTGGGCTCCAATCTCCACCCTTCCCATGTGCCCGCATTGACGGAGAGGCGTGACCCCGTTCCCACAGCGCCCCCCAGACTCAGGGAGGGGCACGACCCTGCCCTCAAGGAGCCCCAGGTCTCAGAGACGCCCGAGACACTCTTAAAGAACACAAACGTGGAGATCAAAAGGAAACCTTCCAACTGGATGGTGACCGGGGTGGAAAACGGTAGTGGTGGGAGGGAGCACTCAGTGGCCCCCAAGGAGGGCAGCGGGGATGAGGCTGGACCCAGGCTCTGAGACCCTTCGGGAACACAGTGTTCCTCTGCCCCGTTTGTCTCCCCGCTGTGTGCAGCTGTGGGCAAGGGGCTCGGTCCGAGGGCAGCCCCGAGGCTTTGGGGACCGCGCCCATGCCCTTGGGGAGGAGCGCCGCGCCCCAGAACCGTGGGGCAGCCACTGTCCTGACCTGAGGGGGCCCCTCGTGCCCATGTGGGTCAGCTCAGCCCTGCCTCCTTCATCTGGAAGGTCCGTCTCTGACCCCCGCGTACCCACAGTGCACTGAGGCAGGGAGTTGTGCAAGGGGCAGGAGGCAGGGCGGCCAGCTGGCTAGGGAGGGGGGAGATTCCTGTCTCCTGCCCCGACTCCCTGAGGCCTTCCCTCCCGCAGCCTTGGCTTGTGTGCACGGCCAATGCCCTCCCCGCTGCGGTTGTTGTCGGCTGTCAGAGCTTGTTTGGCCTGCGGGTTCTCACCCCTGCGCCTCCTCCCCCTTACCTTCCGCTGGAGGACAGCGGCCAGAGGCCTGACGGGAGGCAAGCCAGGGGCGAGAGCCAGGCTAGGCCTGAGTCTCCAAGGCCAAGATGAGAATCAAGTGCCTCCTGGACAGAGCATCACACTTGGGGGGGGGGAGTAGGAGGGGTGGGGCTGGGGGGGGGGTCCCGCCTGAGGTCAGTGAGCCCCCAGCCGGACAGACAGGGCGGAGCCCCGGATTCAGAAACACGGTAAGGTGGTCTGGAGATTTAAGGCCACGGAAAACCCGAGGGCGGCCCTGGGGAGAGATGTGGGTGAGTGGCTTTATGACAGGCCCAGCCATCTTCGGAGCCTTGGGAGGGAGTGAGCTGCCCGCGAAGGAGGCATTCAAGTAGAGCCTGTGGAAGTCAATCATACTCTTGCTGAGTATTCATGGAGTGCCTTCTGCAGGCGGCCCGATCCAGGCTGTAAGTGGGGAGGCAGGATAGTGTGGAAGTCCCTTCCAGCCCTGAGATCCAAGACGGGCATCAATCCGGGCGAGAGAGGTTCTCGGAGGAGGTGACAAAAAGAGAGAGGGCTTCGATGCGGGGCGGGGTGCGGGGGTGCAGACTGGTCAGGAGCCTGCCTCAGCGTGGGGCCAGGCTAGGCACCAGCCCCCACCGCAGGGGGTAAAGGGGCTTAGGTCTTGGGGGTGGCAGCGTGGGGAAGGGGAGCCAGACAGCTTCTTAGAAAGTGGCAGGCAGGTGAGCGGGGCTCCGCAGTGATAATTAAGGAACAAAGGTGCCGAGGAGCAGGGCGCCTGCGCGGGCCTCTGGGGCAGGCGGGCTAATGGGAGCCTGGAGGAGAGGTAATAACAAGCAGGGAAGCAGCAGACAGCCCGGCGTCACTACGCCCACAAGCCGCCCCCTCGCCCTCCTGCGCCAGAACAATAACTGAGCGCCCGGCTGGGGGTGGAAACGTATGGATAATTCGCGGGCAGTCGAGTTGTTCTGGCGCTGCTGCTACCAGGTTGCAGGATGTGGGTCTGCACGGAGTGGGGGGGGGGGACCTGTGGGGAGCAGATGCGCCTGGGAGTGACAGGAGGGGGCCGGGGTGAGGGCAGGCGGGGATGGGGGCAGAGACCTCAGGCAGGTGCACTTAGCCTGGGGTCCGGAAGATGTATGAGTGCCTGGGAGGAGATGCTTAAAGCTCTGTCACCCACGACCGTCTTCTGGTGACTCACCTCTCCAGATGGTGGAGGTGGCCAGGGAGGCAGGAGTGCCCGGCTCAGAGTCAGGCCACCTGAGCTCCGCTTGGGCTTTGGATGGTACCATGACCCTGCTCGAGTTTCCTGGATCCCGGGCTTCTCCGCCTGATGAAACGGGGACCATCATATGCCCTGCGCGCGGGGTGGTGGGATGGGTCGGCGGGCCGACGTGCAGGAAAGCCCCTGGCTTGTAGCAGTCCTCAATACAGGTGTCCCCAGGTTGGATGGCAATCACACTCGCACCTGGAGCCACACTGCTAGTGAGTCCTCCATCCGAGCCTGCATGAGCAGTGTACTCACAAAACCTCACACACCGTTTGGACCTCCCCAGTCCTTCCCCCTGCACGAATGTACCCACACACATACTTGTGTGTCACGCCTGGGACAGCAGAATTCCTGAACTTCCCTTCCCAGAGAGTCCCACAGGGGCGTGCATATCTGCAACATTTACTCCTCAGCTGTGCCCCCAAAAAGAGGCCCGCAAAGCCACCCCAACGCCAGCACCAACGCCGTGTGCATTCTTGTTAACCGTATGGAGCCCCATCATCGAAGAAACGGTGCTGAACTACATGCTAATTGGCCCTCGAGCAGCATGGAAGTTAGGGGCACCGACCTCCCACTCAGTCAGAAATTCAGGTATAACTTTCGACTCCCCCAAAACGTAACTACTGTCCTACAGTTGATTAGAAGCCTTTCCAATAACAGAAGCGGCGAGCACACAGTTTGTGCGTTATGTGTATTACACACCGTATCCTTAGAATAAAGAGAGAAGAAAATGTCATTATGAAAATTGTAGACAAAATACACTTCGGTCCGGTAGTGTTTTGACGCTTGAAAAAAATCACACGCGGGGCGCCTGAGTGGCCCAGCTGGTTAGGCGTCCGACTCTTGGTTTCGGCTCAGGTCATGATCTCACGGTTCATGAGTTCGAGCCCCGTGTCGGAGTCTGTGCTCAGGGCAGAGCCTGCTTGGGATTCTCTGTCTCCTTCTCTCTCTCTGCCCCATCCCAGCTCCCTCTTTCTCTCTCTGTCTCTATTAAAAATAAATACATAAACTTAAAAGATAAATGGACTGGTGCAGTTCGAACCCACGTTGTTAAGGGTCGGCTGTCCAGTCACGTGTGCCCCGTGTACGCACACCCCCCCATATACTCGTGACCGCGATAAAACTTTGGAAACGGGGCTGAGAGGTCGTTTAGGTCAACCCCTGCTTTAAGACCGGAGACCATTCTGGGGCCCCCCCGGGCGGCTCAGTTGCTTAAGCAACTCTTGATTTCGGCTCAGGTCATGATCTCACGGTTTGTGGGATCCAGTCTGCGTCGGGCTCCACGCTGACAGTGCGGAGCCTGCTTGGGATTCTCTCTCTCTCCCTCTCTCTCTCTCTCTCTCTGCCCCTCCCCTGCTCATGCTCCCTCTCTCTCTCAGTAAATAAATAAACTTAAAAAAAAAAAATAAAAGACTGGAGACCATTCAGCACTCTCACAACTGATGGCTGTCTGGTTATTGGCGATTTCTGCTTGCACACACTTTGTACGCGTGTTCACATGCACACGCACACACCCGCCGGTGCATTTGGCTGGTTTAGTAATCGGTCTTCTCCCCTCTGCATCCGTCCTTATTCCAATCGGGTCCAGCACCACGCTGTCGGATTCATCTTCCTGAGACTCCGCTTTCTCTCTGCTGCTCCAACACCCTGCATGGCTCCCCATTGCCCTCTAAGATAAAGCCCAAGTACTCCACCCCGCCATTCCTTCCTCCAGCTCTCCAGTGGCTTCCCCAGCTTCACAGGACCCCAGAAACCTTAGAAGCCATCAGTACTCTCCCCCGATCCGGCCGGTGAATCCACTTCCACAAGCAGCCCACTTCATTTCGTTACAGACAGGCTGTCGTCATTTGGGCTTAATCCGGTAAAGGCAACCCAGCCCCGTGCAACTTCTGCCGCCGCCTAGAAGTTTTCCGTAATCTCTCGCTCTGTGGTTCTGCCTTCAGCGTTCCCTGCCGTCACCCGAGCTGTTGTTCCATGACTTCTCTTCTTTCCCACAGGACTCTGAGCCTCTTGGGGACAGGGTGCTTGAAATAGCACAGGTGCCCAGTCATTGGGTGTCTGCTCGATGGCACGCACCCACACGCACGCCCGTGTCCAGGTGAGCACGCGCCCACGTGTGTGCAGCCCTGACCCCGTGCATTCTGGGTCCTCACAGAGTTGGCAGGTTCTGACCCAGGGGGCTGTCAGAGATCATTTCGGGAGGCCCCACTGTTCCCACTCTTTGTCACCATGCTTAGGGACCACTGGCCTGAGACCCAGGCGCTCCAGTCCCCCAGCTCTGCTCCCCTCTCCCTCCAGGGTAGTGGCACCGGCTGACAAAAAGATCTGAGGTCACTTCTCTACTCTCCTGGAGCCCCCAAAGCTGTCACAGCGCCCATTAGTTTTGTGATGTCATTGCCCCGCGCTCCCCCTCCCCGCGCCCTCCCTGCATTATTTTTCTCCCCAGCACACGCCCTTCTACAGGCTGTATGACTTGCTTATTTCTTTGAACTATTTTCTGTTTCCCTTTTCGAGAACCTGAGCTCCTTGAGGGCTGGGATTTGGGGCTGTTCTGTTCACATGTGGATCCTCAGTGCCTAGAAGAGTACTTGGCACCCAGGGCTTATCTCTAGAACGAATGAAGGTCATTGATTTCTTTTTTTTTTTAATTTATTTTTAAATGTTTATTTATTTTTGAAAGAGACAGAGCAGCACGAGCAGGGGAGAGGCAGAGAGAGAGGGAGACACAGAATCCGAAGCAGGCTCCAGGCTCCTAGCTGTCAGCACAGAGCCCGACACGGGGCTCGAACTCACAAACCTCGAGATCGTGACCTGAGCCGAAGTCGACGCTTAACGACTGAGCCAGCCAGGCGCCCCAAAGGTCATGGATTTCATCTTCATCGCCCCACGCTGGATGGGGAGCTCTAGGAGGGTGGAGTTCACGTCTGGCCCTGTCTGCCCAGCACCCGGTACAGTGTGGGGCACACAAGGGGAGCTCAAGTCCATGTCTGTTGGCTGGATGAACAGGGGCCATCGGCAGAGTTTCTGTCTATCCGTGGCACATGCTGTGGGCACAGCCATGGGCAGGATGAGCCAGAGGGTAGAAGCAGAGAGGAGGAAGCCCAGTTCCCTCTCTGGTGGGTCTGCACATACAGCCAGCTCCTGACGGCTTCTCCGGTACTCAGAGCTGCAGCCCTAGGGCCTGGGCAGGACATGGGCTGTGGTCATGGCGGGCTTCTCACGTGTTCCAACAGACGTAGGGTGCAACCGCTTGGCATTATGCCCTCCCCACGCACCGCGGAGTCAGCCCTTTTCTAACACTCTCTGACCTCAGTCTTCCCAGCTGAAAAATGGAGCAAATAATAGTGCTGGCTTTTAAGCAGAGTGACCGGCACGGAGCAAGCACTCGAATGTCATCTTCATTGTTGGGCGGATGCGGATGGCCATGACGGTGATGAAAAAAATACGTAGGGTAAAACAAGGGACCCAGCCCCTCACTTTCACCCAGTCCTGGGCTCGGACTCCCGTTCTGGTCCTTGGGTGAAGGGAGCGGGATCCCCGGGGGCTGGCCTTTGGGAAGCTGAAGGCTGGCTGGGAACTCGGAGACCCAGAGAGGAGGTAGCCCGGTTGGCAGGAGGCAAGGCTCAAGGAGGCCGGCTCTCCAGCCACTGGGAGAAAAGGGGAAACTGAGGCTGAACGGAAGCACCTCCTAGTTCCCTTGCCGCCCTGCATTATGGACCATGCTCAGGGTGGGACGCAGAAGGTGGCCAGGAAGTTCTGCCAGGGGGTCCTTGCTGGGAACTTGGGATGTGTCCCCATTGCCATGGGCTCCCCCCCCGCCCCGGCTTGTCCTGAGGGTCCCAGCGATAGTGAGAGAGCATCCCAGAGCCGGAGTCAGGAGACCCAGACCCCAGTGTGGGCTCTGCCTCTCACTCACCTCGTGGCCAGTCACCCTCCACCCCAGCCTCAGTTTCCACTTCTGTCAAATGGAAGGATTGGACGAGGCAGGGCCGAACGGCTGTGGTTCTCCAGGGAAGTGAGGTAAAGCACATCAGCACAGTAACTGATGCATAGTAAGTGCTCAGTAAATACTGGGTTCTGACATGTTTGAAGCTGTCGCCGGAAGAGAGAGCAGGCAGGTCTCCCCTCATTTTCCACCTACCCCCCATTTCCGCCAACACGAGAATCCTCCTCTAAGGAGCCAGAGAACATGATGAAAGTACCGGTTGGTCTTCGGTTGACCCCTGCCCCTTGCCAGCCATCGGGACCCTACCGCCCACTCTAGGTACCTCTGGGCATCTGGCCTCCCCTATTCGTCCCTTACCCGTGGCTACAGGGTGACTGGCCAGAAGGCCAGGGGAGGTTCCTGCCAACTTCTTCACAGACAGGACTCAGCTCTCTGGGGCCTCCTCGGGTGGTTTATACCTGGGCAGAGACCAAGATCCAAGCTAGTTTGTCCTAGAATTTCTAGTTTCTCGAGGGCCAAAGCTCTACAGAGTTCAGAGGTATCAGGGCCTCAATCGTCCTCGCATCGAGGGTCGGAACTGAGCTCTGGTCACCAGACAGAGCCTCTGTCTCCTTCCACTGAAGCTCCCGCCTCCTCTCGGAGCCCTTACCCATCCCTGCCCACACGAGGGTCCAGTTCCTGGGGGAGGCAGCCTGCAAACCTCACCCCACGGAGAAAGAACTGCTTTAACAGGTACCTTCCAAACAGTGGGGCGTCCGGAAGGGCACCTATGTGCCTGCAGGGGAGGGGCCGTGTGGGCTCAGACTAGAGGTAGGAGGTGGCGTTTTCTCACTGAACGACAGTGAGGGGGCAAGGAGTGGTCATCTCAGGTCCGGAACAGGCCCAGCACTTTCTGGGGACTCCCACAGTTGAGGGGACATCCAGGAGACAGGACAGGACTCGAGAAGCAGGCGGAGGCTGGGCTGTGCAGGCCTTTGTGGGCCATGGCGATGAGCCCAGCAGGAAGTGGGGAGCAACGACGCTGACCACCCCTAAAATGTGTGGGGACAAGCGTCCAAAGGGAGGCCCACAACTCCAGATGCCAGACTGCTAAATAAAACATGTTCTTCTTGCCTTCCTTGACGATAAGCCTTCAAAACGGCACAATTTAAAAATTTGTGTAAAGGCATGGTTTTTATACAACTGAATATTTACGTGACTAAAATATTCTAATGTAACTGTTAAAATGGAAAAGCAAGCTATAAAGTATACCCAATGAATATCAAAATAGGAAATGAAAATATTGAAGAAAATCTAAGTGACAAAAAAAGAAAATCTAAATTTTTAATTTAAAACTTTGTAAATATAGGGGCGCCTGGGTGGCTCAGTCGGTTAAGTGTCCGACTTCGTCTCAGGTCATGATCTCGAGGTTTGTGAGTTTGAGCCCCGCATCGGGCTCTGTGCTGACAGCTCGGAGTCTGGAGCCTGCTTCCGATCCTGTGTCTTCCTCGCTCTCTGACCCTCCCCCACTCATGGTCTGTCTCTGTCTCAACAAATAACATTAAACATGTTTTTAATTTAAAATTTTGTATATATAAGTAAATATGATGAGGTATGCTTATAAAACATAATGCTTTATAATTCCAACATTCAGTGCCTATCAAATTGCCAATATAAAGATTCACTATTGGGGTTCCCGTTTGGCTCAGTTGGTAGAGCATGTGACTCCTGATCTCAGGGTCATGAGTTCAAGCCCCATATTGGGTATGGAGCCTACTTAAAACAAAAAAAGAGGGGTGCCTGGGTGGCTCTGGCAGGGATCTGACTTCAGCTCAGGTCACGATCTCACGGTCTGTGAGTTCGAGCTCCACGTTGGGCTCTGTGCCGACAGCTCAGAGCCTGGGGCCTGCTTCGGAGTCTGTGTCTCCCTCTCTCTCTGCCCCTTCCCTGCTTGCACTCTGTCTCTTTCTCTCAAAAATAAAAACATGAAAAAAAATTTAACAAAAAAACCCCAAATAGATAAATAAAAAGATTCACTATCAAATTTTGCATGTATTACATCTAGACCTACATTGCTAACAAACCAAGAGTTCTGTGAACTGTTTCCCACCTGCAATGCACGTCTATTTTGAATACTCCACTGACTTGTGGGTACTTCTGGCACTCAAAGAGAATTACGAACATGGACCCTTGACACTACTAGGATGTTTTAGTTATAGAAGAATCCCTTGCAATTTTCTTGGGTGTTGTACAAAAATAACCAGCTGCACGTATCCCATCTGGAAGGAAAGGTTTATCAGGTGTATCTATGAATTTTTTATTTCACCCGAGCATTGCTGCAGTGCCCATCTCTGTCATCGGCCCGGGGCGCACTCTGCGGACACACAGACACAGTCGCTTTTTGTTTCAAGAGCGTCGAGCCAGAAGCATTTCCCCATTCCAGGCCTGAGCAGTGTTTGTTGCAAGAACAGGTGTTGAGGGTTCCGAGTTGTGCCACGCGGCACACGGTGCCAGATCCTGCCTGACCCAGGCACGTCGGGGGTCCTTTCTCAGACGAAACATCAGTGCCCTGTTTCTGTTTTGAGGCGCCTGGAGCAGGGGCCCCCTTGCCGGCTCTGAGGGCGGTACCGCAGGGCAGGGTGTGGAGCAGGAAGAGACATCGTTGGATTCTCGTGTTAGCAAGACTGATGCGAAGCTCCTGGGAAAGGCTTATTTCTGTTTTAATTTTTTAACGTTTATTGATTGACTGATTGATTGATTGATTGATTTAGAGAGACAGAACATGAGCAGGGGAGGGGCAGAGAGAGAGGGAGACACAGAATCCGAAGCAGGTTCCAGGCTCCGAGCTGTCAGCCCAGAGCCCGACGCGGGGCTCGAACTCACAGACTGAGATCATGACTTGAGGAGCTGAAGTCGGACGCTCAACTGACTGAGCCACCCAGGAACCCCCTGGGAAAGATTTAGAGGCGAGTGAGGAGTCTGGGGGGCTTTTAGGGATTTCTGAGTGAGCAGAGAATGGAAGTGTGGAGAGAGGAAGTTGTGGGTATAGAACGTCGAAGAGCGGTCACGGGAAAGATTTAGGGAGCAAGAAAGTTCCTTCTCGGTCTCTCTGTGGTCTCTAGAACCTTCTCTCCAAGGTTGGGGTGGGAGACACAATCATACAGCTAACGTAAGGGAAATTCAAACTCGAGGACCAAAGGTGATCGGGAGCGGCCCAGTCCTGAGCTCTTTGACATGCTCCGGTGGTGAACAAGGGACTGGCCAGCGGCCACGGCTGGCCGACCGTCCCCACGCAGGGCAGTGGCTGGAAGGGTAAGGACTTTGGGTGGGGGCACGGCTGGGGACGGATGCAAGGTGGAGGACAGGCGGGGGCGGGGGAGGAGCAGCCTGCCCCAGAAGCCATCCCCAGGCAGGGCCTGCTTGGTTTGGGGCCCAGCGCCCAGAGGCATCAGGCCGGAGAAGATGACCTCATAGGGAACCCTTCCAACTCCAGGCTCTTTGCCCCGATCCCAAGGGCTAAAACTCCATCCGCGTCCTCCACACTCCATGTCTACACCTGGCAGCCCTCAAAGATGGTTATCTCCCCTCCCCCCACCCCACGCCTCCACCCGCCCGCCTGTCCGTCTGCCAACAGCCCCACTCCTGGCCTTTCATCCGGTGCCATGGCAGCCGGCCGCGACGCTGCCGTCCCCCGCCCCCCCGGGGCTGTCCAGCTCCACAGCTTCTCCTGGGCTTGGGCCCCATGGGGCTGCGAGCTGGGTCCCCAGGGCTTTGGCTTCCTGCTGCAGTGCTGCAGACCCCCTCCCTGCACAGGGTGGCCTGTGGGCACATTCCTCCTCCTCTGTAACAGGACCAAACACCCAGAGGGACACCCCCACTGGCCGTTCCTCCCTCTACCACTCCTCACTCCCAGGAGCCCTCAAGCTCCAGAGCCGCCCTCCTGCCTTGTCCTCTCTGACTCGAGGTCCCAGGCAGCCAGCGGGAGGCCATAAGACTGCGGCGGGAGTTGGAGAAACAGACGTTGGGAAGGATAGGCACCCTTTTCCTCCCAGGAGTTGGCAGAGAGGCAGGCACGGCCTCTCAGGTAGACGGGTTGTCGCCATAGCCACCCGCCCCTTCCGGCCTCAGCCCTGTGCCCAAGGCCTGGGAGAAAAGTTGGTGAGGCTGACTGGCATAGGTGGGCATGAGGGACAAGATAAGTCTTCTGTGATACTGGTGGGTGGCAGCAGGCTTCTGGGAGGTTGATGGGGGCAGGTAGGCTGACGCGACAGCTCCGAGTTGCCCTCGAGGACTTGCTGCGGACAGAGGTACAGATGAGACAGAAAAGGCTAGGAGATGGCCTCCTCCTCCGGCCAGGGTGAGTTGAGGCTGAGGCATATCCTGGCCATTCCCCTGCTTCGGGCAGCAAAGGACAGAAACCACACCCAACAGAGGGGAGGGCAGAGGCTTTGTCCAGAAACCGCACCCCCACCCCCAGGCTTGGGCACCCTCTGTGTCCAGACAGGTGGGTCTGGCACGAGCTCTGGAGGCCATGGTCATCCAGAAGCCAAGCCAGGATGTGTGGGGGCCTCCTGAGGGCAGGCACTGTGTCTTCTGTACCTTCCACGGTACTGGGGGGGGCCGCTGCTCCCTGCCCGTTCAATCCGGGTGACTTTCCTGGAGCCCTGATTCACTCCTTCATTCACAGCCTTGTAACAGAGTACCCCCGGCATTCTGGGAGCTGCTCAGGGAACAGCAGGGTGTGGGGAGCACTAGCGTCCCCCCTAATGTTAGCTGGTCAAGGGCAGGGCAACAAAGACATTGATTGAGTGGGCAGTGAGAGGAAGAGGAGCTCCTGGGGGGCTAGGAGCTCCTCCCAGCTGCCCAGAGGGCACATGGCTTCAGGGGCACTGAGAGGGCTGGCAGGGTCTGGGGAGGGGAGCCCCCAGTGCAGCAGGGAGAGGGGTCTGCAGGAACAACCTTCCCACACCACTCAGAGGCTGAGGACACGCGGATGTGCTGACCGCCGGAACTCGAGACCCGCTGGGGGGGTGGTGGTGAAAGGGGGCAGAGAGAACATGAGGGGGCAGAAGGATTACCCCTGGGGAGGGAAGGGGCTGGAGGGAGGGGGTGAAGGGAGACCCAGTATTTTACTGTTCATTTTCCTACATTACTGAGACTTATTCATGCAAGAATGTGTTCACCGATTACTTGTGGAATTAAAACATATAATAAATGGTGACATTCGAATAAAGCGTTGGGTTTAGTTAATAGTAAGATACGGATATTTGTCTCTCAGCTGGGACCAAGGTACCCCGGTGATGTTAAAAAAATATAATAAAGACTCCCAAGAGAGGACTGCCACGGAGAAAGTCCCTTTGCTCCCCTGCCACACTGGTGGCCGACACCGGCCTGCCTGGGAGCCTGGGGGAGGATGAGCAGGCCAACCGTGAGGAAAGGGTCCTGGGGCCATTTTACAGAGGACAGCCAGACCGGCGGGCATCAAGGGAGGTCTGTCTTGCTGGGTCAAGGGACTTCTAGCGATTGGCTAATGGCAAACCAGACAGCCAGGCAATCCAACAAGGCGTGACGGGATTATGATGGCGACATGCTGGACCTAACCCAGACTCATGGTAACATCTCATGCCTGAAAGGAAAGTAGGAGACAGACAGGGGCAGAAGGGAGGGAAGCTTTCCAAACAGAAGACCTGTATGCAGCTCTTTCCGGCTGGTGTATGGAGTGGAAGGAATGGCGGCTCAGGGCTACGGCCAGAACCTGGAGCTTGGAGTCCAGCCTCCTTACTCACGGTATTCTGGGGCTTAGCTCTTCACTTAAACTCTTGGGGCCTCAGTTTCCTCACCCCGTAAAATGGAGATTATCATTCCATCCGCCCTGCCTGCCTCCCAGAGCTGTTGTTGGTGTCACATGAGGACCGCGACGTGGAACGGCCCGGTGTGGCTCACAATCGCCCTGGAAAAATGAGCACGGAGTCCCCAGCGAATGGAAGCCTGGGCGCACCCTCTCTGCCCAGCACCAGAGTCCCTTGTGGCCGTGCCCATCCCTAGATGCAGACCTCGAAGGCGCTCCCCATGGCGGGTGCCCCCCCCCCCAGGAGCCTGCATTCTCTCAGAGGTGCTCCCAAAAGGAGCAAGGTCCCCAGGAGATAGGCCAGAGACCCCATGGTGGCTGGGGGTGGGCAGCGGGGGGCCTGGGAGAGCAGGCTGCCAGGGCTGGGAAGATGTTGAGGTGGGGATGGAGGTATCTGTGAGGGCCCAAGCCCAGGGGGGAAAAAATTCTTGCTGGAGCTGTATAATTAAAATCCTATTAAGCGGCGCCTGGCAGTCTCCTATCAACTCCCTCCAAGGCTCCACGCCGAACCCGCTCTCGGCAGCTGTGGCACCCTGCTCTCCGGGCACCAGCTCGGAGCTGGCTCTGCCTGGGGAGAGCCGGGGGCCAGGATACGGCTGGCCTTGGGCAGAGCCAGGGTGGGCCGGGATGGGCACAGGGGAGGGGGAGTGCGGTCAGGGCTCCGGGCCAGGCCTGCCTCCTGGCCCCTACATCCCTTCCACCCCTCCCCCTGTCCTGGGAGGGCTCAGTGTCCTCCCCCCACCCCCTCAGCCCCTCTGCCTGGGGCGACTGCACCCGGCTTCCTGCATCCCATCCTCCTTCCTCTTTTCTCCCAGGCTCCCAGCTCTCCTCTGGGTAGAGCCCTGAGCGGTTCTCCCCCCCGGCTCCCATCCTCCTCAGCTCAGGGTTGTCATCCCCTGGTGCTCCCCCTTCTCCTGAGCCTCTCCCCCAGTCTCAGACAACATCCCTTTCTCCTCCCCTGCTCACATTCCAAGCCCCTCTTCCACACAGCCTGCCAGGACTCTGGACCCAAATTCTATTTACCCTTTAATACTCACTGTCCTTCCCTGTATCTACACCTTGAGTGCACTGGTGCCTCCCCCATCAGATTGACTATTGTCTCCCCCTTCCCTCTGGAAGGCTCCCTGCCAACCCTGTAGTTTGATGAGCTCGGGGATTGATTGATTGGTCTCTCCTCAGGAGAGAGAGCCTTCTTCCAGAGAGCCAGGGTGTCAGGTCAAAGCAACAGAGTCCTGGGCAAGAAGTGGGGGGCGGGGGGCTGGACCCAGGGGCTCCCCACCCATCCCCTCTCATGAACAGCCTGGAGAAGAGCTCTAGAAGCAGGGCTGATGAACGGTGTGGGGTGGAGGATGGAGAGGCTGGTTGGGCCCTGGCATCAGCCCCTGAAGAATGTATCCCACCACCTTCCAGGTGAAGACCCCCAGTTTCAGACCCTGGCCCTTAGCTCTCCCTCCCCCTTGGGCCTCCAAGAGGAGAGATTGCTCTAATCCCCCCTGAGGGGCTCGGTGGGCCCCTCTCTGTGACTCCCAGACCCTGTTCCCTGACACCACACCAGGCTGATCTCACTAGGCTTCCCCTGATTCTCCGAGACGTCTAGAGCAGAGGACCCCACTCCCTTGTTCAGTGTTCCTCTTGGACACCAAAGGAAGGTAGGACCGTGGCATGCTGCCCTTTGACCTTCCTGACCAGATTCTAAATCTTTCCTGGCCACTTGACGGCCTGGGGTCCCCCTCACCATCCAGAGGGGCTCCCTTTCCTGCAGGTGTCTGGCTCCTTGTAACTGGAGAACTGAGTGCAGCAACTGTCTCAGTCTGAGGGGAGGCAGCTGGACAGGGAGAGCCCCACCCCGCCCCTCCCTCAGACCCTACCTCCCCACCTCTGTAGCACCAGCCCGGCAGCTCAGGAGTCGGAAATCAAGGGCTCCGGTCTGAGCTCTCCAGGGAACTAGCTGTACGAACTTGAGCACATGCCACACCCCTCTGGGACCCCACTTCGCCGTCTCCATCAATCTATGATGCGGACATTGACTCACCTCCCTCCTCGATGCGGTTCCTCCACCCCCCAATCAGCCGCCACCCCCTCCTGCCTCCCCCTTCTCTCCAGGAGCCCTCCAACTCCTCTTCTCAACCATTACATTTACAAGGCACACAGTCTGTCCCAGGCCCTGTGCCGGGGGATGGGGTCACAGAGACAGGACATGGTCTCTTGTCCGTTGCGTCCAATTTCCCAGAACTCGAAGCCAAGACAGCTCAACAGAGAACCAGAGAGAGAACCAGAGATGTTCCATGCAGGGTTGTACAAATGGGATTCGAACGAACAGAAAACGGCGCGATTTGCGGGAACTCAGATGAGTTTCTGAACGTAGGTCTGATGTAACATTGGAGATGGAAGCCATTTGGCCCGGTGACATTGAGGCCCAGGGAGGGAAATGCCCGACTCGAGGTCTGTAGCACATGGGTTGGCATCAGGACCAGGGCCAGAGCTCTGTCTACCAGACTAAGGGGCAGAAGCCGGGCCTTCTGGGAGGGAGGGACATCCTCCAAACTCCCCCAGGGTGGGGATGGCCAGGAGGGTTGGAGCAGTCTAGGAAGGACATCCCCCCCTGCTGCCCCCGCCACTGTTTTTACAACCGAGCAGGCCAATCCGTCCCTGAGAAGCGGGTCCCTGCCATAAAGATATCACAATGTCAAAGGGGAGGTGGGCTGGGTCCCACTGATGGGAATACAAGGCTCAGGCTCCATGTCCTAGAAAAATCTTGAGCTTCCACTGATGAGGGCCCAGGAAGGGGAGATTCGTTCTGGCAGTGGGGGCACTGGGTGGCTTTCCCTAGGGTGGGGATGCGGAGAGGAGGCCCACTCTGGACCCCACCCTTGATTTACCTATCCAAGTCGGCTTAGATCTGTCTTGCAAACTGCCCTTCTATGCCGGTCTCCACAGCATGGAGTCCTTCCCAGTGCAAAAGGCAGTGTTCAGGTCACAGTCCCTTGTTTGAAAACCAGAGACGAAAGGGGCTCCCGGTGGCTGAGTGGGTTGAGCGTCCGACCCAGTTTCAGCTCAGGTCGTGAGCTCACGGTTCATGAGTTCAAGCCCCAAGGAACCTGGCTTGGGATATTCTCTCTGTCTCTCAAAATAAGTAAATAAAAGTAAAAAAAAACAAAAAAAAATGGAGACTAAGGATCAGAGAAGGGCACTGACACCCCCACTGAGTCACACAGAGCCACGTTCCCTACCGTCTCTTTGCTCCAAATCACTTCATCTGGCCCCAGACACTAACTAAGAGTCACCAGGCCAAAAAGGACCCCGAAGAGACACATCCTGTTCTGGGAAGGCCTGTTAAGGAGACAGGGTGGGGACAGAAGGGAGGAGTGGGAGCCAGACTCTTTCGTTCTGCTTCCCTCTGCTTCCTGACTATGCCTCTGTCTCCACGGCTCCCTCATGAGATCTCAGACGAGACCCTCACAGCTGCAGGGGTGAAGGCGCAGCCCGGGGGCAGCCGCACACCTGGTCCAAAGCTGTGGTGACGTCACCTCCAGTTTTCCCGGATGTGGGATCTTCCCATGATGACAAAGTCCATGAGCCTTTCATTCCATGCAGAAGACAGTGTTGGGGGCGGGGAGGCGCAAAGCCTCTGGGGTGGATGCCCCCGCACTCCAGAAAAGGGTCTAGGTACCAGACAAAGCAGAAGGCCTGCCCCTTTATTAGTTAGTCGCATATCTCAGAGGCCCCCATCCCCAAAAGGGCAAAGTTCTTCCTTAAGTCTGCCCTCCATCTCTCTTGCTGCAGTTCAAGCCCTTGTGCGTTCATGGAGCCATTAGCACCGGACAACGCAGCCGGGGAGCAGGTGAGTGTTTCTCTTCCGCCACGGTCCCAGCCTGCCATCTGTCCCCAGCGGCCAGGAGAGACATTAACCGCAAGATCCCTGCACTCAGAAAGGTTGCCGTTTTGTGAGTAACACGTTTTCCCCGGAAAGCCCCCACATCTCTCCTCCACCCCCCACTCCCAGCCTTTGCGTTTCCCCTCAGGACCCCGAAGTTCATGGACCGTATGCTCCAAATTCTGTGCCCTGCGTGGTCCCCATGGGACAGATCACTGCCCTCTCTGGCCCTCAGTCTCCCTGTCTATAAAAAGGAGGGCCTTGTCCCCCTTTGTCAGGTGGGGGGAGGGGTGTCTCAAAGCTCTCACAGGTCACCAAGCCCCGGTTGGCTGAGTCAAACAGGGTCAAGAAGCTGGCCTTGCTCCCAGACCACAGAGGGTAGTCTCTGCCTTCCCCAGGAGAGGCCGAGACGCAGGGTTCCTCTTGTCCCTGAAGGCAGGGCCGCCCTCGCCAACAGCATCCTTGGTGACACCCTTCCCCCAATCCACCTCATCCCCCCCAGCCCCACCCAGCCCAGCCCCACCCAGCTTCACACTGGGGGCCCCTGGCAAACTGATGAGCAGAAGGGTGGGGGTACCCCCACTCCCCAAGTCCTATTACCTAAAGTGCCACCGCCCGACTCTATAATAATTGGGGGGCTCATTTGCATTTTTGCCTGTGTGCGATTCCAGAGTGGCTCCCTGCCCACCACATCCCAGGGCTCCGCAGCTGTCCGCCCAGACCCACAGCTGGCTTCAAGGGACAGACAGGCGCTAGGGACAGGCAGGAAGCAGGAGCTGGAATGGGCTCCCGCTTCTCCAAGGAAGGGGAGTCTTGGCAGGGTCCCCAGACCTCATGCCAGTCCTGGCTCGGCGGCCAGGGTGGGGATGCAGGGGGTGACGTCCTCCACCTCCCCAGTCTCAGTTTCCTCATCTGTAAACTGGGGCTAATAACACTTAACGAGCGAGGGGGGTGGGGGGCATGTAATTAGTGCCTGCTGGCTCTGGGCTTTGAAGTCGGGGTAGAGCAAGGGGCTGGGCGGGTGAGAGACAGACTCGGACGGGGTGAGAGGCCTGAGTCTATGGGCCTGCAGTGGGCGGGACCCTCTCCAGTTGGGGGGAAATCACAAAGCAGAGATCACATACCTAAGGGAGGCGTTGGAGAGCAGGGGTAGACAAGCAGACCCAAGGCCTGGGGCCATCAAGAATTCCGGGTGTGCACCCAAAACGCCCCAGGTCACCTGAGAAAGGAGTTGGTGCCCTACCACCCCCTTATTAAGGTGGGGCTGCGAGGGTGAGGAGAGGGGCGGTGGAATCCAAACCTCGAGCTCGGTCACTTTGTGCTGCTTCTGGCCCAAGAACCACAGTTCCACACGCCTAGGCACCCACGCGGCATGTCTCCGAGGGACAGGGCCACAGCTCTGGGCGCATGGGCTCATGGGAAACTCACATGGAAGTTAGAAGGGATAGGGATGGTGGGCGGGAAGGAGGTTTTGGGGACTGAGCCCAGGGAGGTGAGGACAGGAGGGAGGGCGCACCACCTCCCACGCCCTTGGCCTTTCCGCTCGCCCCACGACGTCAGGGCTGACTCACTGGGAGAGGCTGCTGTCCAGCAGGGGTGGGAGGACCCTGGGGACCAAGTCTGGACACTATCCCAGGCCAGGCAGTGTGTGGGGCACCTTTGGCCGGGTTGGCACAGTCCAAGGATGAAGGCTTGAGCTAACCGTCCACAGTCCGACCTCCCACGCCTGGTGAGCAGAGCCTCAGATGGGTCTGGAAGGCCCCAAAGGGCCATCTGGGAGGGTCAAGAAGTCATCTCTGGTATCCCCCTGCCTCTGGACAGGTCGACAGTGAAACCATCCAAGATACATCAAAACATATTGAGTGGGAAAATCACATGTTTCTTTCTTCTTGATGTCAAATCATGAGTCTTCGTGCTGCAAACTCCACGCACGAGGCCTTCAGCAGGTGTAAGGACCAGGAGGTCACTGCTCTTCCTGGGACCTCTCTCTACCCACCATGCTCTCTCTCTCTCCAGCTCCTTTTATGTTCTCCAATAGGCAGTGCATGGAGGTCATCGCATTTCACCAGTGGATGGAATAAGTCTGTTCTACCTACTCCGCAAAACCTACGGCCCCCAGAGTTGGGAACCCAGTGATTTGTTTGGTGGATCCTCAGAACCATATAATCCAAGTGCTTAATAAGCACTTCTGAAAAGAAAGAACTGTTTGTTCATTCGTTCATTCATTCATTCATTCTTTTTACAAATATTTATTGATACCTACTGGGCACCGGGCACTGTTCTAGGCACAAGGGAAGAAGTTAGGCAGGAGCCCTGCCTTGGAAGGCCCTGGGCTAGCCAGATCAAGAATGTGGGCGGAGGGGCCAGAGCCCTTCAGAAGAATGGGGGGAAGGCTGTTTCCAGAAAAGGCCTCAGTTCAGCGGTCCAGGAAAGCTCTGGGGAGATCCTAACGCACCGTCAATCCCAGAGGCCCCTGGGACTGGGACATTGCTTTCCCACCGGCCACCCCTGGCCTGCCCGGGGCTGGGACTTGCCGGATGGAACATCTGGAAGAACTGAGGTGGGGTTCCACTCACTCATCCCCACGCCCCGAGTGTGTGCCGGGAAGGGTGGCAGGCGAGATTTATGGGATCCTGGTTGCGTAACTTCGTGAACTTTTTTGAAACCAGGGTTTTTCTGCTTTCTGTGCCTACGGCTCTCAGATGTCCAGGGCGAGAGGCGGCTTCCCCGGGTACTTGGGGTTCTGCCCCCAACACGTGCTGCCCTCCAGCCCACTGAGCTCCTCACCCCTCTGGCTGGTGTCTCTGGAGTGTTCATCACTGTTGTCTCCCTCCCCGTGGCTCTGAGGCTTCCTCAGTTCCTGTGGGCCGTAGGGAGGAGATCCTGGAAAGGACATTATCAGGTCCAATCAAAATCGGAATATGAATATACAGATGGTTGATTAGGTAAAATATTGTACTGAAGCAAATTTATGAGACTGGTAACTCTCCTGGGGTTTAGGGAGATCGTATCCCTAGTCTTAGGAGATACACACTGAACTATTTAGGGGTAAAGGGCCAGGGTGTATATAACTGACCCTCAAACTGTTCAGGGGGAAAAATACACACAGGGGTGCCTGGGTGCCTCAGTGGGTTAAGCGTCCAACTTCGGCTCAGGTCATGATCTCACGGGCTCGTGAGTTCAAGCCCCCGGTCGGGCTCTGCGCTGACAGCTCGGAGCCTGGAGCCTGCTTTGGATTCTGTGTCTCCCTCTCTCTCTTCTCCTCCCATGTGCACTCTCTCTCTCTCAAAAATAAATAAACATTAAAAAAAATACACACATGCACATATACATAGAGAGAGGGAGGGAGAGAAAGATAAAGCAAATGGGGTAAAATATTAGCGCTAGATGAATCTGAGTGAAAGGTTGGCAGTCTCTTTCGGCTCTGGCTTCCCCCTTTGCCCTGCACAACTCCCACACAGCCCAGGGAGAGAGGTCCCTGTGTCTCACTCCTCCGATCATCCCTAGAACAGTGTGCCTCACCCACAGAAGACACTCGATAGTAAAGTGGGGGATACACTAGACCTTGCTGTCTGTCTTTCTGTCTTTGCATCTTTATCAATATCTTCATTCACTCACTCATTCATTCATTCATTCACTCATGAATAAGTGTCCATCATTACTCAGCAGGCATTCCCCCTGGGAATGCTGGACAGACAGGAGGACCCACTTACAGAAGCCATCTGGGTGGTTCTTGGTGGTCTGGGTGAGTCTCTGACCTCTACCTTGATGCCCCTGACCCTTAAACATTGACCGCCTTGGGGCTGTGTCACCTTTGTCTGGGCCTCTCTGCGGGGTGGGAGGTGGGAGGTACTGAATGGAGGTGTCCAGGGCCCAGGCCCTGGCGGTTCCTTCCTCCTTGCCTTCCTTAACCTGTTGTCTTTCTCCCTTCTCCCTTGGAGGGTGTACGTGCTCCCAGACCCAAGGCAATGGCTGTGGCCCTGGGCAAGGCGGCTCGGCTGTGGGCCAAGGGTCCAACCCAGGAAGAGCCTCCCTTCTTTGTCCCACCTTCCGACCCCTTCTACTCACTCCTGGGCCCTGCCGGTTGTGGCGCCTGCCATCCTCTGCCTCCTGAGGTGACGTCACAGGGCACACACACCCCACAGGGGCGGGGACTCCCAGCACCCTCTCCCCCATCTCTCCATCTCTTCTCTGGCACATCAAAGGCCCAGGCAGCAGCGTCCCCCTCCTCCCGGCCCTGGGGGGGTAATCAGAGCCAGGTATGTGTAAATGCTGTGTCCTCAAATAAATAAATAAATACTGGAACACGCCAGGCCGCCCACCCCTCACTGCTGCCCGTCGCCCTGGGCTGGGACCTAGGCACCAGGCCAGCCCTGACGAGGAGGTCTTGGGGACCGCCTGGAGCTGGAGGTGTGTGTGAAGAGTTTCGCGTGGGCTGAGCCTAGTTTATCCTCGGCAGCATCAAAAAGACTGTGTGTTGGGGGAGTGGGGGAGCTGGGGCGGGGGGGGAGGGAAGGTCCCTCAGCAGGTGACCCCCCATCTCTCACAACCGCACCCACGCTACCTCACACACAAGCTGCTCCTCCTTCAACGTCTTTGAACTCCGACGTCAGCCTGCCTTTTCCAGCAAGTGCAGATCGCATCCTTCAAGTGCAGGAAGCAGGAAATGCAGGCAGTGATACATGGCGCTGGGAGGGAAACTCTAGCCAGGCCAGGCCACCCCCCTCCACTCGATTCCCATGGCAGAGAGCCGTGGGGGGGGGGCTATATCGAGCACCTGAGACCAGGAGGAGGAGGAGGAGGAAGAGGAGGATGCAACCAATATGGAGCTGAAGGCTAAAAGGAGTGGGAACCCTTCCTTCCTCAAGGAAGCGACTTTCCATTCCTGCTGGGCCAGGGGACATGCCCCGAGGAGGGCATGGCTACAGGGCCCTCGGTCCTGGCTCATCAGCTCGTGTGACTCCGGGCCAGTCACTCACCTTCTCCGAGCCTCAATTTTCTCATCTGTGAAAACAGCCCCCCTCCCCCGGCACCGCCTCTCCCATGGGGGGAGCAGAGGAGGTGCCCCTAAGGAACTGTAAAGTGTGGTGCCCCCATGGGACTTGTCTTCGCTGCTGAAGGGGGAGCCCCTTGGTGGGAAGGAGGTTCCCTGGGGGGTCACAGACTCCCCCACAGGGCCAGGCACTCAAAACGTGTTGTCTGAATAGCTGAATTGTTGAAAACTGGACAAACTCTAGACTTAACTTCTTCGACTATTGTTAAGCGTTTGGCGGTGTCATCCTTCTGTCCTTTTTTTGGCTCAGGACCCCCCTCAGAGAGTGCAATGAAAGCTATTGCCCCCAGACAAAAGTACACTCTCATTTGCATACGATTTCTGGCATTCACACCCCAGGCGCCGGGGTCACATTCGGCCCAGGCGCCGAACCCCCACTTCAGTGAGGGGCTGTGCGTCCCGACTCCTCCTCCGTGGTTAACGGCAGGGGTCGTGTGTGAAGCACATTCTTCATGCGGGAGTTTTATGTGCATGATCCCCCCTCCGCCCACAGCCCTGAACCTGCAGGTGTTACTATTCCCTTTCACGGATAAAGAAACTGAGGCCCAGAGACGTGAAGTGACTTGCAGGGGCCGAGAGTGAGGCTTAGCTGGAGCCACAGGGTTTGCTCAATGCGTCTGCCTCCCAAGGGCTTCAAAGCCTGGGCTATTTCTAGGTTTTGCTTCCCTAGAAGTTAAGTTTCTGTCTTCTGAGCCCCCAGTCGGGGCCCCACACAAGAGAGCACAACACCTTTCTTTTTTTTTTTTTAACTTTTTAAAATGTTTATTTACTTTTGAGAAGGAGAGAGAGACAGAGCATGAGCAGGGGAGGACTGGAGAGAGAGGGAGATACAGAATCCGAAACAGGTTCCAGGCTCCGAGCTGTCAGCGCAGAGCCCGACGCGGGGCTCGAACCCACGAACCATGAGATCATGACCTGAGCCGAAGCCGGACGCTTAACCGACTGAGCCACCGAGGCGCCCCAGCACAAAACCTTTCTAGAGAGGGTAGCAAGTGGGGGGCCCACGTGCTGGGCGGGCTGAGAGGTAAGGGAGCAAACTAGAACATGAAGCCCTGAGAGAACATTCTGTTGAGTTTTGACACCACACACAGGGCAAGGGGCAGAGGGCAGAGGGCAGGGAGCAGGGCTGGGGCAGTTGGGGAAGAAAGGGGAGCACCGGGAAGCTCTGAGAACACAGAGCAGGGGTGCCTTGTCTGGGAGAGCTCCCCAGAGGGGGGTGGGCGCAGGTCCGACTCACTTGGGTGGGTCAAAGAGGATTAGTGTGGGGGAACTCCTAAGTACTACCCACTAGTCATAGAGGGATCACATATCAAGCACTTACTACGTGCCAGTGCTGTGCTAAGTGATTGAAGCACTTTTCTTGCTCGGTCCTCCCAAGCCTCTGAAGTAAGAGAGAATTATTGCTGGCCCTACTTTACAGATAAGGGCGATTTACCCGGCAGTCAGTGACAGCTCCAGGCACAGAGGAGGTGTGTGATAATTATTTGTTAAATAAATGGATGGCTGGGTGGCTGGATGGCGGATGAGTGGATGGGTGGATGGTGGATGGACGGATGGATAAATGGATGGACTGATGGATGGAAGGAGGGAGGGAGGGAGGGAGGGATGGAGTAAACCCAGGTCTGTCTGATCCTCAATTTAACTCTTAGCTTTTCACTAATCCTGGGAGACCGTAAGGAAGGGGGATTGCTAGAACCTTCCAGGGACCCCAAAGGAAAGGTACCCTGGCTGGTCTCATTTCATTCCGCATAAAATGCAGAGTCACTGCCACAGTCTGCAAGGCCCTACTGATCTGATTCCAGACTAACCTCCTCCCTCCCTCCCATCCATTCAGGCCACCCCTGGCTACTTGAGATTTGCTCAACAGGGCAAGCTCTCTCTGTCCTCAGAGCCTTTGAATCACTGCTTTCTCTGCTTGAGACAGCTTCCGGGAGCTGTCCACCTGGCTCTCTGCTCAAGTGTCACCTTCTCAGAGGCCTGCTGGGCTCTTATCTAAACTATCACCTGGTCACTCCCTAGCCCCTAACCTGCTTTAACTTTTCTCCTAAGCAGTTAACAACCGACGAACATCTTATCTATCTGTGTCTGGGTGCCTCGACTCCACTCTGGAATATAAACCCTGTTGGTTTTCTTTACTGGTGTATTCCCAACCCCCAAAACAGAGTCAACATCGATAACTAGGTGTGAAATAAGTAAATGGATGGCTCTGACCAGTCCCAACAGAAGGACAGTGCCTGCCGCGCTGGACACTGCTGGGCTTAAAGGTGCGCTAAATCCATGTGGGAAACTGCCCCTCCTCTTGAATTTAAACTTTTTTTCAGCAAAAAAACAACCCCCCCATCCAATAGGACACCCCGCCTCCCTCATGCCCTCTTGCTCCCCACCTTGATCTCCCTTCCCTGTGATCTTTCCAGGTGAGAAGTGCGGGGGGATGGGGGGAAGCTGGGCTCTGGGGTGCCCGTCTGGCCAGCCTACAGCAGCCTGCCCCAGCCAGGAGGTGGGAGGCGGTGCCCCAGGCTTAAGGCGTGAATGGGGCAGGAGGTGGATGAAAGACAGTGGGTGCTGCTGGCCTAACGCACAAAGGGGACCAGAGCAGGTGTGAGGGAGGCCTGGGGGCCGGCTGGGAGGAGAAACTGGATCTGGGGCTAGAGATCAGTTTCACTTGCCGCGTGTGAATTTCCATTAGCTTTCTTTGGCTGTCACTCATGCTGTGGGGACAAAGCTCGGGCTGGAGGTTAAGGAGAGGCAGGGGAGGGGTGGGGGTGAGGGGGTCTTTCCTCTCCCAGCCAGTACCCAAGGGCCTCTCCACTTCCCAAGAGACGAGAGTGCGCCCAGGCCAAAGGGAGCTTAGGGAAGATAGTCCAGTGCTGTCATTTTATAATGGAGCGGAGAAGCCCAGTGCAGTCCCTCAACCAGGTCACACAGCCACCAGCAAAGCTGGGACCTGAATCCAAAAGTCCTGGGTCTGGGGTCAGTTCTCAGCAACTTATTTTTATATTCAGCCTACCCTGTATCCTGGGCGTTCCACTGCAGCGACTGTGGCCAGGAAGTCTCCGTGGGGCAGCTCGATTGGACTGGGTCTGGATGGCACGTGGAGAGGCTGTGGTAGGCCTAGGGCAAGGACCAGAAGGGCGCTCCCTGGACAGGGGTGCCACGGCCAGACAAGTTGGGCAGGCAGAACTGGACCTTCCCGAGCAGAGACCCAGCTCCAAAGAGCACTGTCATTTTGAGGGGACACCTTGCTCCTGCCAAAGTGCCCAAGGTCATCCTGAGCCCCACCCCTGCAACAGCTGCATTGCCTCAGGCTACGGAGGAGCCTAAGGAGGGGGCCAAGGGGAGGTCTGTGGTCTGGGTAGGAGTGAGAGGGAGGGGGCCATGTAGGAAGGCAGGGAGGGAGGGGGAAGAGGAGGAGGAGGAGGAGGAGGAGGAGGACAAAGCCGGCCTGTGTGGCACCTGCGATATTCCCTGTCTCTGCCCTGTCCCTCCCTGATCCTGCTCTGGACCTGGTGGGAACAATGCCCCCATTGAGGTCCATACCCCCAGGGATATCATCTCTATGTCCCCCAGGACAGGAGCCAAGCAGGTGAGCCTGGTGGGGGCTGGGAGCCTGTTTTACAGCCAGAGAGGCCGGATCTCAGGGATGGAGCAAGGTCCAGAGGGCAGAGATTTCCCCACTGGAGACCTGCCCCCTCTGGGGCCAGAGCAGGGGGAGACAGTGTGGTGGCCCCCACAGGTGGGATTAGGGTCAGATTCCTGGGTAGGGCAGGACTAGCTTCCCAGTCTGGATGGAGCCCTCCTCTGCTCTGAGAGGCAGCGGGGGAATATCAAGGGCTAAGCCCCTGATCACAGGAGTTGCCAGCGTGGAAAGAGGCCCAGAGACGTGAGACCTAATCTTCTCCCTTTAGGAAAGATGCGACAGAGGAAGCAGGTGGAAGACCCAGCGTGGCCCCAACCTTGGTTTTATCCGGGAAGTAGCAAGCGGCCCTTGCCATGGCTTTTCGGGTCAAGAGCAGAGAAATTGTTCCTCATTTAGTCACGGCACCTTCTGGCTTCCCGATCAAAAAGACCCCAAGCAAAATAAGGAGGTGGCTTTGCTATCATTTTAAAAAAGAAATTCAGGGGCGCCTGGGTGGCTCAGTCGGTTTACGCATCTGACTTCGGCTCAGGTCATGATCTCACAGTCTGTGGGTTCGAGCCCGGCATCGGGCTCTGTGCTGACAGCTCAGAGCCTGGAGCCTGCTTCAGATTCCGTGTCTCCCTCTCTCTCTGACCCTCCCCTGCTCATGCTGTCTCTCTCTCTCAAAAATAAATAAAACGTTTTTTAAAAAATTAAAAAAGTAAAAAAAAATAAAAAAGAAATTCAGTGCTGCAGATGTATTCCTTTATGGAGCAGCCACCTGAGTTGCGTGGTCCTGGGCCACAGGCCGCGATGGGCAAAAAGAGCTCTGTGGGCCACAGGGGAAAAGGGGACCGTCTGGGGGCTAGCCTGGTACCCCTCCTCCCTGGCTGGGTGACCCAGGACGATATTTAACCTCTCTGAGTTCAGTAATTCAGCTCTGAAGCGAGGGTGGAGGCCCCGGCAGCCTGATCCCTGCAGGATCCCGACGCGGGGCTCGAACCCATGAACCTCGAGATCATGCCCTGAGCCGGAGTCGGTCGCTTAACCGACTGAGCCCCCCAAGCGGCCCCGGGTGCAAGTGTTTAAAGCCTTAGAGGCTATATCAACACGAAGGAAGACTGTGTGTGTTCACTCACTGACTCCTACAGTCGGGTGGTTTACGTGTGTCGAGCCCCGTCGGAGTGTTGGGCTGACTGACATGAAAGGATGTGCCCCCCACCCCCCCAAGCAAACCACCCCAACAACTCAATCACAGCCTTGGCGGGACACCAGCCCCTTCAGCGAGGAGGCAGTTTCTGAGCGTCAACTGGAAATGGTAGTGTTTCCCAAGTGAGCTCGGTGGCGAGGGGTGAGGAGGGCACAGCAGGTGTAAAAGTGAGTCATGTGTAAAAGGGAATGAGAGCCTGAGCCCCAAAAGGCAGATGGAGGAATCCGGTTGCTTTTCTATAGGCAATGGGGATCCATGGAAGGCTTTGGAGCAAGGGAAGTCCACGCTTCCAAAACGTCCTTTTGCCGGCTGCAGCAAAGAGGCCAGGCTGGCGGGAAGGAGGGTGGGGAGGACGGGTATAAAAGTCCTCGTGGGCTGGGGGGGGGGGGGCGGCCAGGCCAAGCGGGGAGGCGGGACGAGCTGGAGATGGCGGGGAAGGAGATGGGAAAAATGCGGGGAGCAGCTGGCTTCAGGGAGAAAGCCACGTGCTCCAGGCTCTCAGGGGGCAGAACTGGGGGTGGAGGACCTCACAGCACTGCAGAGCAGGAAGGACATCTTGGGGGACACTTAAGGGACTCCTCACCCTGCGCAGGGCTCCTCCCTGCAATGGCCGCTCACAGAACTTCAGTGAAGGGCAGCTCACTACCTGTCATTTAAGCCATCCCGTGGTGGGACAGTTCCAGCTGCTGGGGAAAGGGCTTCGTCTGGTCCTGTGCAGACACGTCCACACAAAATGGGTCAAGGGATGCAGGGATGGGAGGATGGACGCGGAAGGACACGTATGCGTTGAGGCGGAGGGTTAAAAGAGCAGGTGTCCACACCGTTCACACCTAGCCTGCAAGTTCCAGCCCTGATCCTCCCTTTCCAGGGCCCTGCTCCCTCCTTCCCTCTCCTCCAGGAAGCCTGCCCTGACTTCCCAGCTATGCAGCCCCTCCTCCATCCCCTCTGGTTCCCCAGCTCTGACCAGTTGGGTTGGATGTCTCTCTAGGTCCTGCCCTCCTTCCCCCCACCCCCCACCCCGAGCTGCCTGAGAGCTGACTGGGGCAGGGAAAGAGCGGAGGTGGACCCTTGGTATCTGTCTCCATGCAGCCCTATCAGCAGAGGAAATGACCAGACCTGGTCCTCCCTGGGGCCTGACCCGTCCCCACCACAGACGCCGGCACTGCTGGTCTCAGGGTGTAAGGCAGCCTTGAACAGCCACCCACATGGGCTTTCTCCCCCTGGCCCCAGCCTCAAAGCCCCTCCCCTGGGGGGCAAGCCACCTGCTTCAAGCTGGTCCCAGCTGGGGCCTCAGGTATAGGCGTCTACACTCACCCTTTACGCCGCTGTAAAAGGGGCTACTGACCCCCTCCGCCAGTCCCCAACCAACGGGATGGGTAGCGGAATGCTGGCCAGGGCTTGGCAGGCTCCACACAAAAGCAAAAGCACAGACACCTGTGAGGAATTCTTACCCTCCTGGGGCTGGGGGTGGGAAAGGAGGAAAGTCACCTGGAAACCATCCACCCTTTCCTTCCCTCTCAAGAACGCTCAGCGTTGAAAAATTAGGAAATCGAGACACCCCCGCCCCCAGCATCCACCACGTCCTTTTTATAGACTTGCCCGTATTTCCTGGCCTCCCTTTTTAAGCAGCTCTTTCTCTTGATTCGCTAGTAATAATAATAGCATTTACCGGGCACCGGGCACCACTCCAAACTCTGCAAACCCTTTGCAATGCAATCCTCTCAGGATCCCCATGGGTCTGGTACTCTTATTTCCTCGTTTTAGAGATGTCAACGCCAAGGCACAGAGAGGTTAAGTAAGTTGCCCAAGGTCCCACGGCAAGCGAGTAGCAGGTGCACCTTTAGCCACTTTCCAAACGCCAGCTATACCCCACGACTCATTTCCTTCAGATCCAAGAGGGGGCGGACCCCAGTGGGGGACCCGGAAGCGCAGAGGGGAAGCTGGAGTCACCTGTCTGGTCTCCTCCCGCTGCCCCCCCCCCACCCCCCGCCGGGAGAGATGGGCTCAGCTCTTAGACACAGAGCCCAGGCCAGTCCTTCTCAGGGAGGTGAGAGGAGTTCGGAGGGCAGGCCCAGAAAGGGTTTGCTCTTCCAGAATAGCTGGATCCCAATTCAGGGGGGGATGGATACACATCCCTAGAGACTGTATCATCAAAGGGAGTGGCACAGAG
Organism: Cryptoprocta ferox; assembly: GCA_028646485.1. Lineage (NCBI taxonomy): Eukaryota > Metazoa > Chordata > Mammalia > Carnivora > Eupleridae > Cryptoprocta > Cryptoprocta ferox. The sequence continues at coordinate 32,883,270 of CM053565.1, forward strand.
CTTACCGGAGAGGATTCTGGGTAAAGTCTCACCTCTACTGCTTACAGCTATTTGCTCCTGAGCATTACTTTACGTTTCTGAGCCTCAGTGTTCTCATCTGTAAAGTGGGGAGAGTCATAGGACCTATCTCAATAGGGCTGTTAAGAGGATTAAACATGTCACCTGCTAGAATGTTTAGCCCGGGGCCAGCTATGGAGTGGGCCCTCCGCGAAGGTCAGCCATGACCACTGGCCAGCCCGCAGAAAGGCTGCAGGTATCGACAAGAAGTGGGAAGTGGACCCGCGCTGGGGTGGCTGAGGGTGCCTGGTGGCCTTGCTGGCAGCCCTGCCTCCTGGGAGGGACCCGATCAACAGCTCCTTTGTGGAGTTCTGGGCTCCTGGGGGGCCAGGGGTTTGGGGGTGGGGGTCAGAAGTGGGGAAAGATGCACCTGCCGGGCACAGACCCCTAGCACCTTGAAGCGAGAGAAGAGCCAGATTTGGGGCCAGACCAGCCAGCGCTGAGTCTTAACGTCTGTGGGACTTTGGGAAAGTGCCTGCCCCCTTCCTGCGCCAGTTTTCCCCTCTGCAAAATGGGGACGTTCCCACCTGCCCGATGGCTAGCGCCTGATAAACGTCTATTTTCTCTCTGTCCAGCTTCCTGTCTCCGTAGTGGGGAAGGGATGCTGTCTGCGGGCTCCATACCTTTGGGGGAACAAAGACGGGCCTCCCCAGGGAGAAGAGCAGATGTTCACCTCGAGCTGTTTGCTGGTAATCAGCCCGGGGGGAGTTCTGGGGGGCCCTCCCCCTTGGGGTGCAGCCTGAGAGCGGCTGAAAGTGGCCTCCAGCCTGCAGCACTGGGGCTGAGCAGTGGGGGGAGGGGATACAAAACAGGAGGCTTTCTCAGAGGGTCACGGGACACACCCCTATTTGTCCCTTGGGGTCTGAGTCCTCAGGTACTGAGCCCATGGGCTAGGAGAGGTGGGAATGCAGCCAGACCAGACTCCCTTCCTCCACCCTGGCCCCCCGTGCGGCCCTCCAATCCTCTGTGCTCAAGCAAGGTCATTTCCCTTCCCTGCCATGCCTTGGCGCGCCTGGCTGGCTCATTTGGAGGAGTGTGCAGCTCTTGATCTCGGGGTCTTGAGTGTGAGTCCCAAGTGAGGTGTAGAAATTACTAAAGAAAATAAATAAAACTTAAAACACACACACACACACACACACACACACACACACACACCAAACAATGGGTGCCTGAGTGGCTCAGTTGGTTCAGTGTTCAACTCTTAATTTCAGCTCAGGTCATCATCTCAAGGTTGTGAGATCGAGCCCCACGACGGGGTATGTGCTGAGCATGCTGAGCATGGAGCCTGCTTAAGATTCTCTCTCTCTCTCTCTCTCTCTCTCTCTCTCTCTCTGCCTTCCCCCACACTCTTTCTCTCTCTCAAAAAACTTCAAACCAAACCCCAAAACGGCCATGCCTCCTAACCACCTCTTCTGCCTTCTCTTGCCCATCTTCCTACTCCTGGGAGCTTTCTGGAACCCAGAGAACAGATGACTGCTCTCTTTGTAGACCTTTCCCCTGCCAGGATCCGCCCCCCCGCCGCCCCCCCCCCCACGCTGCTTTTCCACAAGAGACACTGAGTCAGGACTTGGGTTTGGACTTGGTGATTTGCTGAATCAGGGACCCTACAGAGAGCAGGGTTTAGGGTCACAATAGCTACAGTGAAATAGCTAAGCAAGCAGGCGCTGAAGTCGGACAGACATGGGCTGGGTTCCCTGTCAAGCTAGCTCACCCTCTCTGTGCCTCAGTTCCCTCCCTGCGGGACAGCGAGGAAGACCATGTGCGCGGAGTTTTAGCACAGGGCCTGGCACTATTCTTACGAATCGAATCTTGTTTATTACAATCGCAATACTTCAGGACCATAACGTCGGAAGCTCCCGTATGTTCAGGATTGCAGGGCTGCTGGTCATCTCGAGCAGCTCACACCTTCTCACCTCCTGGGTTTCCTCTTCCCGCCTGCCCTTTCTGGACCCTTCAGACCCGAGTTCCCAAGAGCAGGGACTCCTCTGTGACAGCCACCGCCCACCACCTGTGGGCATGTTGATGACGAGGATGACCCAGGTGGGGGAGTAAGCCTCTTCCTGACCCCCTCCTCCCCGAAGTTCCGCTCCTGGCCCCAGGAAGGGTTTGAATCGGGGGAGCCACCCCAAGCCCCCTGCTGAGCCTGTCAGCTGGGGCCCAGGGCCTGGAGAGGTCTTAGCATCAGTACCTTCTCCCCACAGCTCGAAACCTTGACCTCTAGGACCCTGGGGCTGCGCAGGGGAGGCAAGGTCAAAACAGGACCCTGCCTCTCTCAGGCCTGGCGCACTGTGGGGGCCGGAGGCCAAGACCTGTGGGCATCTGGCTCCCTACTTCCCCATCCCTGCCCAACCCGATGGGCTTCCTGTAAGAGGTGGGCTCAGGAAAGGGTCGCGCATCGTCTGAGCCGTGTGTGGTGAGTACAGATGCCAGTCCGGGCTCTGAGGTGGTGGGGGCCTGAAGATGGGAGGGTTGGGGGTGGAGGTGGGAGGAAGGAAGGCAGCAGGCGAGACACTCTCAGAGGGCTTCTGGTGGCCCTCGGCCTGGATGGGGAATGGAGTCCTGTTAGTACGTAGCTGCTAATGCTGAATACGGTGTCTCAGAAGCTCCTGGGCCCCAGTCCCCAGGACAGGTTGTGTCCAGTAGGTCCCAGACCTGGGCGTCAGGGAGGTTCCTTGAGGTTGGCCAGCTCTCCCAACAGGAGCGGCCCAGCCCTAACCAGTCAGGTCGCTTTGGACAGTCCCCACCTCTTGCAGGGCTCCCCCTCTCTCTTCCATGGCATCGCCGAGCTGTGCCTAGCTGACACGAGCATAGGACATACTGGGGACTGAGTTGACCTAGTCTGGGCGGCCTGGTTCAGCAGCTGCTCACGCCAGGGGAGGAGGAAAGAGAGGACAGGCAGAGCCCAGGAGCACCCCTTTCCAGTCTGTACCCCAGAGCCCGCCGGCAAAATCAAAGTCCTCTCTCGCGGGCTTTTGAGACACTGTGGGCTCTGGAGGAGAGGTGGGGACCAGAGGGTGTCAGGACTGGGGACAGGGCTAGAGAGGGCCTCCGGTTCTAGCCGACAGCCCTACTCCTCTGGGACTGCCCTCCATCCTTGGCCTCACCCTCTTCTCTCCCTCTTTTCCAGGGCTGCGCCTCGATTTCCTCTTCGGGCGACCTTTACAGGGCGAACCCTTCTTCCCTCTGGCCAGGCTCAGCTCTCCACCTCGCCAGCAAGGGCGTGTCAGGAGCCCATCACCCGGAGCTGGTGCCATGGGCTTTGCCCCATACCTGGCTGCGCACTAGGAACTCCCAGGAAGCAGAACAGAAACACGTGTCTCTGCCAGGGGTGGAACAAGTGGGCACGTCCTTGGGCGCCAAACCTGGCAAATAGCCTTCCATGCTGCTGTTGGAAGCCACGGAAACAACAGGCCGAGCTCCCTGCACCTGGTGCTCTGAGCCCAGGGACCAGCCTCTGGGTACCCAAAGCTGTCAGGAAAAGAACCAGGAAGGAGCGGGGGTGGGGGGTGGCTCCCGCACTCCCTGGGGGCAACAGGCACGGCCCCCGCTCACCATCCAGGGCTGCACTGGGCTCTGTCACCAATCTGTCTTCCCAGGAAACTTGTCACCCACCAAGTGGGCAAATAGCAGCGCTCTCCAGGCCACTTCTCTAGCTGCAGTCCCCAGGCGGGACCTGTCCATCTTGCAAAGCCGCTCCTGCCTCCTGCCCCTCCTCCTGACATTCCCCCAAGTGTTCGACTCCTTCCTAGCCATGCTCCACACTCCCCTCCTCCAAGAAGTCCACGGGGATGTCCCCCTCCATGCTGTTGGCTGCTGAACCCCTCCCCCACCCCATCCCCAGCTCCCTAGATTTCTAGCACAAGCTGTGCTGTGTACAAATAAACCCACACAGTGGAGAAGAGGAGCAGGGTGGGGGCCGTATCCTTGGGATTTATTATTCCTCGGATGTTTGCAGCGCTTTATAGTTTTCATAAGGCTTCTCCATACATCGGCTCAACTCATTAAAAATGACGAAGAGAGAGGTAGGCGGCGAAGGTTAAATACCCACTTTTTTACAGAGGACACCGGGGCCGGAGAAAGATTTGCCCAAGGTCGCCGAGGCTATCAGAGGACGCATCTCTCAGCTCCTGACCTTCGGTGACTCAGGGACGCCCAGACTGTCAGGGCCTGTTAGTCTGGGAGGGCCTCCAGGAGGAAGTATGCGCGGGTGCTTGCGCATGTGCGCTGCCCGAAGAGGGCGAGAGAGTCTCAGGTGGAGAAGGGGCGAGGGGCGAGGGGCGAGGGCCGGGCGGCGTGGGAACCGGCAGGACGGCGCGGGGCCGGGGCGCGGGGAGGGGGCGCCGCGCTTACCACAGGGTTCCGCCCCTCGGCGGGCGCAGACAATGGGGTCGCTGTGCCCGGCTGCCCCCTCCCCTCGCTCGGGCGGCCCGCGCCCGCCCCCTCTCCCCAAAGCTGCTTTCAATTTAAACGCCTCCAACCAGCGGGCGCTGCCCCGGGGGGCGCGACCGCAGCGCCGAGCGCCCCTGTAATTTCCGCGGGGAGCTGACCGGCTCAAACACGGCCCCGCGGTGCCCCGACCGCAGGCCCCGAGACCGGAGACGGCGCCCAGACAGCCTTGCCCGGGTCGTGGGAGCGCCACTGGGGCGGCCCCCTCGCGCCGCGCGCGCAGCCTAGCCCCACCGCCTCCTCCAGGCAGCCCGCCGCCGCCAGGGAGCCGCTCCTCCGGGAAGCCTGCGTGCCTTCCCCCAAGTGATGCTCCCTTGTGGTCCCTCACACCTCGCAGCGGCAAGCTCAGCTCCCTCTGGGGGAGCAGCGAGGGGGGTCAGGGGTGTCCATTCGGTTCATCAATTGTGTCTCTCGCATCAGACTAGAGGCTCCTTGAGGACAGGGGCTCTTTCTTTTCAGACTGGGGGAGCAGGAGTGACCTGACCTATAGTTCCTGCTTGGGCTGCAGAGAAACTGGGAGGAAGAGTCCTGCCCCCAGCTTGGCGGGGGGGGGCGGGTACCCAGGCCTCTTGGCCTCCATAGAAGGCCCTAGCCTGAATTGTCGGGCAGGAGTGGGTGGGTGTGGACCCAGAGAATCTGTCCGCAGATCCCCTGGCTTAACGCAGGCCGGGCAGAAAGGGGAGCTGCAGGAAGAATTTTCTGAGGACCCGCAAGGGGCTCCAGGGACTTCTCCAGGTTGGGCCCTGAGTGGTCGCGGTGAACATAGGTGCCAATGCTCCCTTCTGGCCTGAAGCGCTTATTCTGTTCCCTGCCGCTTTCTGCCTTAGAAGGGGTGCCCACCTACCCTCCGGCCCAGGAACTTCGGAGGGGACCTGTTTTGTTAGTACATGAGGATAAGTTGTCTAAAGGGCCTGATCTCCCTGGATCACTGCTGCTTTTAGGCCTGTGTAGATGGGGCTCCGTTGGAATTTTCCAGATTGTGTGTGTGTGTGTGTGTACTCAGCTGGGGGCCCTGGCTTGTCCTGAGTGCTCTGTTCTACCTTGTCCCCTCCCCCCATGTCCCAAACACCCCTCTCTTACCAGCCTGGCTGTTGTGGTGAAGCTAATCAGAAGTAATTATGGGGAAGGAGGGATCCTCAGAGGGACCCCACAAAGACCACCTCATCCGCCCTGGCCCGGCCCTGGTGGCCCTGGCCCCCAGGGCCTAGGCCTGGCTCAGCTCTGCCTGGTGAGGCTGAACCCACCAACACCACCCCCTCCCACTGCGCTCCCCTCTCCCTTCCCACCGCAGCCCCTGGAGCCCCAGGGAGGCTTTGCCTCAATCTCCCCGAAGCTGTTCTGTCCCCATCCATCCAGCCCGCATTCCATGGGCTTCTCCAAGCTAGGGCCTGTGCTGGGCACTGGAAATAGACTTGTCCTTGCTGTCATGGAACAGATCCTGGGCCTCAGGTCAGTGTAGACGTGGCAGAGGGAATGACAGAGGGCCCCTCTGGGGTCACAAACCACCTCCCTTGCCACCGCCTTGCTCCAAAGGATGTGGGGGGGGTGGGGCTCGGGAGCCTGTGAGGGACCTGCTGACTTCTGCACTCCTTCCCGAGCGTGGCGTCCAGTCCCATGTCCCACCCAAGCATTGACGGTGTCAGGCGGGCCCTGCTCTGCCCTCGTCCTCTGGCTGTTTCCTCCACCCACGTCTTCTCCCCACTTCTTTGCTTGGGGTCCCTCAGCAGTGCAGAGACCCTCAGTTTGCGCCCCTCAGTCACCTCCCTAAGGTTCAAGGTCCCAAGCCAGGAGAACCCTCAGAGACTGTGGACATCAGCTCCTCCTCCCAAATCGGGGAGTGGGGGAGGTGAGCAGGAGGGCTCTGACCGAAACCCCAGTCTTCGACTTCCGGTCCAGTGCTCTTTTCTGGGGAGCTCTCCTTGACCTGCACCTGAAGGCAGCCTGGGTCCATTCCTTCCTCCATCCTTTCACTGTGCCCAGAGGACAGAGGAGCCAACGGGGTCTCCGCCATCATGTCTTCCTGCCCTGGGCCCGGAGAGTGGGCAGGGGGTGGGAGGGATCGGAGAGGGGCTCAGCTGAGGGTCTCTAATTTGCTCCCGCCCATTGATGTCCAGACAAGCCTCCTGTGCCCAAGAGATTTCCAAGCATAAACGGAGGTCAATGCCCCCCTCGCCTGCCCCGGAGGTGCCAAGGTGGTAATTAGGCTTGGGGGTGGGTTCTGGAAGGGTGGGGGTTGGTGTGGCCATTATCCCCGGGAGCTGAGCTGGGCAGGAGCTGTGTGGTCCGGGCAAATGGGTGGTTTGTAGGTGGTCTGGAGAATGAATGAGTGAGTGTTTGGGAGGGAGGCCGGTGGGGAGGGACCGGGGAGGGGGAGAGGGGGTGGGGAGGGAGCAGACAGATTGGAGACCAAAGCTGGGTCGTCGCGCCCTGGACTCACTGGTCTGGGCCCCTGCCCCTGCTCTGAGGCATCAGCAAGGAGAGGACCATGAGGCAAATGGTGGGTCCTCAGGGATGCTTGTCCTGGGCTCACAACAGTGGAGCACCTGGGCTGCTTCAGGAGGGGTGAGGGGAGATGGGTGGAAGCCATTCGGTGCAGGGTCCCTGGCGCGCTGTGGGGTGCTGGTCTGTTGCCTCTCTGTCTGTCCCCATTCCCAGCCCATGCCTAATCCCTCTCCCCGTAGGGAAAAATTCCTTGTTGGGCTGAGAAGGGCCTTTGACTGGACCCCTGTCCCTGTCTCAACCCCAGTGGGGGCTGTAGGTCCTCAAGATGATCTCTCTCTCTGACCCCCAGGATCTCCCCACCTGGTGCTTCTCCGTATCAGGCTGCACAAGGTAGACTGTTATCAGTGACTTTATCGCCCTGAGCCTTGGTTCCCTTACCTGTAAAATGGGAGCGATGCAGTATTTAACTGTGCGGATTAAATAAGCCAGTCCGAGGGCAGTGTTCCTAAAATGGCAGTGGCAGCAATGACTAATGGCCCCCACGATGCCCCACTGGTCTGGAGGCCAGGTCTCCTCCCAGAATGGGTACCTAGAACCCAGGACTTGGCCATGACCCCTGATATAGGGACCGGAACCAAGGCGGGCAGGCAGTGGTGTGAGCCGGTCACGGGGAGGGGGTGGGATTGATGAGACTGTCAGGTAGCATCCTGCCTGGCCCCAGGCACATTCCTCCTCCCCCACGGCTCTCCCCACCTGCTGGCCGTCACCTGCACAGCTCATGTGGCCTCTGCAGCGAGAGTGTGTGCAGTGAGACGACCGTACAGGGCTCCTCCTCTGAGAGGAATGAACTGAGGGAGCAGGTGTGACTGGGGCCGCCTACGGGGGCTCCCTAGCTGCTGCCCCACGTGGAGGGGCTAAGCATCTAAATCCTGATTTCAATCCCAGCACCCTGGGAGTATCCTTCCCACAGGGGCTAGGCCAGACAGGGGTGGGGGGGACAGAGGCAGGTGTTGGGCTCTCACCATCAGATGGGAAGATCCATGAAGGGAGAGCTTACCCTACCTGGCCCAAGGGGGCTAGGCTGGGGTTGGACGGGTCAGCCTGGCACCTTTAAGGGGCTCAACAGCCTCACCCCACTCCTTGCTCAGACCCCAGATTCTCCACTAGTGGGAAAGTCCCCGGGGAAGCTGGAGAGCGTTGGAAACCCTGTGGAATTGCCTGCAGCTCTGTGATCTGGAAAGGGGTGAGGCAGGGGGAGGGCCGTGTGTGTGTGTGTGTGTGTGTGTGTGTGTGTGTATGGAGAGGCAGTCTCTGGATCAAGGTTGTTCCCAAATCAATCTCCCTCCTCCTTTCCCTCCTTAAATCCAGGGGGCGCCTGGGTGGCTCAGTCGGTTAAGCATCCAACTTCGGCTCAGGTCATGATCTCGCAGTTTGTGGGTTCGAGCCCCGCATCGGGCTCTGTGCTGACAGCTTGGAGCTGGAGCCTGCTTCGGATCCTGTGTCTCCCTCTTTCTCTGACCCTCCCCTGCTCGCACTCTGTCTCTCTGTCTCTAGAAAAAAAAAAAAAATCCAGGCAGGCTAACCCCTTCTCTCCCTCTGTTCTCTGCCCTCCCCTCCTCCCACTGCCCTGAGCATTTAGTGGTAGAGGTGTCATCAAGGGAAAGAAGGGCAACCTTCCTCCCTCTGACCTGCAGTCAGGCCAGCAGAGCAGCCTGCAGGGGGCAGTCTGGGGTGGTTGGGACCACGTGGCGGGGGTTGGGATGCTGAAGGAAGCCCAGATTCACTTCTGACAACACGCACGGCTTCTGGCACTAGCACCCAGTCTCCCAACAGGACCTCTCCACTCCATCCAAATATGGATCGCGGGTGGTGGGGGGAGGTTTGAGGGCTTTAGGGAGGAGGGGAGGTGGGCCAAATGAATTCTGGGAGGATTCTGAGGCACTTGGGAAGTATCTGTTGGGAGTCATTCAGACTGAGAGCGGACAGAGCGTGGGGAGAGGGACCACCAGAAGACCACCTCGCCCACTTCTGCACCGAACCTCGCTGAATACGTCTCGGAGAGGGTCTCCTGATTTAAGGTCCATGAGTAGTCAATGCAGCGGTCTCCACATCCCCACTGCAAAAATCAAAACGCTTCCGGGGGCGCCGGGGTGGCTCAGTTGGTTGAGCGTCCAGCGTCGGCTCAGGTCAGCATCTCACAGTTCGTGGCTTCGAGCCCTGCATCGGGCTCTCTGCTGTCAGCACAGAGCCCGCTTTGGATCCTCTGTCCCCCTCTCTCTGCCCCTCCCTCACTCTCTGTCTCTCTCTCTCAAAAAAAAAAAAAAAAAAAAAACATTAAAAAAATAAAAACACGTCCGTTGAAGGCCTACCCTGTTCCAGATCTGCGGCGGGCTGAGGGATGGTGTTCTAAGCATGACCGAGCTGTGCTCCCCTCCCTCCGTTGCTCACAATCTAGGGACTGCAAGACACGAGACAGATTGCAGTTCAAGACAGAATGAAACCCAAGCTAGGCAGAGATGCCAAGAAATCTGGGTGTGCCGGCAGGGAAATCCTTCCTGACAAAGGATCAAAAATAACCCCTGTGAGCATCCAAATGCCAAAGGTAACTCGAATCCAGCACCCTGAAGTGCCTCTTCTGACCAGATGCTTTCTCTGACTCCCCGTGCTCGATCTGCCCCACCCCCATTGTAACTTCTCCTTGCGTTCCCAAAGATACCCTGAATTTGTCGCCAGTTTGTAAGGATATTTTTATTTATGGGATTAAGTGATTAATCTTTCTCCCCCACAACACCAGTAAGCGCCAGGAACAAGCTTGTCTGTGAGCCAAGGTGCTCGGCCATAGAGGTACCTGGCAGGACTAGTGTAAAACAAGCCACTGAATATGGCTGGGGTTGAAGAGGGTAAAGTGCACAACCGGGGGGCCCAGGCTGGAAAGGTAAGCTGGCATCAGATCAGGGCGGGCTGTAAATACCAGGCACCGTTGGGACTTTATTCTGCTGGCAATGGGGAGCCATCAAAGGTTTTTGAGCATGAGAGTGGCATGTTCCGACCTGTATTCTGAGATCCCTCTTAGTGCGGTGTGAAGGAGGGCCGGGGAGGGGGTGGTGCTCCCCTGAAGCCAGAGGCACCAGCCATTGTTGCAATCCTCTCAGGGACTGGTTTATAAAGGCCTCGGTTGAGTCCAGAGGAATCAAAGTAGAAAGAAAAATGGGCACCTTCAAACCCATTAATGCAGCAGAATGGGTGAGGCTTGGTGACCCGCTGGGTGGTGGGAGGGTTGTAAATTCTACACTAGATTCTAGTGTGCTGCCTTGGAGCTGTGATGCCTTCAGGCGGCATAAGGCCTGTCCAAGGCACCGTGTTTGAGTACGGTGAGCTCTATTTGGACATGGTGGGTCGGACATGCAGCCCTTCCTGATGGTTACTCTCAAACTGTCTCGCTATAGCCAAAGCCCGTGTTCCTTTGACCCCCCAGCTTCAGGGTGGCTTAGCTTCCCCCAGGGGGCTGAGGCTCACAGAGACCACTGGAGAGTGAGTGGGTGGGGGTGAGAGCTGCTTACTGGGTCTCCTGGCTTCCTGCCCCGCCTTGGCACTGCCTCCTGACTGGACCTCTGGCTTCCTGACCCTCTTGGAGCTCCCACCCCTCATCGGCGGGGAGGAGGCTCCCTGGGGAGGCTGGAGAAGATGGGGAAGGGATCTGGGAGCTCCCACGCAGAGGGCCAGTCCAGTGAAGGGTTAACAAAGTGCTTTGGTCTCTGGGAGCTGCACTTGCAGTTAGGGCTTTGGAGAGGGGGGCGAGATTTGAACTCTGAGGCAGATCTGGTTCTAAGAGATTTGCCCTCCTCTCCCTGCCCGCCAGATACCCCCATGCACATCTGGGTTCCTGCAACGCTTAGCAGAAGAGCCAGAGAAGAGGGCCCGGGAGACACACAGAGTCGATGGGGAGGCATTGGGTCCAGCACCATGCAGGGTGTAGAGAGGGAGCGCAGGCCCTGGAATGATAATCACAGGTTGAGGGCCCAGGCCACAGCCCCCAGACCCTAGAAGCAGAAGCCCAGATCTCAGGGCATCGCAGAATGTTCCACAGGGAGCCCTGGCCAAGGAGCAAACGCCTGCTTAGCAAAGCCCGGGCTGAAGAGAGATACATTCCCATCACCCGGCAGATGCAGACAACAGGAAGAGAGAGCTGTCCGAGTGGAAAAGGATCTCCCGCCGCTGCACCTCCATCAGAGCTTTCCAAACTGTGTTCCCGGGAGTGCTCCCTAGACGGGCTCATGAGTTGGGTGGGAGGGAAAGGGGACCTCACTCCCTACTCCAACCAGAGAGCCTCCACTTTGTTTGATTTATATACTAGGCTTCTGCCTGGGACTCGCATAGGGGGAGAAATGTAGGTCGCTACTGAAACAGCCACAAATAACGCTGACCCTGAAATCCTGCACGCTGGCGAAACGGTGCCCACGCTCCCTGAGTCTATGAGCCCCGCTGACCCCCGCAACTATTCAGGGATGTGTGTTGGATGAATACCTGAAGTTCTGGACTCTCTGTCCAGTGCTCTTGAGTTACAGGGACTTTCCAGGAGAGGACACATCAGCAGGAAAGAGGGTCCCAGGGTGAGGGAGGGGGTTATCATCTGTCGCAGGGCCAGTCTCTTAGCTGGGCCTAAGGGCCCCCCCGAGCGTGCCCGGCTGCAGCCGCGCCCCCCCCCCCCCCGCGGTCGGCGACCACCCGGCAGCCGGCGGCAGTCAGGGGGTGCGGCGAAGAAAGGGTTAATCTGCAGCGCCTTTCATCAGCAGCTTGGCGGGCTCCCAAGGCCCACAGGCTGGGTACCTGGGCGCCTACCTCCGTCGGTGGGGCGGAGACGTGACCACAGGGCAGCCCTGCCGTCTGCATTCCTCCCGCGTGAGTGCGTGAGTGACAGCCGCCGCCGCGCCTGAGCCCCTCCGCCTGCCGCGCAGGGGTGGGGGCGGCCGCCCGGGAGGGAGTGCAGTGCCGGCTCGCGCGGATCCTCCTGTCTCCTCTGGCTGCGGCCCGCGCTCTGCAGGGAGCCCTGTGCCAGGGAGAGGGACCAGGACAGCCCTGCTGGGGGACCGAGGAGGAACAACGGGTCGCAGCCTCGCTATGAGGTCCAGATTCAGGGATGGAGAGATCCCCCGGGGCTTCCTGCAGGAGGGGTCAGGACAGGGTGGGCACAGCCAGAGCAAGGCCCAGCGCCCTGGGAATGTGGCGTCTGTCCCCCGTGTCCTCCCTCGGCTCCAGCTATCCACATAAATTTCAACCCTCCCATTACATGGGGACAGAATGGCCATCCTCAATTCCTCTTCCCTGAACTCACCAGCCCTTGCCTTTGATCTCTCCTGGGGCCTGTTGGTGGAAACAGGAAGTCGCCTTTGGCTTGAAGCAAATGCAAACAGGGCGTAAACAGGCAAGCACCCCACCTTCAGGCTTCCCCCAGATGGAGACCAAGTGTCAGGCCAGGGGCCAGTGTCCTTCTCTCTGAGAAGGCCTTGGAAATGCACTCCCTCTACCCCTAGGCCTGGAGGGGGGGTTCTCCAAGAAGGCCAACAGGACTAGAGCCAGAGTGGCTTCATACCGGGGTCCTCGTCCTAAAGGAGAGCCTGTCCCCAAAGTGGAGCTCCCCCACCGAGGTTCAGCACCCCTCCTCCAGGCTCGTATGCAAGGCTGGACGCTTGCCCCTTCTGCGAGACGAAATCGCCCACCCCCCACCTGCAGCGTCACCTTGCCCATCCAAGCCCTCCGGCAAAGGGGCATTTGGGGCAGCCCAGACAAAGGAGCCGGGCCACCCAGCCCCCCACTGCGCAGCTTCCCGAATGTCTCTGTAGCCACAGAGTCCTCAGACCCAGGAACCCAGCCGAGGACCCTCCTGAGAATTTTCCAGTGTCCCTTCAAGCCGGCACTTCAAGACCAATCCTCTCCCTCTCTGTGTTTGGGTTCCAAGGGCCCTGGGCACATGTGCAGAGGAGAGGTAGGGGAGGCTGAGGGGGAAGGGGCAATGTGAAGAGATGGGTGAGGGCAGTAGCAGGTGGGGACCAGCCCCAGGACAGGCTCTGCCTGCCCGTCTCTCTCCCTCCGCAAGGCCTCCCAGCACCTCCTTCGAGTCCTGGCTTCTTCCGGTTCCGTCTCTTGGATGCCCGTGGCTGCTGTGAGCGCAGGCAGAAGTGTGGTCTGATGCCTAGATCTCACGAAGCCCTTCTGTGCCTTGGGAGTACTGCCAGGGTGCTCTCCTCTCCTTCTCAGTCCTCCGTTAACCATGTAATTAATGTCTGAGGAGTGGGGTTGAGGCCACCTTCGGGGGAGGAGCGGCAGACTGTCCCCCACCCGGGGCTGAGGGCTTATTCCTGACCTCAAGAAAACAGCCAGCTTTGCCCGAACAGGAGCTGGGGTGGGGTGCCACGTGGGGCTGTGCGATACCCGGGGAGACCCTGCCCCGCTCTCCCCCGGCTCAGCCCTGGGGCCAGTGACTCCATCTCAGTTCTCTCATCTCTGAAATGGGATAATAACTGCAGAAACCACACACAGCGGGTGTTCTGAAGGTTCGTCTGTGAAGTAGAAATGGGTGCTGGGTGGTCACTGCCCTGGGCGAGCACAGCTCCCCCCCCCCCAATCAGGACATCCTTCCAACACCCGAAAAGAAGGCCACAAAATTGTAAGGCACCGGGCTAAAAATCAGGTAAGGATCAAATAAAATCAAACTGAGAAATCAGGCAAGAGACCTCAGAAGAACTGGTCTGTCCCCCCATCCCTCGGCCTGGTCTCTGGGACTTATGCTTAAGTAGGGGTGACCAGCTGTCCCAGCGAGCCCACTGTCCCGGAAACCCCTCGGTCTGGGGTAGAATGGGACGGTTGCTCACCCTTTCTTTCTCAGAGCAGGTTTGCAGATTGGAGAGATCACAGACGCCTGGTCCCCTCGCTCCACCTGGTTTTCTTTAGATATCTATATGGCAATGGAAAATGCTGGAGGCCTCCAAAGCTTCTGCCTACCCCCCAAACGATACAACATCACAACGAAAATCAGCACCCCCCCCTCCGTCTCTCCCAACCACGCTGAAGTCTCAGACCCCTTCCTTCCCGAAGTTTTCCCTCTACCATGGAGAATTCTCATCCAAGGACTGAGGTCCTCGACCCCGGCCTCTCTCCACACACTCCAGACACCAGCAGAGCCTTGGCACTCCCAAGCGACGAGCGAGAACCTTCCAGGAGACAAGCCCCATGTTGCCATCTGGTGGTAATTCCCCAGGGAAGAGATTTGCCCAGGTGACCTCTAGGTCGGGCTTCTTTAAATAGCCCCAAATTGCCTCTGACACAAGCAACCTGGGGTCGCCGCTGGGGGAGGAAGACCCAAGGCTTTGAAGGCCACACCCCCCGATGGCACTACCTTGAAGCCACTTCTGGGGGCCAGCCTTCCAGCTGTGCAACAGCCGTCCACAGGCATTCCTTAAGGGGTAGCTACAGCAGGGTCTCTGGGAGGGGCGGGGAAGGGGCGAAGGAGGCGGGCATGGGCCCTCCCTTAGACGTGCCCAGCTGTTTTCTTTTATGAAACACCAGACCCCTGCCTTCCCTGCTCCCCCCCCACTCACACACACACACACACACACACACACACACACACACACAAGTCTCCGTAGATCTCAGAGCGGAACCATTATTGTGCAGGCTGATCTGGTGGGGAAGCCTGGGGGTAGAGCTGCCAGGGCCCTGCCCTGCTGCAGATCCGCACGCATCCGCACTCACAGAGTGGACAGGTGGGACCTACGGGCTCCTGGGCCCTGTTTGGAACCTGGCATCCCTCTTGGCATCAGGTCAAGGTGGTGGGGGAGGGCAAGCCGCCTGGCCTTGGGCCTCTCCCTCAGAGCCAGGCCCCCCAGGCTGGGCAGGGAGCTGTCAAATCCCCCGCTGCAGAGACAAATGGAGCCGTCAGAGAAAATAGCTTCTAATGGAGAGCAGGAGCCAGGCTGGGCTGGAGTGGGGGTGGGGGGGCGGACTCTGCTGGCCAGATGTGAATTCTTCACTAATCACACCAAATTGGCCCAATTTGTTCACTGACACGTGGGGGGACCAGCTTCATCTTTCTCCCACTGAGCAGGCTTCCCTCCCTCCCTCATGGAACCGCTTTGGCTCTAGGGACGGGGCTGGCTGGCTGACAGCAGGCTGGAGGAAAAGGGATGAGGCCAGATTTGCATCCCCTCTCTCCCTGGAGGACCCCAGGAGTTGGCTTGGGCTTGCCTCCCTTGCATCCGCCAGCCCCCTGGGTCCTGGGTGCTGAGGGCCGCCTCGTTTAGGGACCCTGGGGAGGGGGGGCAAGGAGGGAAGGAGGCTAGGCTACCTGCTCCCTTGGAAATGGGGGGCACAAGGGGGACCTAAGGGGTTGGAGGTATTCTTGAGAAGAGCAGGGAGGGGGACCATCCAAGGCAAGGTGATGTCACCTCTTAGGGGCAGGTGGGCCCCATTAGGGGCCATCTCCCCTGCAGGGGAGAGGCGGGAGAGTTCTTGCCCCTCGCTCAAACTCTGAGCCAAACTGACCCCTTCGATGCTTATACCAGAAAACTACTGAAGGTGGGACTCTGGATGCTGTGAACTTCACCTTCTGCTTCACTTGGGTCTCTTTTTCTCCAATGCAGATCAAAAGGTGATAAGGAGATGGGCATCTCCTAGGGTTTGAGGGTTGCCGGAGGTAAGATGGGAGGGATGATGGGGGGTAAGCCAGGGCGGGGGCATAAATGGAGGCCCTGGCCTCTAGAACTCTCTCTTCTCTGTCCTACACCAGGAAAGGGCATTCATGCAGATGGGTTTGGGCGCCCTAGCCCATCGCCCAAGGTCCATCCTCCCCCTGCCCCGCCAGCCTCACCCACTTCCCAAACAGCCACCCTGGGGTTAAGAAAAGATGGAGTGAAGGAAAAAGTCCATGTAGACCTTGACAGTAGGCTCAGGGAATTTGGGGGTTCTGTGGTCTAGAAAAGGGATTATGTCAACACGTGTCCCTTGGCTTCATGGAGTCCTCACTCTGGGGCGGGCGGAACCTGGCTGGGAGAGGGCCAGAACACGGCTATTGAGCTTGGGGCCCAAGGCAGAGGCCCCTGTGCCCAGCGCCCTCCCTTTGGGCTGGAGAGAAGGTGAAGGGCATTCAGGTGCCCCAGTCCAGCCAGCTCCCATCTCCATGCCCCCTTCCCTACTCTTGATCTCACCCACCGCAGGGCTTAGCCCTTCCTGCCCCTGGGGATGGACCCTTCAGAACTTTCCCAGGCCACCTTTCACCCCAAATCCCAGACCTTCCCAAGGCTCGGGTGCTGCTCCCTTGGGGGGGAATTCCACTTGAGGAAACAGCGAGAAAGGGGCCAGCCCTGAGGGGGAGATGGGCCACCAGGTTCTCGGAAGGCAAGGAAGCCACCTGGTGCCGTAACCTGTGACACCAGGTGTGGTGTGATCCTGCTGGGAGGACCAGGGGAGCAGGAGAGAGCTCAAGGCAGGGGGCTCAGGAGCTGGAAATGACCGAGAAGGCCAACCTTGCAGGTGAAGTCAGGGGGCACGCTGAGGGGGAAAGGGGGTGGGGTGGGGGGAGGAGGAGCAAAGTGCCGCCCAGAGTCCATCCTATCAACTGGATGTTGATTTATGATAATGCTTCCTCCTCCCTTCCTCACCTGCCCCTCAGGGGGGGGCTTCCCAGGCTGAGCAGAGCACCCCCTCCTGGCAGGGTTAGGGACCTGGCTTCCGGAGAACTGAGCGCAACAGGGAAGGGACATGGGCCAGAAAGTCCCGGCTTTCTTTCAGACACACTACCTCCTATTTTCCTGCAGTTTCTAGTCGATTTGTGGGCTTATCTTCCCTAAGAACAAGAGCTCTTTCTCAGGCCCAGAGAGACACCCTGACCTAGGTATGAATTCAAGGTCTGCTACTTGCTCACTCTGTGACCACGGCCTGGTCTTACATAACTTCGAGCTGTTAGGTAACCTCTCAGAGCCTCAGTTTCCACATCTGTAAAGTGGAGAAACGACCACAGAAGCCCACTGCGAGGACTACATGAGCTCGCGGAAACCTAGCACACGGAGCTGGCTGACTCAGTAGCCCCCGAATGAACGAACGAACAAATGAATGAATGAACAGACTTGAAGGGCGCCCTCTGTTTATGTCTTTTGCCTGATTTCCTTACAGAGTCTTGGACGCTATCTGGATTCCCATCAGAACAGGGATTTAACCCTTCCATGCCTCAGGGTTCCTCATCCATAAAATGGGCAATAATGAAATGAGTCGATCTAGGTAGGTGAAGTCCTTAGAGCAGTGTCTGGTCTTCGTTAAGAGTCTGAGGAACGTCCGTATCGTGAGACTAAAGGCCATTTTGTCCATCCCCCAACGCAGAGCAGGGCCCTTCCCTCCCCCACACCACCCTATCTTCAAACGGCTAAAGGAACAAGATGCCCCAGGGCCCTTCCTCTTTCCCTAATCTTGTCCCACGGGCCCAGTCCTCCCACCTCAGAGACCAGAAAGCCCTTTGCTCAGTAAACTCCTTCTCTCAGAAATACTCTCTACAAGGGGCGCCTGGGTGGCTCAGCCGGTTAAGCGGCCGACTTCGGCTCAGGGCATGATCTCGCGGTTCATGAGTTTGAGCCCCGCGTCGGGCTCTGTGCTGTCAGCTTGGAGCCTGCTTTGGATTCTGTGTCTCCTTCTCTCTCTGCCTTTCCCCAGCTCATGCTCTGTCTCTGTCTCTCAAAAATAAATAAATGTTAAAAAATATATATATAAAAAAAAAAAGAAAGAAAAGAAATACTCTCTGCAAGACTGGAGAAACTCCAGGAAGTTCCACGTTCCTCAGAGCCTACCCAGCCCCACCCAGGCCCCAGTTTGCTTGGCTTACCCTCCCCTCCCACCCTGTCTCCAGGACGGATCCTGTGTCCCTCCCCTGCTCTCAGCCCTCCTCTCCGGGCCGCCCCTCTGGCTGGCATCCGGGCCAGTCTCCCCCCCACCCCCGGGGGACAATGGTGTGCAGACTGAGTCCACAGCGGGGCCTTGGGAGGAGCACTGGGTGTCAGGACCAGCCTGGGCCGGTGGCTCAGGCCTCTTCTTGCTGAAACCTGCCACCTCCCAGCCCCTGTGGACACACACTCATCCCCTTCCGCCGCCGCCGGGAAGCCAGCTCCAAACACCTTTACCTAGAAACCAACACTCCCTAGTACCCACTCCTGTCCTGGGAGGACTCTGCCAGCTTGTCTGAGGGTGTGGCCCGAGGTCTCTGGCTGGGCTCTGGCCCTCTCTAGATGGTCTTTCCCGGCTGTGGCTGACCTGCTCCCCATGCTCAAGGGCACACTGTCCCAAACAGTTGAGAGGAAATAGAGTGGCTGTGGGCAAGCAGTATTTCTCAGAGTTCCTCCTGGGGTGCGCGTGAGGGTAGAGGCTTGGGCAGACAGACGCCACCCAAGGCAACTCACTCAATTGCTTTCATTTCAGGCCTGTTTTACCTTTAACGGACACGTACGGGGCATCTGGGCGGCTCAGTTGGTTAAGGGTCTGACTCTCGGTTTCGGCTCAGGTCATCATCTCACAGTTGCTGAGATCGAGCCCCAAGTCGGGCTCTGTGCTGGCAGCACGGAATCTGCTTGGGATTCTCTCTCTCTCTCTCTCTGTCTGTCTCTCTCTTTCTCTCTGCCCCTCCTCTGCTTGCGCTGTCTCTATTCCTCTCAAAATAAATACATAAATAAACATTTTTTAAAAATGGACATACACGGGGCGCCTGGGTGGCTCAGTCGGGTTAAGCCACTGACTTCAGCTCAGGTCATGATCTCGCGGTTTGTGAGTTCGAGCCCCGCATCGGGCTCTGTGCTGACAGCTCAGAGCCTGGAGCCTGCTTTGGATTCTGTGTTTCCCTCTCTCTGGCCGCCCCCCTGCTCACACTCTGTCTCTCTGCCTCTCAAAAATAAACAAACATTTAAAAAAATAGAAAATGAAAAAGCAAGACATAGAGGCGCTTGAGTGGCTCAGTCAGTTAGGCGTCTGAACCTTGGCTTCTGCTCAAGTCATGATCTGAGGGTTCATGAGATTGACCCCCCCAATGGGCTCTATGTTGACGGCAAAGAGCCTGCTTGGGATTCTCTCTCTCCTTCTCTCTCTGCCTCTCCTCTGCTCATGCTTGCACTCTCGCTCTCTCTCTCTCCCTCTCTCAAAATAAATAAACTTTTGGTTTTTTTAAAGCAAGCTCTAAAACATATTCTTGTTCTTTTTTTCCTCCAAAAACCTTTGGGTTAGATACACAAGTCAGAAAAATGCGCCATGGTTTGGGTATTCCCTGGCACACTCCACATGGCCCGGGGCACATCAGTGCCTATGTTGGAGAAACTCGGGCCCGGGGAACAGGTGGAGGAGATCTGGGAGAGGGGGCATGACCTTCTCTTGCTAATCTGACTTTCTCTGACACCAAGCCCTCCAGCCCTGACCCCCCCCTCCCCGAACGTGCCCATCTTTCTCAGATTTTTTTCTACACTGGGGTTTCCCTCACGGCTCACCGTTCCCAATGCCAGCCAATCCAAACCTTCCTCCAATCCAGAGAAGGGCGTTTGGCAATGCCAATTCTGGGGCGCCCCAAAACAGAACCCGGCACACCCCACACCTTCCCACACAGCTATCCTGTTTACCTTTGGTCACGCTGCCTCCCTGTCCTCATCCGCAACCCAATGGGGCCCCGAACTTTGGTCTCTAGGGATCCCTCCCACCGAGAATCTTAACCTCCTTCTAGAAACTGGGGACCTCCCTGGAAAATCTGTCTCTACCTCAAAACTGACATTCTTCCACTCCTTCTGCAAACACTGACAGGGCAGCGACAATATGCCCCGCTCTGGGCAAGGAAGGGTCGGGGGCTGCGGGTAAAGCGTGGCTCCTGCCCACGCAAAAGTCAAACGTGGGCATTGGTGTTATGTCGGAAGCGTGCCTTTCCATTTCATCATGCACATTTACAACCTAAAGTAGCACCGTCTCTGGAGACCTGGTGAGGTGAACCGCCCCCCCCCCCCCACCTTGCGATGAGGGAAGACCAACACGGGGATGCAGGGGAGTGCTATGATTAAGCACTTCCGATTAAGTGGAGCCGGCCTGGTATATATCCCGTCTCCGGACTTAGTACTTAATTCCTCTATACCTCAGTTTCCCCATGTAACATGGGCTTAACAATAGTACCTCCCTCAAGGGCCATTACACTGGCTTTTCCTCTTGCCTTGGTGGCTAGACCCCCATTATTCAAATGGCTGGCTCCCTCATTTCACATAGGTCTCTGCTCAGATATCACCACCTCCAGGAAACCCACCCCCACCGCTCTCTGTCCCTTTAATGTGGCTTCAGTTTTCTCCAGAGTGTTTATCCCCACTTGACATTGCACATCTATTTTCTCACGAGTTTATTTTCTCCTCCTCTCACCAGAACATAAGCTTCAAGAGGACAGAGATTTTTCGGGGCACCTGGGTGGCTCGGTCGGTTAAGTGTCTGACTTCGTTCAGCTCAGGTCATGATCTCGCAGTTTGTGAGTTCGAGCCCTGTGTTGGGCTCTGTGCTGACAGCTCAGAGCCTGGAGCCTGCTTTGGATTCTGCGTCTCCCTCTCTCTTTGCCCCTCCCCTGCCCATGCTCTATCTCTCTCTCTCTCAAAAATAAATAAACATTTAAAAAAAGAGGACAGAGGTTTTATCTTTTATTATTAATTATTATTATTATTATTATTATTACTGTATCCCCAGTCCCCGTATCCAGAATAAAGCCTGGCACATAGTAAATGCTCAATAAATACTTCCTTGAATTAATCTTGAATAGCAGAGACTCGGGGACTAAGCTAACCGCAGCCCTTGCCTTGCACAGTGTGACGCCTGACAGGCAACAATACCCGGAGACTGTTACTACGTAACACACAACAAGGAGCCTGACTGAAAAAGCTTGGAATTTCATGAGGAGAAAAACAAAATTCGGCCAAAATTACGTATATATATTGCTTCATGTAATGAATATTCCTGTTGCCGTTCCTGCCGTCCGTCTTGATGAGAAGATGATTTACTCTGCTGTGTTTGGTCCAAACATTGAGCCTGTTGGGCATTTTCCGGTTCTTCATCTTCCTGAAGCGCTCTTCATCCAGACCCCGCGCGAGCGATTTGGACCATCAGTGAGATGTCACCTCTGTGGCCACCAGGGCCTGTGGGGGGCCCCCCCGCAAAGCTGCTAATCACAGGTGGCAGAGGCTGAGAACCCCGACCTCCCCCTCTCTCTACAGGAGCCCTGAATAAAGAGGAGGATGACGGAGGTCCTGTTGGCGGGAGTGGGGGGTGGGGGGAGTCTCCTACCCTCCCCCCGTTGGGAGTTGCTCCCCTCAATCAGGAAGGAGTCCTGTCAGCCTAAAGGTCTGGGGGAAAGGGGCCACATCCCTTCCCTACCCTCCATGCTAAGAGACCCCCACCCTCCAACAGCCTGTCCCTACATTGCCCTTCCTTTTCTTGGCCAGTTAGGACGGGAGGGCATGTGGCATCTGGTGTCTCCTATGACCTGTGAGGCAGAGAGGTCACTCCTGGTCCTCTCCCCTCTCCCAACGTGACCAGTGTGGGCACAAGCCGGAAGGCGACAGTCCCTGACCAGTTTGAAGGGAGAGACAAGTCCCTGCCCTTCGTGGCTACACCATAAGATCACCGAACACTTATGGGCAAAGCTCATCTAACACCCTAACGCGGCAGGTGGGGTTAATAGCCCTATTTACAGCTGGGCAAACAGCCTCCGAGAGATCAAGTGGCCTGGCTTGCCCAGGGCCGGGGCACAGGCCAGGTCTCTGTGCCACGGTGGGCAGAAACTTGGGCTACCTGAAGGAGAAGAGGTGTGGCCCTTCTGGGCAAGCTTCCTGGAGGAAGAGGAGGTGGCACGGGGCTGAGAAGCAGAGGCAGGGCGACTGGGGGGCAGAGAGGCAGGAGGCTGGTCGGAGTGTGGGCCTGGGCAGTGTGATCCTGAGCCACCTGGGCTTCGACCAAGACCGCGTGGCGGGCGCAGAGGGGCCCAGCCCGGGAGGGGCCACCGCCACCAGCCAGCGACCCCAGCTCCACCCGAATTGAGGCCCAGAGTCCGGCAGGTCCCCGGCCACCCCAAACCGATGGCATGGAGAGGGAGTGGCGGGGACCCGACGCTGAGATGGAAGGGCTGAGCCCCCCCCACACCGCCCCTCCCCAGAGGTTCTGGGCCCCCCAGCCTCCGGCCGGGTCTAAGAAGAGTTGGCCTCCTGTAGAAATCAGGCAGCAGAGCCAAAACCGAGGGGTCTGCTCGGCCTGGCGCCCAGGACTGCAGGGTTGAGGCAGCGTCGGCCTGAGCCTACGGGAGTGGGGTGGGGAGGGCAGGTTGGAGGCCCGCAGGGCTGGGGCCCGGCTGCTTAATGATTTTCGGAGGAGGCTCCAGGCAGATTAGAGGTCGTCGGGGAGCCAGGCGGGGCGGGTCGGGGAATGGCCTGGGCCCCAGTCGCTGGGCTGCACTGGGAAAAGGGACTGGGGTTTCGCCGCTGTGGCCAGGGCTCTGCACCAGCGGAGTCGTGCGGACGTGGCTTGGTTTTTTGCGCTCTCCCACCTCCGCGGCTGCGTAGACAGATGCAGGGGCTGAGGAGGGATGAAGATCCAGGCGCGGAGCGGGTATCAAGGGGCTTGTCTTAAAGCTGCAATTGCCCAACACCTTACCTAAGACAGAAATGCCAACTGCAGGGCAATGCATGGGGCAGGGGGTCGGGGACAGGCTGAGGAAGATGGTGCGGACTGAAATACCCCCAGCCGGTTCTGCGCGCTGCTGGAGAGGATGTTTCTGGGGGCTGAGCCTGGGTGGGCGGAGGGAGGGAGTCTGGCACGTGGGAGGGTAGAGGTGCCGCCCCCCACCCCCGCAAGACCCCATCACCCTGGCAGAGCTCCCTCCTGCATGCTGAGCTTCCCCCCACTCGCGAAGGAAGGCCTGGGTCTTCATTAGCCCCCTCCCTTCTCTGCTCCCCTCACTCAGCCCCCTTGGCCCCGCCCCTGCCAATCCATGCACAGACAGATCTGAGACTGCCACCTCCTCCAGCCAGGCCCAGGCCTGCCTCCCTCTCGTGCTGGAACTCAGGAGCTGGCCCCAGGCAAGAGGAGCTTTCTCCTGAAAGGACCCCAATTCTTTTTAGGGAGGTGACCCAGAAGAGGGGCTAAGCCTTGACTACAGGCTGGATGACTTCAAAGGGCGGTGGGTGGGGTCGTGACCAGGTGCCACTCAGGGTGGGCCAACCTGCCCAACCGGGTCAGGGCTTGTGCCGCACCCCGCCCTCTGCCCAGAACATCACGGCAGGCCTGACAGCAGCCCCACCCACCAGGGACTCCCCCGCCCCCCCACCCCACCCCGGGCCTCAGGAGAAGGACCTGAGACACAGGATCCAGGATTCGAGGCACAGAGGGCCTAGCAGGTCATCCCTGCAGGTGTCCCACCCCGGCGCTGAGAGAGGCCGAGGCCGTACACTCGCCCAGGCAGCCACACGCACGTCACCCGCCCAGCCACACACACAACCACAGGGCGCCACGGCCAGGCAGGTGCAGGGCTGGGTTCCGGGGCCTCTGTAGGCGACACCTAGCTTTATCCCAAAGTTCTCCCTGCTCCCTGCTCCTCCTTGAATTCTTGGGACAAGAGCAGAGGGTGCACCGGTCCTCAGTCTGACACTGTCTCCTCTGGATTGTGGACTCCCTGAACCCGGGAAAGGAGTCCTCTGTCCCCACCCCCACCCCGAACCATACTTCATGTCAGGTGAGCGTCTGCTTGTTCATTCCAGGCACCGGGGCTTTCAAAAAGAGTAGGGTCTGGGGCACCTGGGTGGCCCAGTTGGTTAAGCGACCTACTTCAGCTCAGGTCATGATCTTAGCATTCGTGAGTTTGAGCCCCGCGTCAGGCTGTCTGCCGTCAGCACAGAGCCCACTTCAGATCCTCTGTCTCCCTCTGTCTCTGCACCTCCCCTGCTCACGCTCTTGCTCTCTCTCTCTCTCAAAAATAAATAAACATTTTAAAAATAAACACATAGGGGCGCCTGAGTGGCTCAGTCAGTGAAGCGTCTGGCTTCGGCTCAGGTCATGATCTCACGGGTCGTGGGTTCGAGCCCCGCATCGGGCCCTGTGCTGACAGCTCAGAGCCTGGAGCCTGCTTGGGAGTCTGTGTCTCCCTCTCTCTCTCTGTCCCTCGCCCGCTCCCACTGTATCTCTCTCTCAAAAAATAAATAAACATTAAAAAAATTTTTAAATAAATAAATAAGAGTAAGTTTCATTTCCCTTCCCATGGGAAGTTACTAGCCTGTTTGCTCATCTGTAAAATGGGAATAATGTGGGCGCCTGGGTGGCTCAGTCGGTTGAGCGTCCGACTTCGGCTCAAGTCATGATCTCACAGTTTGTGAGTTCGGCCCCCGCGTCGGGCTCTGTGCTGACAGCTGAGAACCTGGAGCCTGCTTCCGATTCTGTGTCTCCCTCTCTCTCTGCTCTTACCCCGCTCATGCTCTGTCTCTCTCCCCTTCAAAGATAAACATTAAAAAAATTAAAAAAGAATAAAATGGGAATGATGATAGTACTTACCACATAAGTTGTGAGGATTAAACGAAAAACCATGTAAAGTTCTTGGCACAGAGCCTGGCATATAGCAGGTGCTCAATAAACGTCAGGTGTCATTTCGGGGACCGTCAACATTACTCTAGTTGGGGAGACCAAATATGGAGAACCACATACACCGTGGACCAGACAGACTGGCCCTTTTGTAAACTGAGTGGACCTTGGCCTTGGGTAAATCAGTGCTTGCCCCTGCCCCTGCTGTGTCACTGATCCATCACCCCAAGGTAGCCCCCAGGATGCAGACCGACCCAGCCATCTCCGGGAGGGGGCTCCAAGCCCCCAGGCGGAGGCAGGACTGGTCACTGCGGACGCTTGTCTCATGGCTACATATGGTGAAGACTGGCTGAGGGGGAAAAGGGCTGCACGGAAGTCTCCGCCAGTCGAGTTCCAGAAAGACTTTCTGGAGGAGAGAGCGCCCAGCAGCCATGGCAAGTAAGCAGAGGGAAGAGGGCTCTGTGTGTCCTGAGCCAGAGAGAGTATGGGGACCAGGGAGTTTCAGGACAGGAGGATGCTGGGCTGATGCTGGAGATGCAGAGGGGGGAGGAGCAGACCGAGGAGTGGGGGAGGGCTCCTCACTCTGGTTTTTCCAGGCCCTGCACTGGCAGGATCAGGCTGGGTACCAATGAGCTGTGTCTGCAGTGCTGGGCACCGTGAGCCTGTCTTCTCAGCCAACGCCTGCCCCTGCCAGGTGTATTTATCCCCATGCATTTAGTTCAGGGGCCCCACAGGTGGGGTGGTGTATCCCCTGGGCACTGACTGCAGGGTCCTGACAAAGTTAGGGTTCCTGCGCCTGGGGTGCCTACAGGCTGGAAGGGGCAGTGACTTCTTCCATCCCGGAAGTGCTCCTAAAGGCAGATGTCAGGATGGACAGAAAGGGAAGGGGAGGAGGGGGCGCTGGCGGGAGAAGGAAATGTGGGAGGGCTGCGTGGGCCGACCAGACGACCTCCCTCGACCAGGGGCAAGGAAAGGAGTGGTGGCCTGGCCAGGTTGAGTGGGGTCTCTGGCTGAGTAGGGGAGGGGACGGGAAGTGGGAGGGGGAACGTCTCTGTCTCTCTCTCTGTCTCTGTCTCTCTCTCTCTCTCTCTCTCTCTCTCTCTCTCGCTGGCCCTGGACTCTGCCTACCTCCGACCTCCCTCAGTCTCAGCAGCAAGAGCCGGATTGGCCACATTCCGGGGAGGCCTGGGTTGCCATTCTACTGGGCTAAGAGCCCCCAGGGGCAGGCTGGTCTGGGGCTGGAAAAACTGGTCTCCCTGCCCCCCCCCCCACCAGGAGTCTGGAGTTGGAGGAGAGGGTGTCAGCAGGAACTGGAGGTTCCCTACATTCCTCAGGGGATGGGGATGGGAGGGGAGTCCTGGTGGAGAGAAGGCAGGAGGAGCACCGGAGAGGAGGAAGTAGGATGGGAACAAGCAGGCCAGTGAGGCTTGACTGGATGCTGGGGGGCATTTTTTTAAAAAATTTTTTTAACGTTTATTCATTTCTGAGAGACAGAGACAGAGCGCGGGTGGGGGAGGGGCAGAGAGCAAGGGAGACAGAGAATCCGAAAACAGGCTCCAGGCTCTGAGCCGTCAGCACAGACCCCGACGCCGGGCTCAAACCCACGAACGGTGAGATCATGACCTGAGCCGAAGTCGGACGCTTAACCGACTGAGCCACCCAGGCGTCCCTGTGGGGGGCATTTTTAATAGCCTTCGGAAGCAGGAGGAGAATGGGGGTCAGATCCCCCACCCCTTTTTTCTCTTCTCAGTCTGAAAGTGTCTTTCCTGCCAGGGAGCAGGAAAGCTTGTGGTCAGACATCAAGAAGAACTTCCCCGATGGATGAATTGGATGATTATGAGGGAGGAGTGAGGGATTCTCTAAGGAGAAAAGGCGACAGTGGCTTTCAGCATGGGCTGAACCTACGAAGGGCAACACTAGGATGTGACCGCCCCTCGCCATGCCCTCCTTCCTTACCAAGGGGCAGGGGTGGAGGGCTGCATAGGATGAGGGTGCTGTCCCACTGTCCTCAAGGATCCCTCCTGTTTCCTGGCCCCCTCGGCTGTCTTAGACCTAAGAAAAACCCCAGGCTCTGGCACTGGATCTATAAGAATATCCTTTGCAGGGGCGCCTGGGTGGCTCAGTCCGTTAAGCGTCCAACTTCAGCTCAGGTCATGATCTCACGTTCGTGGGTTCGAGCCCCGCGTCGGGCTCTGTGCTGACAGCTCAGAGCCTGGAGCCTGTTTTCGGATTCTGTGTCTCCCTCTCTCTCTGCCCCTCCCCCTCTCACGCTCTGTCTCTCTCTGTATCAAAAAAATAAATAAAACGTTAAAAAGAAAAAAAGAATACCCTTTGCAGCAGGAGAGATTTAGGGTAGACCCACAGTAGGAGCCGTGCAGCCAGAGGTAGGTAAGCTTCTTAAGTCCCCAGAGTGGCCCTAGGGACGTGTCAAGCCCAGCTCGCTTCTCAGAATGGGCTCACTCTGTTACCGGGGTCCCCGTCGCCTCTTAGCACCATGAGCCTCGCACCCATCTGTCCCGGACCTGCTGTGGTACCGGTTCAGACCAGGTCTCAGCAAGAGGGGGAGGGGCTCTAACGGTC
Organism: Cryptoprocta ferox; assembly: GCA_028646485.1. Classification (NCBI taxonomy): domain Eukaryota; kingdom Metazoa; phylum Chordata; class Mammalia; order Carnivora; family Eupleridae; genus Cryptoprocta; species Cryptoprocta ferox. The sequence continues at coordinate 32,910,393 of CM053565.1, forward strand.
CAAGTCCCAGCCCCTGAGGCTTCCGTGTCCCCACAGATCTTCCCTAGAAACAAAACCCGGCTCCTCTTGGAGAGAAAAAGGCCAGATTGCTGCTCAAAGTCATTTCCTAGCCTTCAGGGAGATAGGCCCCGAGCTTTCAGTTTTTAAAGTGTCGCATGTGGATGGCGCCTGGGGGGCTCAGCGGGTTGAGCGCCTGACTTCAGCTTGGGTCATGATCTCGCGGTTTGTGGGTTTGAGCCCCGTCTCGGGCTCCGTGCTGACAGCTCAGAGCCTGGAGCCTGTCTTCGGATTCTGTGTCTCCCTCTCTCTCTGACCCTCCCCTGCTCACACTGTCTCTCTCTGTCTCTCAAAAATAAATAAAAAACATAAAAAAAGTTTTTTTTTAATTAAAAAATAAAGTGTCACATGTGGAGGGCGCCTGGGTGGCTCAGTCAGTTGAGCATCCGACTTCGGCTCAGGTCATGATCTCACTGTTCCTGGGTTCGAGCCCCGCGTCGGGCTCTGTGCTGACGGCTCAGAGCCTGGAGCCTGCTTCGGATTCTGTGTCTCTCTGTCTGTCCCTCCCCTGCTCATGCGCTGTCTCTGTCTCTTGAAAATAAATAATAAACATTAAAAAAATACCTCAAAATCAAAATAAAATGCAGCGTGTGGATCACCCAGATCCCACTCAGAATCAGGGGAGCAGTTGTTCAAAATGCAGATTCCCACAGTCTCTGCACGGAATTCCACTGGACCCAGGAGCCTGCGTTTTATACTGCCTTCCCCCTCAAAGTCCCCACCCCCAAGGCCACTAGAGAGTCTCAGGAGTTTAAGAATTTCTGCAAAGACCAGCCCAAAGAGCAGTTCCTCGAGGGTGTTGTCCCAGGAGGCGGGGAACCAGCTGGAAGGGAGCCTTCAAGCCTTCTGTAGCCCCAGGGAGAACAGCAGGACTGGAGGGGAAATGTCCCTGGGACAAGGGGACTCCATCACGAAGACCCTTCCCCGATGTCTCCGTTTTTTGGGTTTTTTTTTCACATGACTGCTTACTGCTGTTTCTTGCAAACTCACTAAGCGCCAGGCTCTGTGCTAGAGGCTGGTCATTTCAGAAGAGGTCCTGTCCACCTGCTTGAGGGGCAAAGGAGGGGTGAGGGCTGTCAGGGAGGCCGGAGGAGGGGCACAGTGACCTCTTAACGTTCCCTGGGGACCCAGAGGCACCCCTGCCCAGGCTTCCCACCCCCCGGCTCTCAGGAAGAGCCAAGCTTCTCTCTGCCTCCTCGCGGCCCTGCAAATGGACCATCATGTGGAACTTACTGATGGCTTCCTCATTCACTCGCTCATTCGCTCATCCATGTTCCAAGTGTCCTTGGCCTGGCCCTCTCCAACCAGTGCTGTTGTCTGCGATAGACCCACTCTCGAGGTGGTGAGGGGGCAGGGGGCTGGGCTTTGCAGTCCCAGTCCTGAGTTCGAGCCCAGCCTTCCGGCTCCTGGTGAAAACCACCTAAGGCTGTGCCTCGTGTGCCTGGGACTTCCCCTGGCTGGCTAGATCGCCAAGAGCGGTGTCAATTAGGGGTAATTGAGGCAACCACATCCGTGAGTGAGTCCCTTGCCCTGTTTCCCCTGCTGCTGCCTCTCCGATCAAGGCACTTGTCACACTGGGTGGGCTGTGTCTCCTGTCTGCTCCGGGACATACTCGCACAGCAGACACGGCCGCTGTGGGGCTCGGTACCTGGCTTTGCAGTGGGACTTTGCTGTGCGAGTGCAGAGGTGAAGAGGGAGATCAGCACCAGCCTCTGGAAGGAATTGGGTGTTGCCCTGAAGGTTCTGCCTTCGACTGAACCCCTGGCTGGTTGTTGGCTGAGAACCCACAGGTCTGTGGGTCAGGTCAACACACAGAGGGTGAATCCTGACTCCTCTGACCCTCTTCGTCCAAGGGAAGCCAGGTGAGTGTGGAGACAGAGACACACAGACAGAGTGACTCCACGGTCTTCCAGGCTGATCCAAAGGGGGCAGGGCTGGGGGCCGGGCCAGGTGCTAATGCCAGAGGCAATGAAGGAGAGAGGGGACTGGGGACCGTTGCTCCCAAGCTCTACCTCCACCTGACTTCCCATCATGGAAGGGACAGCCCCCTGCTTCCTGCCCAAGAGAAGCTTTTCTCTGTACCTGGGAAGTGCTTTGAAATTTCTAGCCCTGAGAGGGTGTCCAAGCACTTTAAGACATCAAGACCTGGGAGGCAGGAAGGTGCCATCTGGGACCACCACCAGCACTGGCTCTCATCTGATCCACAATCCATCTGGCAACGAGTATCCAGAGCTTCTGCAGTCCTCCCAGGAGAATGTTCTCCTCTTTTCTGCAAGAAGCTCCCAACGAGAAGAGGAGTGGAGTGCTCCCTCCCCCCACACACAACATGCACACACCACTCTACAGCCCGACTACAGCTTTCCCCAGACCACCCAGCCAGCTGACTGCCACCCTTCCCCGGGGGACCTGGGGAGGGTTCAAACAAGCCAGAGGGGATTCGGGTCAGACTTGAGGAAGGGCTTCCCGAACGGGCAGACCCACCCCGAGATTGTATCACCAAGGCGGGGAGGCAGGATGCCCCCCTCTAGAGAATGGGGTGACATGCATCACTCTCTTGGGCAGTGTCTATCAGACGGCTCGCCGCACACCCACTGGTACCACCGTTCTGTGTCCGGGGCGGGGGTGGGTGGTCAGTGCTACAGAAAGAAGCATGCGCCCACCAACACCGAGGCATTCGGACGAGCATCTTTGTTCAGCGTTCCTGGGACGACGAGAAATCAGATTCTGCCTAAATGCCCCTAACAAGAGAGGTTAACCGGGTTAGATCCTCCGTAGTCCTTAACCATGAGATCATTCAGTGTATGCAGGTAGGGAACGTTAGAAAACAAGTTGAAGAACTATTTGGTATCCCTATTTGTTAGGAAAGCCCCACTTATGTTGAAAAAAAAAAGTTTTAATGTTTAGAAAGTTCTGGAAGGAAACGCATCAACGTTAACCACAGTTAACCTGACGGGGGGATGGGCTTATGGAGCAGCTCTTCTAGTCTGCAGACTTCTGCGTTGTTTAAATTTTATAACGATGGGGCGCCTGGGTGGCTCAGTCTGTTGAGTGTCCGACTTCGGCTCAGGTCACGATTTCACAGTCTGTGAGTTCGAGCCCCGCCTCAGGCTCTGGGCTGACAGCTCGGAGCCTGGAGCCTGTCTTCAGATTCTGTGTCTCCCTCTCTCTCTCTCTAGCTCTCTCTCTGCCCCTCCCCAGCTTGTGCTCTCTCTCTCTCTCAAAAATAAACAAACATTAAAAAAATTTTTTTAAAGTTGCTATCACCTCCTCAAACCCAGCTCAAATGGTGTGGGGTGTGCATGGTGGGGGAGGGGGAAGGAAGAAGCCTTTTCCATGAGGCAACTCCCCACAGATCAAGTCCCTTCCAGTCTCACAGACTCACAGCCCTCGCAGGGCAGGGCCTCCTTCTCTGTCCCTTCCTCCCTCCCTGACACAGCCCCAGGACAGGCCCTGCATGCGACCTTCAGAGACAGAGAGAGCAGAGACCCTGCCTCTGAGCTCAGGGAGCAAAAGTCCCTCGCCCAACCCCATCCTTAACGGTCCAGATGTCCCTGAAGGAGATTTTCCCGACACACCTGTGGACTGGGCGGGGGGGGGGGTGTCTAACACAAGGGAAGGGTTGAGAGGCCTCGCCCGAGCTCACGCAACAAGACCACAGTCAAGGCTGGACTCCAAGGCTGGCCTTGGGCACCACGCTCGGCCTCTGTCCCCTACGGTGGGCCATCCTCTTGCACTGTCCCCCTCTGGTACCGAGAGATCAGAACGAGCCGGAGTTCTCTGCGTCCCACACACAGGCCCTGAGCTCACGCCAGCTCCCCGGGCTCATTCTTGCCTTCCTAAGTCTGCTGGGGTCCCTCACCCCTCTGTGAGAGCCGGGGCAAGCCTGTGGCCTCTCTATGCCTCGCTCTCCCCATAGTGATGTTCGTGAAAGTATTTCGGAGGCTGTTTCTCTTTTCTAAATGAAAGCAGCCCCTTTGGGGGAGACAGGCTGGAGTGAAGGTAAGTACCTGCCAGGTGCTAGGGCCCTTCAGCGGGGGGACCAAGCACAGCTGTTGGGCAGCACCCAGAGGCGTCCATGGGAACTGCACGGTTTCCCCAAACTGGCTCCGTCCCACGAGAGGAGGCCAGGGGAGCTGGAAGAGAGTCCGGCCGCGCGGGCTTTCACCCCCACCCAAGGCGGGCAGTCCTCTGCGGGGCTCTGGGGGCGAGGTGGGCAGGGGACACGCAGAGGAAGGACAGAGAGAGAGGCAGAGAGTGGGCCTTCCGCCCGCAGGGAGCCCCCTAGCCCAAGGGACAAGGGACCTCTGGACCTGGGCTTCCCCTGTGGGGGACCCCAGGGAAGGGACGGGATGGGGAGGTAGGGCTAAGAGGGACTAGGTAGGGCAGGGGGCAAGGGCAAGGGTAGACAACAGCGTCCGCAGAAGAGGCAGGCTGCGCTGGAGACGGCTGGTGGGGGGTGAGGGGAAGGTCATTTTGGCCAGCCCCCTGCCTCGAAGCCCCTCCTAACAGGCCCTTCTGGGGAGGTTCCTCCTGGAGCATGACCTCAGATGTCCTCCTCCCTTCTTCCCCGGGCTGGGGGGGAGGGAAATCACTGCTTTAGTCACGCCAGATAATCACCTCTGGTCACTCACTGTCTGGCCTCTTCCTCCAAGTAACTCCAAGTATCTCTTAGACATTATCTCACCGTGCAGGGTTGGGGGGGGGTGCGGGGAGGGGGTGGGGAGAAATGGGAGGCGGCATTCAAGAAGGGAGAAACTGAGGCCGGGAAGGACCAACACACCCCACCCACCCTGCTCCCCACAGAGGCTGGACGGGCGACCCTTTGTTACAATCAGAGGAGGGATGGAGGGCAGACAGCAGAAAAAACTTCCGGGAGGAGCGGTGTGACGATGAGGATTTGAAAGGGGCCTTTGGAGGAATCACCAGAGCCCAATGAGGGCCAGACTCTGCTAAGGGCTTTACAGGAATGATCTCCTTCCTTCTCCCAAAGAGAGAGACGCTTTAATTCTTATCTCTGTGTCAAAGACGGGGAAACTGAGGCCTGCTCTGAGCAGAGTGAGTGCCTGTTTCCAAGACCACCCAGAAAGCAAGTGGGGACGCTGGGAGTCAAAGCCAGGGACTGTGACCCCTGGTCACAACAGTGGAGGAGGCAGTCTGGAGGCGGGGGCGTGCCTGGGATGTCCAGCGACCCCTCCCGAAGGACCAATATTATGGCCCGCAGGTGTCCCTTAAGTTCACTGGTACAACCCCCCCCCGCTGATGGCCTGCGCCCCCTTCGCCGTAATCACCGAAGCTGACCGCACCGCTGGCCTTTCTGTCCCCGGCCTTTGCGAACGACCTGAGGATTATGCCGGAAGGGGAAAGTGAGCCAGAAGAGGACCAGTCGTAGTCCTGTGGTGTATATACGGGCCTCCAGCCTCTTCAGTGCTCACCCTGGAGCACCCTTCTTTCCTCTCCTGCCCACTGCCCGCCCCCCTCCCAGTATTCCCAGCGCCACGCCAGCAGGCTGGCCCCTCAAAAGGCTGGAGCAGGGGATGGATTCGTCCCCTAACTCGGCCTCCCTGAGGCCCAGATCTACCACGGTTAAAGTCATGCACTCCACGGGACGCCTGGGTGGCTCAGTCGGTTGAGCGGCCGACTTCGGCTCAGGTCATGATCTCACGGTTCGTGGGTTCGAGCCCCGCGTTGGGCTCTGTGCTGACAGCTCAGAGCCTGGAGCCTGCTTCGGATTCTGTGTCTCCCTCTCTCTCTCTTCCCCTCCCCTGATCACGCTGTCTCTCTCTGTCTCTCAAAAATAAATAAATGTAAAAAAAAAAAAAAGTCATGCACTCCTATGACCGGAAGTTCCTCCTGGAGTCCGACCCCAAGCTTTTCTCTAACAGCTTGGCGAAGGCTCTCCTCGGGGTGAGGGATGCAACCACGGCCCCCGCCTTTAGCCGGAGGTTCGAGGGATGGTCCAAAAGCTTTCTGGGACACGGGACCTCACGGGACTCTGAAGGTCACTGGCCACATGGCCCATCTCAGGCAGGATGGACAGGCAGGTGCCCCACGCCTGGCCAGGCCGGGACCCACCTGTCTCTCCTCTGCGTCCCTCATTAGAATAGCAAATAGAGAGGCAGGAAAAGACTGTCTTATCTGATGGGAGCCACACTCAGGCCCCCTCCCCCCGGAAAAGCCTTATTATGAGAGCCCCAGCCTCCCCGCCCCCCAGGCTCTGCCTTGCCTGTTTACTCTGTCATAAGAACAACACACGACTCAGCAAGACTTCAAAGGGAGTCTCCTGGTGGTGCGAGTGCACGGGAGGGAGGGAGAGTGGGCAGAGAGAGATCACAGAAGGCCAACAGGGTGGGGTGAGGTGCGGCGGGGGGGGGCTCAGGGCCTGAAGGCCTGCACTGAGCAGAGTGAGTACCCTCTGCCCTGAGAGGCGCTGCCCCTGCCCTCAGGGAGCCCCCAGTTTATGGGGGAGATACAGTGTTGCTATGGGAGCCCCTAGTCTGATGGAGGAAGCAGCTCTCTCTCTCTCTCTCTCTCTCTCTCACACACACATACCCCGGGACATGGAGACTTGCATGCTGGAGGCTGACCCTCCCGAGAAGCTGGGCCGTAGACATCGGTGGCAGGTGGAGGAAGGCAGGCCCCCCCCATCCCCTCTCTGACTCTGTGATCCTGACCTGAACCCACCGCAGAGCCTGAGAACCCCCTGCGCGACTGGTCATCTAGAGTCTGACCAATACAGCCATTCCCACACCCTCAGAGGCCTCTGCCAGCCCCTCTACCCACTCTGGGGCCGGCGGGAAGGCCTCCCTGAGGTCTGCCCTTGAATCTTCCTGCTGGTCTATCTTGAACCCCCACTCCTGGCCAGAACTGGCAGGGAGATGGAAGGGAAGTGCGTTAGGGCCTTCTCCCCTCCCTTCCCCACCCCACCCCACAGGCGACTGTGATGCCCTCCCCTGGACCCTTCCGGGCAGGATGGGCAGGACGAGGGGGTGTGCTGGCAGACACCTTCTCCTCCCCCTCCCCCACAGCCCACATACCAAGAGAGGCCATCACACCCCTTGAACCTTCAGGGGTTTCTCTCCCCACCTGCCCTCTCCATCCCCAGCCCCATTAAGGAAGGTGGTTAACCTCAAACGACAGGCAAATTTAAGTCCTGCAGCCCATCAAATAGGAGGCACCTAGAGGATACAACGAAGGCAACTGTGCCCAGGCCTCGGAATTCTCCTGTTCCTCCCGTTCTGACTTCCCCGGGATCCCTCTCTTCCCAGGTTCAGGAAAGGCAAAAGGCTAAGCCCCCGGGGGCTCGGCTGGGGCAGAGCATAGAATCGGTGGGATTCGGGACTGGACACTCCTGGGGAAGATTTCGGCACAATCGGGGGGGCCCCCCTGCCTCAGGGCCTCCTGGGAACAGCGACACCCCACGGAGCAAGGTCATTGCCAACAGCAGGACGCAGGATCCAAGCAGGCCTGCCATCTCGCTGCGGAGCAGCTCGCGGGCAAGGCCACAGTGACCACGAGGCCGATAAGGACACGGCGGTGGGACCCGAAGCAAGAGGGCATGAGCTAAGCCTAGCACGGGGTTAAAACAGGTAAAATATCCCTGGGCAGCAGTAGAGGCCTCATCTGGGCCGACTTCCTGTTGGTGGCGTGGGAGGATTTTAGGCAGAGGAATAGTCAATAGTTCGCTGTTTTAATACGTGCGAGAGAATATAACTGGTCCGCCACGCCACAATTTCACAGATGTCATTGCTCAGAAGTGTTTATTTACTTATTCCATTTAACAGACACTTACGTAGCCCTGTCCATGCACCAAGCCCACTTCTAGCCACTTCGCAAATACCCACACAATCCTCCCAATAACCCGATGGGGGGAGGGGTACTATTATACCCACTTCACAGATGAGGAAACAGAAGCACAGAGAAGTCAGGGGACTTGCCCCAAGTCACACAGCCAGTAAGGGGTGGAGGGGCCAAGTTTAAGAAGCGGGTGGAGGTCAAATCAGGCAAGTTCAGAGATCTCACCCTGCAGAAATTGCGGGGGTAGTGTCCCCACAGCTGAAACATAGGTAGCTCTGGATTCGAGGGCCATAATTGGAGCTTTATGTCCAATTATTTGTCTGTTTTGATTGCGGAGATTAACTTAAAAATAAAAGAATGTCATCATTCACATCTCCAGCCCTGTCCCAAGCCTTCCGTTCATTTTCCTCGCTTTCCGCTGCCCAAGCCCAGCTGCTGAGAAAAGATCCAGGCTGCTGACCCATCCCTGCTGGGTCTCATGCTGGAGTTCACCCCTACGTCTTGCCCTCCACCAGCCTCAGCCCGATTTCTGCCCTAGCTTTCGTCCTCACAGCCCAAGGCGCTGGATCCAAAACCACAGACTCCACATCCCCTGGCTCCATTTATGAATTCAAATATTTACTGAACACCTACTATGCGTCAGACACTACACTCAGTGCTAAAAAAAGAATAAAAGGGAAGGAGAGGGGGGAAGGGGGAGGAGGAAAGGACCAAGGTGCTTCCTTATTAATCCCCACTAGGAGACAGCCCCTTACCCTACAGCTGAGGTCCCACCCTGCCCCCTCACCCTGCCCGCCCCGCCCCACCCCCACCACTGTCAGGAATGGTCATATGCCTCTCAGGCCTTGGGACACCCCGATCCTCCCCCACCCCGTCAGCCAAGGGACCATCCTGTGCTCTGTGGGCTCTGTCTGGCCCCTGTCCACAGCCCCACTCCTGCTCCATAGGCTGGGGGGGTGGGGGGGTGAAGGGGTGGGGTCCTGGGAGTCAAGGAGCTCCGGGGAGACAGGCACAGCCTCTGGAGGAGGGAGCAGGGATTAGGGGACACCAAGCATGTGGGTGGCTTGGGAGCCTCTCCAGACACTTATCTCCCCACCTGGGCGGTGGCTGCTGTCTCCACCTATCTGTCTGGCGGGCCTCCTCTGCCTAGAGGCCTGCCCTCAACCTCCCGCCCAGGGGTGGCTTCCAATCCGTCCCCCCAACCCCGTCCCGGCATCCCCCATAATTCCCTACTGCAGAAGCCGGCCCCAACTCCTCCTCACCCAGCACCCAGAGACCCTCTCCACCCCCACAGCTTGGACCAGGAGGCATCCCCTTCATGCCTCTTCTTCAACCGGAACCGCGTCTAAGTCATGAGGAAGTCTATTTCAGATCACTTCAGACTTTTCCATCTTGTCCCCCCTTCCGCCTCCTGGCCACCAGCGAACGGCCTGTAGGGCCCGTGGGGACCTCTGCCTGTGGAGGGTCACAGGCTCAGTCCCTTACTCAAGGCAGCGTCTCTCATTCCTCAAAGCCGGGATGGGGAAGGGGGGGGAGGTGGTAAGAAACGGAGAAGGAAGGGGTCCACTTAGAAGCCGCCAGTACGAATGCAAATATAAGTACTAGCACTGTCTCCCCAAAGCACCTTAGGCTCATTAACTCACTTCATCCTCAGAGCAAGCATAGGCACTATTACCACGCCCTGTGTACAGATGAAAAAAATGAGGCACAGAGAAGGTAAATAAGTTGCCCAAGGTCGCACAGCTCGGTGTTCAGAGCAGGCTTTGGACCCCGGCAGTCTGGCTCTCTGCTCTTGCTGTGTAACTTTCCGGTTATAAAACAGGAATATCTACACTTACAAAGTCAAGTTGAGGCTCCTTAGCGAGGCATTCAAAGCCCTTCCCAAGCTCTGAGCTCCTTCTATAGCATTCCCTAGGCCTCTGCCCTCCTCGGAGCCTGGACCCCGCCTCTGCCTAGCTGCCTAGCTGTGTGGCCTTGAATGAGTCACTCTACCCTCCTGGGCCTCAGCTCCTCATTCCTAGAATGGGACTCTCAGGACCCTAGTCCCAGGCAGATTCGATGAGGTCACCTGGGTGAAGTAGCTACCAGATGCCTAGCTCTAGTGGGAGCTGGCTACAGAGCAGGAAGGGGGGAAGACAGGGCATCCTGAGATGGTCAGTTGAGAGGCCTGGCTTGTTGGGTGTGCGTGGTGGGGGGTCCGGGAGCCCAGGTGGAGAGGGGGCTGTCACCCAGAGAGAAACGTGCTCTGGAATGGCCTGGCCGGCCGCCAGCGGGGGGCCTACGTTGGGATCAGCTCTGGGTAAGAAGGCACCGGATCAAAGGGTTCCCCCTCTCATCTCCCACCCACGCATGGAGGAGCAGCCCTGTCTGGGGCCAGACAGGGACCCTGTGCCCCCAGCCAGCCCCGGGCTGCAGGATGCTGGCTGGGCCTGCCAGGCTCAGCCCCTAGAGAGCGGGCGCTACCTCCGCACAAGGGAGCCTGAGTGCCCAGGTTGAGGAGGCCCAGCCCTTGAGGGGCGACTGCTGTGTCAGGGTGGGGGGCCATCTGGACTCAGCCTGAGGCGAGCCTCTCCGCTCCCCCCCGGTCTGAAGCAGACACACAGCCCACCCACGAGGGCCTCCAGGCTTCCCTGGCTCCAAGGACCAAACTGATTTCCTGGACGTGGGCAAGAGGGGCCCCTGAGCCCAGAGGCTGGCCCTCTTCCTGAACTTGGGGGCGCCGCTCCTCCTCGGCTTCCTCACCTGCATAGGGAGGGAAACAACCCACCCCCGCCTGTGTCTCAGGACAGCCTGGGCTCCACGTGAGACCAGGTGTGTGAGTGTGTAAGCTGTAAAGTGCTCACAGACGCCAGCAGCCCTTATCTGAGATGCATTCGTGTCAATCAATTATAAATATAGCTATTTGAGCCACTGCTACACAAGCCCGTTTGGGTCAGATGGAGCTTTAAAAACACCCGGCAAAAGGCCAGCCCGCTCTCAGCCCTCCGGAACCCTGACCTGCTACCAAAGAGAGAAGGGGCCCATCTACCACGAGGATTTAATTCTAGACCCTTCTACCCTTGGTCACGCCCACCACCTCCCTCTTGCTTGAAGCTGGAAACAGTCCTATGGGACACGTATTCCCTGCCCCCAAGAGCCCCTCAGCTGATGGGGGGAAACCAGTCTCAGTTCTAGGGACCCACCTGCTGCCCCCCATCTGATTCCCAAGACAAGGCCTGGCCAGAGAACAGGGCACAGGAAGGCAGAGCGGGTTGACAGTGCCAGAACCATCCAGAATGGGGTGGCCTGGACCTTGTTTCCACCCACCCAGTCACTCACCTCTGGGGTTCTCTGAGCCTGGTTTTGGAGGCTGCAGTCAAGCAGGCTACCTGGGAATGAGTGAGTCCCAGATACGCCCAGAGCTCCCCATGGCTCTCCAGAGCTCCCCATGGCTCCAGGGAGCCCCTTCACAGCCCTCTGGGACGGAGTCACCCCAAAATATCAGTGGGAGACTGAGGCAGAAAGAGAAAGAGAGGATGGAGCAGGGTCAGCCCCAAGGGCTTGGCTCCAGGGCCCTGGTGAGGCCCCAATGGTCACAATAAGCCAGGGGCCACAAGCATGCAGAGTTTCAGGGTGACGACAGTTGTCCCTGCAGTGCAGTGGCCTTCAGAAAGCTGCCCAGGGCCTCACAGCTCAATTCCACCTGTCCCCTGTCCCCTCTGTCTCCTCCAGCTCTGGCGTCCTCCCTTCCTTTCTACTTTCCTTTCTTCCTTTTTTCTTCTTCTTTTATTTATCCAAAGAATGGGGTGGCTACTTTCAGCCCAGCCCTTGGGAAGCGCTGTGGATGCTGGTCAGTCATCGTGTCCTTATGTCACTGCGTGGAGCCCTCTCTCTGCTGTGTGTCAGTCTCTCCCATCAAATTTTTTTATTAAAAAATATTTTTTAACGTTTATTCATTTTTGAGAGAGCACGAGTGGTGGAGGGGCAGAGAGAGACACAGAATCCAGAGCAGGCTCTGGGCTCTGCGCTGTCAGCACAGAGCCCAACACGGGGCTTAAACTCACGACGTGAGATCATGACCTGAGCCAAAGTCGGACGCTTCACTGAGCCACCCAGGTGCCCCTTCCATCAAAAATTTTTTAACGTTTATTCCTTTTTGAGAGAGAGAGAGAGAGACAGGGCACAAGTGGGGGAGGGGCAGAGAGAGAGGGAGACACAGAATCCGAAGCAGGCTCCAGGCTCCGAGCTGTCAGCACAGAGCCCAGTGCGGGGCTTGAACTCATGAACCGGGAGATCATAACGCTTAACCCACTGAGCCACCCAGGCGCCGCACCCCCCACCAGTTTCTCCAATCAAACTGAGGGGTCCCCAGGCCAGGGCTTCTCCTACCTGCTCAGACTGGGGCTCCCCAGAGCAAGGGCTCATGTCCGCTTAACAGCCACCCGCCCCTCCCCAGGGCATGGTGGCAGAAAGACCTGTCTCTCCCTGCAGTGGTGGTGTGCTCAGACAAGTCTGTCTGGGGTGAGCATGCCAACCTTAGCCCAAATCCCCAAATTCTAAAGGCAAAAAGAAAAAAAAGAAAACCTCCCTCACTCTTCCAGGCTTCTCCCCAAGCCAAGAACCTCAGACTGGAGGCCTTGCCTGGTTGGCAGAGCTGAGAAAACAGGTCGGAGTTCTTGGGGTGTGGGGGAGAGGGTGAGAACCAGGGAGCCAGCTGCTGGACCCAGAGGAGAAGGCTTCCCAGGTGAGGAGCTGAGGCCCAGGGAGGCAGGGCCCGGGAGGCTTCAGCCTCCCTGACCCAGCATGGTCACAAGGTGGCACAGACCCAGGACTGGGACGCTGGTGCTGGAAGATCTCTCTTGTTCCCCTTCCCACACTGGGCCTTGGGATGGTGGGGAAGGAGGGAGCTAGGAGGCCACTTTTCCTCTTCCTCTCCTCTGCACCCGAGCCTCAGGGCCACCGTGCCCCTCGGTCCTGAACCAACCACCCCAACCTGGGCTCTGAGGACCCCCCTCTTGCCAGCAAAGGGAGAAAATGGTGCCTCTGGAATTGGGGAGTGGTCCTGGCGCTTGGTCCTCAAAGGATGGCTGAGTAGGGAGGGGAGGACGAAGGAGGAAGAGGAGGAATAAGGAAGAAAGACGGCAGGAGGCGGGGGCGACGCAGCTGATCCGAAAGCTGGGAGGACCCTTGGCGCATGCGCACACACGTGCACACAGACACACCTGTTCGCTCCCTCCCGCTCGTGCTCCCTTTTTCGGATGTTCGCGTTTACGTGCGCGCTCTCACCACCCGAGGCAATTCGCGCGCAGACGCAGCCTTGCACACTCACTCGGGGCTATTCTCATTCAGAAACAAGCTCCCACGAGGGCACGCACTCACACACGCACGCCCGCTCACACACCTACCTACACAGCCCCGTGTATACTGAGTGTGTGCACACACTCGCTCTCGGCGTGCACGCTCTCACCTGCTCCCTCGCCGTTGTGCACACAAACGCACTCACACACACACGTTCTTGGGCTGCAGGCCAAGCCCCCTCCGCCCAAGGTCTGGCCGACTTGGAGGAGATGCCCCCCCCACCCAGCCCTCACATTCCTGATCCCCTGAGCACACTCCAGGCATGGTCCTTCCTGGGACCTGTCCAGAAAGGGCTGATATTGGGGTTCCTGTATAGCCCCTCAACTCCTGAGCCCCCCTCTACCCAATGGGCACCCATCTTTGCCTAGAACCTAGACTTGGCCAGAAGCACCCGTATGTCCTGCCTGTCCCCCCATGATCTGGAGCCTGGACTCCCACAGGCCTGAGCCCCCAACCCAGCCAGCATGCCCTCCCCCTTTGGGAGCCTCTAAGTCCTCATCTGTGAAGAGGACGTGTTCATTCCCTACCCACGTTGAAGGTCAGGAGGCGCCCAGGTGACCAGGGAAGGGCGCTGTTGGCTGGCAAACATCATGTCCAACCTAAGGGTTAGTCATGTCCTTCTTATTATCACCTCCTCACCGCGTCCTTAGGACCAGGCCCGAGGAGGACAGGGCCCCCCGCCATAACTACAGCATCAGCGGAGGGCCTTGAGGGTCTGTCCACATCCAGACCACGTACTGCCTAACGTTTGCCCCTCAGAGCCAGTCTCTCCAAGGGGGCCTGGGTCTGGGACACCAGATGCCTTGGAGGTGGCACACAGGGGGATGTCAGCCTCTTCCCTGGTGGTGGCGGGAAACCCTAGGCCTGGCAGACAGACAGCGCTAGGGATGACTGGGTCCCAGCAGGGCTCAAGGTCCAGCCAAGCCCCAGTGGTTTGTGGGGGGTGAGGATTTGTAGTGCTCTTCATCCCGTATTTCCCAGGCCTTGAGAACGTTCTGGCAAGACACGGCGCCTTCTCTTGGGAAAGAGAATGGACATGAGGCCATGGATGGGGCCACTGAGTGGGAGGTCAGCCGGCCAGAAAAACCAGACCCAGGAAGGGCCTGAAGGAAGTCCAGCAGGGTGGGAGGGCCTGGGGCTGCGACCAGCCGGGAGGCGGCGGACACCCTGTGGGCCTGCCCCAGGCCAGCCTCAACCCAGGAAGGCGCAGACGAGAGCAGCCTTCAACGTGGGAAGGGGGTGCAGAACGCGTCAAAAGGAAGGAAGGAGGAGCAGGAGAGACACACGGACAAAGCTTGGTAGACATGGGGAAAAAGACACAACGATGAAGACAGGAGAGCCAAGTGGACAGGCAGACTGAGAGAAGGGACGGAGACATGAAGGGAAGGGGACAGCACGGGGGCATGGTGGGGGACTGCAGCCTGGGGAGGCCAGGGGGCCAGTCTGGAGCCCGTCCCTGATGGGAGAGGCCCAGAGAGCCAGAGAAGTAGGAACACACACAGAGAGAGAGATGGAGAACGGGAGAGGCGAGAAGGTGGAGAGAGAAAGGCGACAGGAGAGCCAGAACCAGATCGGATCAGAGCAGGGAAGGGAGTGAGCGAGAGGCAGCCTGAGAGGCTCTAATTATGGATATGGTGGTGGAAGCCCAGGGCAGCCTGTTTGAAGTCTGTGGTGAGAGGCATCAAAGAGAGAGGAGGGAGGCCAACGGGACAAGGGGAGACACAGGAGGGGCCGCCCTCTGCTCAGGCCCACCTGGACCTCCCATCTCCCCCCGCCCCTGCCCCGGCCGACAGTCCTCCTCCACCCAGCTGCTCAGAGATGATGACAGGCTAGGGGTCCGAGCCACCTGGTCCTCAGCCCGGCCCCGCTGCCCCCCGCTGCCCTCTCAGAGGCAGGCTTCTGGCCTCAGGGACTGGCCAGCTTGGGAAGGGGGCAGGCTTCCCTCACGGTTCCTGCAACCACCATTACCCTGTCCATCTCCCAGAGCATATGTCCCGGCCTCCCCCAGACCCACCGGAGACGGGCAACCACCATTACCCTGTCCATCTCCCAGAGCATATGTCCCGGCCTCCCCCAGACCCACCGGAGACGGGCTCCGACCCACCCAGCTTCAGGCCGGCGCCAGTTCTCGTGATTTGCCTTTCCTTGGATCTAGAAAAGTTCATGCTCAAGACGTCCAAGGCCCACCCAGGCAGGAGATTCCACCCCTTTTGACTGCAAGGGGGTGTCTGCTGATGGCCTCTGGCCACCCCCACCCCCCGTCTCTGGCCAGCACTGCAGCCGGGCTGGAACCACCACAGGTCACCTTCTCTGAAGAAAATGTCTTGACAGCTTTCCTCTTCTGCCCATTGCAGAGTTCTACACCTTATAGGCCTTCTAGAAACCTCCCTTATGTCTCTCTGATGTGTCCTTCAACCTGCTGGTCCTTGGACCCGTTCCCAGCAGCTGGACTTGAGGCTCCAGAAGGGAGCAAGGGTCTCAGAAACGAGAGCTTGCATGAGGCAGAGAAGCCAGGCCAAAGTTTTTGTTTGTTTTGTTTTGTTTTTTTTAATTTTTTATGTTTATTTATTATTGAGACAGAAACAGAGTGTGAGCAGAGGAGGGGTAGACAGAGAGAAGGAGACACAGAATCCGAAGCAGGCTTTAGGCTCTGAGCTGTCAGCACAGAGCCCGACGCGAGGCTCGAACCCACGAACTGTGAGATCATGACCTGAGCCAAAGTCGGACGTTCAACCGACTGAGCCACCCAGGCTCCCCGAAGCCAGGCCAAGTTAAATAGGAATCTTGGTGTTACGACCTCCCAGAC
Organism: Cryptoprocta ferox; assembly: GCA_028646485.1. Taxonomy (NCBI): domain Eukaryota; kingdom Metazoa; phylum Chordata; class Mammalia; order Carnivora; family Eupleridae; genus Cryptoprocta; species Cryptoprocta ferox. The sequence continues at coordinate 32,926,387 of CM053565.1, forward strand.
AAGTAATCCTGGGCACATTCTTTAATCCTTCGGAGCCACAGTCTTTTCATCTGTAAAATGGAGGGAACGGCTCCCTACCTGGAAAAGACACTTCGAGAACTATCCGGCTGCTGGTACTCTGCCTGAGGCTCCTTTCATTGTCATGGAAAGTGGGGTGTCCACGGGGAAGATGGTTTCCCCCAAGAGAGTCCTCTGGGACCCAAGAAGAGGCCCAGTACCGGGGACTGGGACGGGACAGAGAAAGGGTCCCACAGGCCACCCCATGCCCACGCCCGGTCCCTGAGCTCCGTGTCTTGGTACAGCTTCGAGTGTCCTCCTCTCATTCAGGGGATAGCTCAGGGAGCTTTTTTGCCAGGGTCCCCCCTCTGTTGTCAGGACAGCGGTGCTGCTATCACCCTCCTGACAGCGTCACACTGCTTGGCAGATGCCGGGCTAATCCCCACGATTCTGAGGCTCTCCATGCTGGCTAATCTCAGGGAAACCGGAGGAAAGCACTGGACTCTGAGAGAGTCCAGTCACCTTTCCCCGACCATAGGGGAGGAGGGAGCCCACCAGAGAGATGCAGGAGAATCACACCAGTGCTGTCGGCTCTCTGTCCCCATGTGGGAGGAGATGCCGTCCTTCCCAGCATGGAAGGAAGGAAGGGGACAGCAGAGCCAGAGGAGACCAGAGCTGGACCCCAAGATGAGCCACACCTGCGTGTCTGGCTGACGTGTCACAAACGCTCAGACCCTCGGACTCCGAGGTGACAGCCAATTGCCCTCCACCCGTGAATAGGATATAAATCAGGTTGCGACCAGTCAGCATCTTCTAGATTTTTCTATGACCTGGTTTCTCTCCATCAGTCCAGATGACTGAGGGCTGACCAAAACCAAGGTAGTTGTGGAAAACTCATTCCCTGGGCATGACCGGTCTTCTAAAGGCACCTCCAGGCTCCCAAATTTCGGCCACAAATCTACCCATATACCTATCCACCACTGTCCCATCCATCTCCTTCCTTCCTTCCTTCCTTCCTTCCTTCCTTCATCTCTCCATACTTCCTTCCATCTCTCCATCCTTCCATGGGCCCATCCACCCATCCATCCATCCATTCTTTTACCCATCAATCCTCCATCCACCTTATAATTTATCCATTCGACCATCCACCCATATATCCATGTACCTAAATACTCACCCACCCATCCATTCAAACACCACCACTCACCCCTGCACGCACGCCGTTGGCTCACTGAGCCATCGATCCACTCACCCACCAATCCACCTATGCACCCCCCACCCACTCACCTGTGCATTCACCCTCTTCTATAATTTCACTTGTCCACTCATGACGATATGGCCATCACCGCATATTGATCATGTTTTATTTTCAAAGCGCCGAACCAGCTCCCAACCTCCAAGGCCTCCTCCGGTCAATGGGAAATCCCAGTTTCCATCTTGGCAGCGTACCTCCGCGGAACTGAACAGAAGGAGACAGGCCTCACGTGCAGCAGCAGAAGGGGACCAACCCTACAGAAGAACATTGTCATAGAAAACATTCATATGGAGAGGTCTTGGGGACAGAGTAGATCCTAACCCGGTTGGCAGAAAGAGGAAGGGAGTTTCCCCAAACGGGCCCAGAAGCACAGGAGGGATGGCAAGAAGTGTCCGGGGACTGGAGCCCTATGGCTTCAGGGTGGCGTGTGGACTCAGGGAGGGGCCGGGTCATCTCCCCCAGCTCCCGCTGGCCAGTTTCCATTCCCTGGTTTCCCCAGACAGAGGACTCTCCAGGAGCAGCAGGGACAGGGTGCCGAGAAGGCAGAGGCCCAGCCGCAGGAAGGTGTCTCCTGACACAGAACAAGACCACGGGGTCCATCCTGCCTCTCTTGCTCATCAGCTGTGTGACTTCTGGCAAGCCCTTTAACTTCTCAGAGCCTCAGCCTCAACATCTCTGAAATGGGAAAAAACGCAAAACCCGCCCTATCCGTTGAGAAAATCCAAAGAGCGTTAAGGTGAAAGAGCTCTGAGAGGTGTGTCTGGCTTCGCACAGCACAAAACAAGGGCTAGACTCAAAGCCATGAGGCAGTGACTCCAACCGTGCTCTGTCATTCTTTCTGACAGAGGAGAAGCCACAGGGCGCTCGCCAGATCCACGGTGACCCACCCAGACCCAAGGTCGTGCCCAAGTCTCCTCCACTGAGCTCATCCCTCCTGCCCCAGTGCTGACACAGCAGGGGCGCCCACTCCTTCTCCCTTGCTCTGAGGCTCACCGGCCCCGTCAGGCCCTCCCCCAGGAAGGCAAAGGGAAAGAACTGGAAGGTCCGAGCGGCAGTCAGCAGCGGGGGAGGTGTGCAAGGTCCAGGAACAATATTCCAAGACACGGGGGTGCCCACAAGGACGCGGGTTTGGTAGGCATGTGCTTGGCTGATGGGGAAGTAGACACCAAGGGGAGACCCACCCCAGACCCACAGTGGAAGGTGTGAGCCCCACGACCTGCTTCTCTGTGGGCTGCGCCTCTGCTTCCTCCGTGATTCTGGGGGAGGACACACACACACACACACACACTCGCCCTCTCTCTCTCTCTCTCTCTGTCTCTCTCTCCAAGTCGGAGAGGTTGCGGTGAGGGCACCGCCCCTGGGCTCCAAGGTGTTGATGCCAGCCGGGTGGGCTGGCATGAGGTGGAGAGAGGGTGGCGCGGGCAGCTAATCCCCCCAGCGTCTCCCAGACGCCCACAGAGTCCAGGGTGAGCTCTTTGTCTGAGCGCAGAGACACAGAGGGGCGGCGGGCAGGCGGGCAGGCTCCTCTTTCCCTCCCCCTGCCTCCCGCCCTGGGGCAGGTAGAAGCCTGCCGTCTGTGGGGATGGTCGGAGGGAGTGGGGTGAGGGGATTAGGCAAGAGACAGATGCTTACACACTTGTAGGGTTCCCTCCCTCAGGCCCAGAGGGCCTGTGGCTTTGGGGCGGGGGTCCCCGGAAGGACAGCAGGGCATGACCCGCAGCGGGAGCAGGCCTGGTTTGCAGTGGAGAGCAAGCTGGTGGTTGCTAGACTGGCTGCACATTCACAGACTCAGTCACACCCAGAATGACAATCTACACGCACACACATGCACACGCGGAGCCAGAGCCCCCCCACTGCCTCCACACGTGTGTTTACGCAGTCTCACACACAGAGAGCAACATCCAGGGGGATAATTACACGGCCCCACGAAATCGCACAGCTCTGAGCCCCTCATCTACCGCCGCGCTCACAGGCTGCCCTCCAGAACCATCGCGGCATGCTGCCCCTGTCCCCCGCAGCGGAGCAGCGCCACGGTCACCTGCGGTCATCTCGCCCCTGCACACCGCCACAGCCAGTCGCAGCTCACAGTCCCTGCCCAGCAGCCCCATCACTGCGCTCGGCGACCGCCTGCCACCCGGAAGCCCGCGGCGCTGGGTCAGACAGGGGAAAAGCTTCTGGACACTCGGACACACCATGTAGCACCCCTGGGCACCACGCGGTTGCCCCTCTGCACGCCTGCTTCTTCTTCTCTCGTCCACACATGTACCTGCCCCACCTTGACCGTCCCACTTTCTCCAAACATTGATGCCCAGGCGGGTCAGTCTCTTTAGAGAGGACAGAAAGGCCACCCCCTTTCCTATTCCTCGTGCACTGTCCCCCACATCCCCACATGAGGGCACAGCAGGTCTATCCCAGCCCTGCCCTCCCATCCCATCCCTCCCACAGCTCCCGTAGAAGCCCTTGAGCCTACAAAGCCATCCTGAGCATCGCACTCAGTGCCCCGGTTGGCATGACCCCGGCTTCGGAGACGGGCAGGGTCACCTTCGCCCCTTCTCCTCCATGACCCCACTCCCTGCCCTGAAGCCGGCCGGCCCTACAGCCCAGGAGCCCAGCGTTGGCAGGCCGAGCCCCACTGTGGCCAGCGCCTCCGAGGATGAAAGACCTCTGGCTCTTCCAGAAACCAGGGCTAAATATACCCCTCGCCAGCTTTCTTGTGCCTAACTGGAACCAGCTGGGCAAGACCCACCCTTCCGCCTGTAGGACTGGCCGCGACCGTCCGACGATGGACGGGCCGATCGACATGGCAGGAGCCATGCCTGACCGAGCCCTGGGAAGTGTATGAAGAAGAAGAAAGCCGGGTCTCTCGGGGCCTCTCTCTGTAAACCCCATCAGAGAGACAAGTATGCTCTCTAAAAGCAGGCCACATGAGACCAAGCCTAGGACGTGATAAACGGGCTACTACTGAGCCTCGGTTTTCCTCTCTGTGAAATAGGGATAAAGTAGCACGCTGACCTCCTCGGGTGGTTGTAGACAGTGCGTGAATTAATATAGGTAAAGTCCTGGCACACAGTAAGCACTCGATAAATGCGGGTCGTTACTATGGACATCCTGGGCGCCTCTCCTAGGGTGACAGTGTCCTGAGAGTGCCGGGGTTGTGAAACCCCGGGGAACACACAGAGATGCGGGCCCACGGCTCCCTGCCTCGGAGCAGCAGGGCTGGGGGCATCAGGACAGAGGGATGGGCCAGTGAGGGGACAGGGGAGGGGTCAGAGGAGCCAAGAGCTGCTCCCACCCAGCCCTGCCCGGGGCCTGGCCACGTCCTGGTTCCCCTCCCCCGCCAGGACTCCGCCCCCGCTGTGGTCTGCCCTGTGGCTGCAGCTCCCACGCCAGGGCCCAGTTTAGCGGCTCCAGCCCTCGGCCCCAGGACAGCCCACTCTCCGGCCCAGTCCAGAGGCCTGAAATAGGAAGGAAGAGGGGCCTAAAAATAGCCCTAATTACAGAGGGGCCCAAGGGGGTGGGGGGGGCGGCTCCTCTCTGGCTCCTGGGCACTGCCACAGCGGGCTCAGGATCCTGCTCGGGCCCTGGGGAAGGGACCCCACCCTGGGTGCACTGCTGGTCTCCCAGTGGGACAGGGAGTGAGGGGGTGTGGGGCAGGGCAATGGGCCAGTAAAGGAGCTTGGCCCAAATTTGGGCCACCAGGGTCCCCTCCCCTGCCTCCGGGGCTCCAGCAGCGCACCCCATCTTCTCCCCATACAGGAGGATCACCGAGCAGCTCCTGGCCTGATAGATGCCGTGGAAGGCATTCCTTTACTCGCTCTGGCTCAACACCAGTAGGGGCTCCCAGAAGGCTCTACCTCTGTCCCCCCCCCCCCATTCTGTGGCTCCTGGGACAGGGCCGTGCTTTCCTATCAGCCTGGGGGTTCCCAGTGCAGAGAGGGGCCGGCTCTTGTACACTTCAGCCTCCTTAGAAGCGACAGCATCAAGATACATAGAACAAAGGGGAAGACAGAAACTTGTCCCAACTTGGACAAGTGACTTCATCTCTTTGGGTCCTGTCTTCTGCGTGTGTAAAGTGGGGATGCTCTCCAGGGCTTCCCAGCTTCGAGGAGTAAATGCTGTAATGTGTGCAAACACTCTTTGCGAGGTGTCACCCTGCAGGGAGAGTCGAGCGTCTCCAGGGAGCTCCGGGCCTCCGCCCTGGCCCTGCCTGTATTTTGCTGCTCTGTTTTCCTCCATGCCGAAAGTCCCAGGAAAGCACTGGGCAGGGTGTGGGTGTTGTGAAGGGTCAGGGGTGGTTAATCATCCTGGTGTGGCGACAGGGGCAGGTGGGGGGCAGGGGGAGGGAAGGAGCCCCCAGCGAGGATGGGACCCACGATGCGCTGCTGCCATCTGGTGGCCACCAGTAGCGATGCTGGTTACAGGGTTGAGAGAAGAGGTGGAGGAAAGATGGGGAGAGAGGATATAAGAGAAAAGGAGGAAGACAGAAAGGCCTGAGGGAGGGAGGGAAGGAGGGAGCGGAGAAGGACAGGCAGAGAGAGAGTGAGATGGGAGGATAGGAGAAGGAGCAGGAGCCGGAGGCTCACAGCAAGACGGGGGTGGAGGGGGGATATGCTGAAGCCGGGCAGGGGGCCTCTCACATGCTGCCTCGGGTCCAGGCAGGCCAAATCAGTAACCCAAGAACATTCATCTTCAGCCTCTGAGAGGCTCCCAGAGGCCATGGGGACCCCCCACCCCCACCCCGCAAGGCCATGGGTCTGAACCATGAGGCCTGGAAGCCGGGAGGCTGAGATCCAGCCATTCAAACCAGGTGTTACTCCACGGGGACCCCTAGCCTTCAGACCCAGCCTCGTGAGCCTTCAACTGGTGGCCCCCAGACACCAGGGATGGGATGAAATGGTCCCCGAGAACCCTGGCCAACTTGGCCCCTGGAAGAATTTGGCCACAGCTCCCCTGAGGGCATGTGTGAAGGCAAACACACTTCTGCACACGTCAACCCCCTGCAATAGCCCAGCACAGGCCACATGGACGCTTATCACGTGCACCTGTGTTATGCAGATGGCTTGGGCCAAGTGGAACGTTCGGGGGGGGGCCCCCACCTCACCCTCTTCCCTGCTTCCTCTCACGGGGCAGGGAGACAGAGGTGAACTTGTTTACCATTTCTGCTCCGGGCAGGGGTGATGAGCTCAGACTGGCCCATTGCCCTCCATGGGCAGGGCCAGGCCTGAGTCACGGGGGTCAGATGACTGCGGAAGCTAAATGGGTCCCATCTCGAGGCCCCTGGGAGCTGCCGGACACCCCACCCTTCCCCAATGGTGGGCCGCCCTTCCAAAGCAGTCAGCCCTCCCAGGCAAACGAGCCATGGGGGAGGGTCCTGAAGTTGAGGCTAAAACCGGTCCCCTTCCCAGACCAGAGGACACCAGCGCAGATCCCCATCCCTCCATCTCTGCCCAGCCAGCCCCACTGCACTGAGCACCCATCCAGGAGCATTCCCTACCCTCTGGGGGCATCTCATCTCAGGCCAACGCCCCCCCAGAATGCCAAGCACACCTTCGTTCACATGCAAAGCCTCAGACACATCTTAGAAATAAATGAAATGTTGAAAAAAATGGTTGTATTAGAGATTTATGTTACTTCTCCCCAGCCCTCAGTCTGCTCCATTGTAAAAAGAGGACAGAGAGGGGCACCTGGGTGGCTCAGTCGGGTAAGCGTCAGACTCTGATTTGGGCTCGGGTCATAATCTCACGGTCCGTGAGTTCAAGCCCTGGGTCAGGCTCTGTGCTGACATCAAGGGAGCCTGCTTGGGATTCTCTGTCTCCCTCTTTCTCTGCCCTTCCCTGCTCGCACACGTGCTCTCTCTCTCAAAAAAAGTAAATAAACGTGTTTTGTTTTGTTTTGTTTTGTTAACGAGGAGGGGGACTCAATGTTCTTCAGGGGCACTCCCCAACAGACCTTCATCCTTGGCTGGTGGTATATGTTCCTGGGCCTACAGTGGAGGAAAATTAAGAGAAAACCCTTAGCTCTGTCCCCCAATAGACCTAGAGGCCTCAGGATTATCTGCTGATCAGAAGACCCACGCCCTGGCCCCCTGGGATGGCCGAGTAACCAAGGTCAGCTCCAGACAGCCAGTAACAATCCCACCTTCATGATGTATTTTTGTCTTGCAAAGTCCTCTCTAGTACCGTAGGCCGTTTGATTTCCACTGAAAGTAAATTCTTAATGGATTTAGTGCCTCCCCATTTTGTTAGCTCTGCCGAAGTCACAGCTTCCATAGGCGCCCCCTTCTCCCAAATGTCCCAGGTCCCGGGAGGTACACTCGGCTGTTGTCCCAGAACCTTTCCCCAGGGGCGCATGTGACCTTCCCCCGATGGCTGGGTTTGGACATGTTTCCCGCGTCCCCACCAGGACCACTGGCTCCCTTGGCCAAGACTGGAGCCTTTCACTCCACGCACCACCCGCCGCCTCCTAGCCCCGGACCCAGCACCCCACAGGTCTGATACAGACCAGGACACACAGGTGGGTCGGGTCCAGGTCCTGTCACTAGTCTTACCGGGTGGCCCTGGAAAGGCCAGTCCCCCCCACCCTTGAGCATCACTATCCCCATCTGTGCAAAGAAGGGATTGGAAAAACGGCCCCAGAGGGCCCTGTGGACTCTGAAAATCCCCAACGGGGGTTTTATAAGTCACCAACAGAGGTATCTGTTTTTGTCGCAAAACTGAAGAAGACCGAGGAGAAAGAGTAAGCGCTAGGGCTTTCTCCCCCCACCCCCAGCCCCCAAGTTGGCACTAGCTCCTTACCATTGCTCCCTTGGCACTACCCACTTCCTCCTGGCCACCCCCTGTGGCTCCACTGATCCCCCTCTCTCCACCCCCCCCAACCCTGCCCCCGGCGGCCTCCTGCTTCAAGCCCTGACAGTGTCTGGGCCCTCCCCCATCCACTCCTCTGATCTCCGGCCCTGGCAGCCCCTCGCCCCAGCTTGGCACCGCATCTTTCAGCCTGCTGTCTGCCAAGCCTGGGCATCGCCCACTCTCCATGCCTGGGCACCAGGATTTGGCTTTTGCCTCCTCAGACCTTCAAGCCTCAACACTGTCCTCGCCCACCCGCCCCCTGGGCGCCAGAGACTGGCTGACTCCTGCCGAAGTCATCATGGTCATCCTTCTGCCTCACGGCCAATCTCCGCCTCCAGCGGCACCTACAGCTGTCACCCCTTTGGTCCTCAAGGAGTCTCTCCCAGGGTGATAACTGCATTTACTCTTTGGTGAGAGACAAGGACAACTTCCTGCATCAGCAGCAGTGACATCAAAGGCCCTCAGTGCCACCTCATGTGTCCCAGGGCTGGACCCCTGGCTGAGAATGGGGTCTCAGAACACTCTGGTCAGGGCTCTTAGCAGGAACACTGGAGCAGACCCTCTGCCTATGAGCCCGATGTGCTGGTGGGCACTCCCCTGCCCCAGGGCAACCCAGGTTCCACCTGCCACCCCTACTTTACTTTTCATACTGCTGACCCTTCCCCTTTCTTTTTTTTTAAATGTTTCTTAGCATTTATTTATTTTTGAGAGACAGAGAGGAACAGAGAGTGAGCAGGGAGTGGCAGAAAGAGAAGCAGACACAGAATCCGAAGCAGGCTCCAGCTCCAAGCTGCCAGCACAGAGCCCGATGCGAGACTCGAACCCACGAACTGTGAGATCATGACCTGCGCCGAAGTCAGATGCTTAACTGACTGAGCCGCCCAGGCCCCCCTCCTATTAAACTGTGAACGTTTTAAATTGTGAAAGTAACGCATGCACGTATCTCACTGTCACATATTCAAATGATGTTAGGATACGGGATAGATTATGGAAACCCCCAGTACCCACTGCCCGTCCCAAAAGTACCACCGCCAACTGCCTGTGTGTGTTCTGCAGCGCTTTTTCTGGGCATTAAGGTAGACGATTGTTCACGTCCATATGTGTTTTTCGTAAGCATCTCTCGCCTGTGTGTCCTCTTTCCCAGGCACCCACCCCTCTAATTTCTCCTGTGTAGTCTCTTGCCCCACGCCCTGTCCACCTGCCTCTTAAATATTGAGGCTGCTCAGATGTCCAGCTTCAGCCCTTTTACTCGAGATTTCCCTGGGCCATCTCGCTCTCCCCTGGCTTCGCCACCGTCTATGCTGACCGCCTGAAGCTCTATGACCTCGTCTCCTGAGCTCCGAGCCCTTCCTGGTCCTCCCCAGGTCCATCCGCAGATACTTCAAACTGTCAGACTGTCCAAACTGACACCCATCAGCTCCTCCCCACACTCCGGGACCTGTTTTCCTTCCTCTTCATCATCCCTGTGCTCCCCTCCCCCAGATCTGCTGACACCCCCTGCAATGCTCGGAGCCAGCCCTCTTCCCCGAAGCCCTGTCTCCTTAGAGGATCCCGATGACCCCCTAACAGACTTTCCTGTCTCCAACTCCTCCCCACTTTCGGCCCCTCCTCCTGGTCACCCCTTGGAGAGGAGGAGGCTTTGGGAACCCTTGAAGGGGAAAAACAACAACAACGGAATCCCACATAAATCCTTTGTTCTAAAAGCTTTCAGTGACTTCCCAGGGTCTGCTGGGTGAAATTCGCACTCCCCAGCCTGGCCTCGTCGCTTGCCTCCGGGCTCCCCGGGCAGCCTGCTCAGGGTTTCCTGAACTCAGCATTCTTCTGGGAGCTCCGTCAGCTCAGGTGTTCCAGACAGTGGTCAGGGGAGAGCAGGACGGAGGTTCCATCCTGAGCCTCTTGCCGAGCCCCAGCCTGCCAAGTTACCCAGCCTGTGGGTGCTGGCTCTGGGTGGCTGGCTCCAGAGCCCTTCCTGGGCTCGAGAAACAAACTGTTCCGCAGACAGTGGGGTCTGGAGGCTTTGCTCGGTAGACAAAGGACAGCGCATTATAATTATATTTTCAATTAGCTGTTCACTTTTCTCCCACACTCGCTAACCAACATCCAGGAAGAAAAGCCCAATTTACATCATGAGCTTCTCTCCCACTAATGGGGTCAGAGTCTGGATGCCTGTATTGCACACGGGCTCTAGGAGAAGCAGACACTCAGAAGAGAGACTTCTTCCCACCCCACAGTTGAGGCGGGGCGGGATCTGAACCCACATTCCCCCCCACACAAGGGGGGAATTCCCCCCCTCACCTGCCTCCCTCAGCTCTCAGGCCTGAAGCTTCTGAACCCTACCTTTATTTTTGTTTTACCGCTTTTTAAATTTATTTTTCAGGGGCACCTGGGTGGCTCATCCAGTTAAGCGTCCAACTTCGGCTCAGGTCATGATCTCGTGGTTTGTGGGTTCAAGCCCCGCATCGGGCTCTGTGCTGACAGCCCAGAGCCTGGAGCCTGTCTTCCGATTCTGTCTCCCCTTCTCTCTGCCCCTCCCCCGCTCGTGCTCTGTCTCTCTCTGTCTCTCAATAATAAATAAATGTTAAAATTGTTTTTTAATTTATTTTTGAGAGACAGAGAGAGACAGAGAGTGAGCGGGGGAGGGGCAGAGAGAGAGGAAGACACAGAATCTGAAGCAGGCTCCAGGCTCTGGGCTGTCAGCACAGAACCTGACGCGGGGCTCGAACCCACGAACCGTGAGATCATGACCTGAGCTGAAGTCAGGCACCCCTGAACCCTACCTTTAAAACCTGGTTCACTGAACCTTGTTTAAGAGACAAGTTCCCACAAGGGAACTCCTAGTCTGAGAGGTGACACCCAGTCCCTGTCCTTAGGAAACTCTCAGTCCAATGGCAAAGTATCACGCAACGCCTGAAATCACTTTCCTTAATCTGAGCTTTCCCGTAAAACATGGACGAGGGTTATTGTTTAATTATATGATTAATGGCAATAAACTGCTACCATTTATTAAGGCTTACAGTGTGCCAGGTGCCGCATGAAGTTTTTTTTTTTAATTTTTTTTATGTCTTTGTTTTGAGAGAGAGAGACCAAGAGCAAGTAGGGGAGGGGCAGAGAGCGAGGGAGACACAGAATCCGAAGCAGGCTCCAGGCTCTGTCAACACAGAGCCTGACGCGGGGCTCGAACCCATGAACTGTGAGATCATGACCCGAGCCTAAGTCGGACGCTCAACCGACTGAGCCACCCAGGCACCCCTGCATGAAGCTCTTTAACACATCATCTCATTTAAACATCTCAGCAACCTTTTGGAGTGAATATCTTATTATCCCCACCTTATGGATAACGTAAGTGAAGTTCAGAAAGGTTATATAACTTGCCTGCGATCACACAGATGGTAAGTGAGGGGGTCAGAATTTGAACCCAGAGTCTTATTGTTAACCATGATTTGCTTCTACTCTTCACTTAAATCCTTCTTGGGGACAAATACTCCCCCCGCCCCCACTGTGTTCATTCAGTTACAGAGCCTAATTGCAAAAAATAAAAAAATAAGAAAATAAAAAAATTAAAAAAAAGATGTGAGCAGGTGCCAAGGCTCTACGGAGAAAAGTGAGGAGACAGGGTGAGAAGCTCCCAGGGCCCCCCGGGGGCCTCAGGACCAGGGATGCGCCTTTCGTGGTGGGGGAGGTGCCTGACCATCAGGGTGAGGTTGGGGACTGTTCTGACTCATTCTCGGGACTCCGAGGATTTCTTTCTGAAACCGAGCAATAACACCAGGCCTTTCCAGAGATATTCGGGGCACAACTGAGGGGCTAGAGCTCAAAACCAAGGCAGGCTTGCGCCCAAAAGTCTGCCATGTCTCTGGGCAGAGAGATCTGCCCACAACCTCTGGGCACAGAGGGCCACGGCTGTTTGCTTCATCTGCACTCTGGGCGGAGACACTTTGCCAAACCCAGGGCGTCCTGTCTAGGACAAGTGTCTGGAGTGTACCTGCACCGTAAGTGTGGGTAAAGGGGGTCCGGGAATCGTCGTTTCTCCCCAAATGCCCCTTGCACGGCGCTTTGCACACTGGGTTACACCGTGACAAACGCTTGTCCGTGTCTTTCGGCTGTGTTCTGGGGCAACTCCACTGCCGCCAGGCGCTCAGGAAATCCAGAATCGATGACCCAGTGCGCGAGTGTAACCTCCCAGAGGCGGGAGTTGCCTTTTTCAGAGGGTTGTGCCCAATCCCGCACTCCGGGCTGCTTTCATCCACCGCCCTCCCTTCGACGGACCACGCTGCCGGCTGAGGAGGCTCGCCCCCTCTGGTGGCCCAGCCCCCCCTTTACCTCCTGTCCCTCTGTCCCTCTGTCCAAGAGCACCCAGCTCTCGCCCTGCCTGGACCCGCCAACCTCCGAGACCCAGGAAGGGAGACCAGGCTTCAGGAGAAGCTGCCACATGGGGGCGCTGAAAGGGCGTGGGAAAGACAGGCCGGGCCCCTGTGGCGTCATCTGGGGTGGTGGAACCAGACCGTCAGCCCGACGGCCGCCCCCTCCCCGCAAGTGTCCCCACCGGGCAGCCGCGACCCCTCCCTGGAGTCCCACCCCCCACCCCCTGCCTCCCCTCCCAGCCCCCCTTTCTCCCTCGCTCCGGGCCCCGCCGCTCCCCCTCCCGCTCGCGTCTGCGTTCTCAGTCAAGGCGAAAGAGCACGCGGTGGCAGGTTCGAATCCCGGGGCGGCCTTGTCCACGGCGCGCGGCCCCCCTCGAGCCGGCCGGCGCGGCGAGGCCCATCCTCCCTCCTCCTGGGGCCAGAGTGGGCGCTCGGGAAACGTCAGCTTCCTGCCCGCATCCCGCCCTCGTCTCGCGTTTCCCCTCCTCGCTGCTCGCCCTCAGCTTTAAAAAAAACTCCCTCCCTCCTGCGCCCTTTCTCTTCTGGGCTCCGCGGTCTTTGCCAAACCGCAGCCTTTAGCAATCCTGCGCGCCCACCCGGCGCCCCGGGAGCCTCGCCACGGCCGCGACCCGCCCCGCGGCCCCGCGGCCACCCGCGCTCCGCCCTGGCCCCGCGTGCCCCACCCGCAGCCGCCTCCACGCAGCCCTCCCTGGTCGCGCCCGACTCCGCGCAGTCCGCCCCAGCCCTCCGGCCGCCGGGGCCTCGAGGACGGGGCGCGCGGGCCAGGGCCGTGCCCGGGTGGCCGAGGGCACCGGGCGGGGCGGCGGGCTCGGCCGCCAGGGCCGCGAGCGCCAGCCCGACCGCAGCCCGGAGGCAACGCTGCAAATAGCGGCGGTTTCCAGCCCGTGCCCTGCCTTCCTCCCGGCCTTCCGGACCTTTGGGATTTTCTCTCCCTTCTTCCCGCCGCCCTCTCCTCTGCCCCGCGCCCCCCCTCCCCTTCCCCGCCTCCTCCCCGCTGTGCACCCGCCACATCCTGTCCCACGCGGGGTGGCTTCTCCGCTGGCGGCGCCGGGAGTCCGCGCCGAGGTCCAGGGCTCCAGAGGTCGAATGATCGCAACAAAATCGGTTCGGATTCATTGAGCGCGTACTATGTGCCCGCCAGGCACCGCGCTGAGCTCTTCACAAGGGGGGAAATCATGGACTCTTCACCGCCACCCCAGGATTAGCAGCTCCGGTTTGCAGATGGAGAAACGGGGGCCCAGGGAAACTCCTGAAGTCCTCGGGTCACCCGGTCTGGGCCTGTGAAATGGGAAGCCGTCTCCCCCACGCAGGGGTCCATGCTGTCACTGCCTCCTGCCCTGGGTCGCTTGCCCTTACAGGCTGAGGCCCTAGGGGGAGGTGGAAAGCAGCTGCCTGGGGTCCGGGGGAGGCTAGCCTGCCCGCCAGTTCTTACTGTGACGTGGAGCAAGGCCAGCCCACCTCAGTGTCCTCATCTGTAAAATGGAGATTAAAAGGGAAACTCTGCCCCCGTAAGGAAGAACTTGTCAACAACGGTGGAATGGTGGAATGCCGGGCCCTTGGGGAAGTTCAGTGGGAGGCTGAGGATTGTCACCTGGAGTGTTGGGACAGACCCAGAGACCAGGGCTGACCGCCAGAATAGGGCCGAGCTAGGGACTCTGTACTTTAGCACAGGTGGGTTCTAAAGTCATCAGGATCCACTAAAGGGATTCCTGGGGGACAGGGGGGAGGGGGGAGGGGAGGGGGAGGGGAGTGTCCTCCCCCAACCCCCACACTTGCCCTTATCCATGTGTCTTCACTGGCCTGGACTCAGAATGACTGCACTTTTCTTTCTTCTTTCTTTTCTTTCTTTCTTTTTCTTTCTTCCTTTCTTTTTTTCTTTCTTTCTTTCCTTCCTTTCCTTCTTTTCTTTTCTGTTTTTTTCTTTCTTCCTTCCTTCCTTCTTTTCTTTTTTCCTTTTCTTTCTTTCCTTCCTTTCCTTCCTTCCTTCCTTCCTTCCTTTCTTTCTTTTCTTCTTTCTTTCTTTCTTTTTGTTTATTTTTGAGAGAGACAGGGAGAGAGAGGGCCCGAGAGGGGCAGAGAGAGAGGGACAGAGGATCCGAAGCGGGCTCTGCACTGACAGCAGAGAGTCCTATGTGGGGCTGGAACCCACGAACCTTGAGATCATGACCTGGGCTCAGTAACTGAGCCACCCAGGTACCCCTTGACTGCAATTTTCTTAAGGTCCCACTGTGTGCCAAGCACATGTATATCACAACCCCACGCTCAGAGAGTTTGTAGCATAACACGGCCGACCAGCAGGGCTACCCTCAGCCCGACCATCCCCTCTGGGAGAAAGGGAGCAAAGTATCTTCCTCCAGGAGAGCAAAGCCTCGAGCCTGGCCGTGCAGCTCAGTGAACAGAGGGAGGGCTGGGTTTCACATCCACAATCCCCGTCGGACACACCCTGCTCTCCCCCACCTCCCCCCTCTCCGTGCAGAGCTGCAAGAGATATAAACAGGAGATACTGGGAAAGCAGAGGAAAAGAGCCAATCAATTTTTGCCGGAGTGAGGAGCAGACGCAGAAAAACTCTACCGTGGAGGTGACCGTGAAGTGGGACCTTTAAGGCTGGGTGGGAATATGTCAGCTAGAACAGGAGGCCCAGGCAGAGGCGACAGCCCAGGTCGAAGCATGGGGCAGGGAGTTTCGGGCCTGTCCCGGAAGCAGGTGATGCAGCAAGTCTGGGACCAGGAAATGGCTTCGGGGCAGACTGGGGAGGGGACACGCCCCTCTCTGGCTCCCGTCTCTAAGCCGGCACACACCAAACCGAACCGAGCTTTTACCAGCCAGCCAGACGTCTCCTCTCCTGGACTGCGAGATTCTGGAGGATGGGGTTGGCATCCCCGGTAGCCCAGTGCCTCACCCAGTCAATAATAGTAACAGTAATAATAGTTAACGGTGTGAAATATTTAGCGTCGCACCCTGGGCCAAGTGCTCCATGTGCATGATTTCATTTCATCCTCCAACAACTTTGGAAATCAGTGCTATTATTAACCTCATCTTACAGATGAGGATTCTAAGGTTTAGAGGGGTTAAGTAATGTGTCGAGGTCACACAACTATTTAGCGGTGGAGCTAGGATTGGAATTCAGGTCTCCGACCACAGGGCCCTAGCCCTCCACTGACAGATGGACAGAAGGATGGATGGATGGATGGATGGGAGACAGGGAGGAACTAAGTGGAGAAAAGCCTTGGGGGCCATGCTAGGGGAGCTCAAACATTATGCCAGGGGCCATGGGGGGAGACATTGGAAGGCTGTGAGCAGGGAGAGACAGGTCCGGTCAGGGCTCCAGAAAGATTGTTCTGACAGCAGCGGGAAGGAGTTCAGCACTGATGACACATCACCAGGTTCTGGCGAATCCCAGTCCTCCCTTGTGAGGACTTTCACCCCTGGAAGCACTGCTTCCTTCTCTTAGGGTGGGACTCCTGACAGAGCAGAACGTCGGGAAAGGGGTGCTCCGTGATGGGAAGACAAGTGGTAGAATAAGATCTGAGGAGAGGCCTCTCACAGGGGAGCAGAGCACCAGGCTGGGAGGAGCCAAACAGTCCCCCTCCCTCGTCACTCACCATTGCCAGGGCGGCAAGCCCCCCGCCCCCCAGGCTTGTAGCCAGGCCCCACACAGTGCCTCATTGTGCACCTGCCACCAAGGGAATGCAGCCAAAGGCCAGGCGGGTGTTGCATCAGAGCGCTGAGCCCTGGGATCAAGTGCCGGGGCGGCAGGGAAGAGGTCTGGTCCCTTCTCTGGTATCACTGGCCTTTCCAGCACGGGAGGGAGGGTAGAGAGTCACAGGAAGTGGCCCCAGGGGCCAGATAAGCCCAAGGAAAAGCGGGGTAGCTGGAAGGACCGAGAATAGGTGGAGCTTCACACACGCACACACACACACAAAGGGAGGCAGAGAGGGGACCCAGGCCTGGAGGCAGCACCTACAGGCTGAGAGGGGCTCCCAGAGGGTCCCGGGACAGAGCAGTCCTGACCATGCTGCCCTACGTCCCCCTGCTTCTCCTGATGGGGCTGTCTGCGTGCGCTGTGACAATTGACGGAGAACTGGCACTCGGAGCTGAAGCACGGCCCTGGGTAACCGTGACCCTGGAGGTACCTATGGGGTGAGGCAGCGGCTGGTCCGTGGTGGAGGGAACGGAAGATCCCTTTTGTGGCTGCCCGGAAAGCAGGGTGTACATTTATAGCCATGTTGTCTGACTCCCCTCTGTGGGCAGGTTGGGAGCAACCATGTATGAGTGTGTGCGTGCGTGTGTGAGTGTGTGTATGTGAGCGTGTGTTTTACCTTAAACTATGTTCCTGGCACGGTCCTGAATGCTTCCTAAATTGTCATCAGTTTAATCCTCATTATCAACCTTGTGGAGAAGGGACCATTACTACCCCCATTTCACAGATAAGGAAACCGAGGCACAGAAAGGTCAAACAGTCTGTCCAAGGTTATGCGGATTCAGAAGCACAACTGCACATTTGCCCGAGGTCAGATTCAGTGTATCCGTCCATCAGAGGACATTTTCCAGAATTTGCTTTCAAGGGGCGGTGGAGGGGGAGGGATCAACTTGGGGCAGGAGTTTCATCTCCTACACAAAAACTCTTATTTCCTGATAGGTGCTTGGTTTGATTGCCAGTGTCTTCTACTGAATTGGGGAGAAATCCAAAAATTAGACACACAGCATCCGTGCCCCCAATCCGTCTCCTTGGGAAGACAAAGATCCTGACCTTGGGCAGCTCCCAGACAGGGGGAGCGAGGCCCACAGAGCAAACAGGACCAGTGTTCAGTGAAGCGATTTAGGAGAGCAGCCGGGGCAAGCCTGAGCCTGGCTCTCCCAGTCCCGGGATGGTCAGGACCCTCGGGCCACCGGGCAGAGCCATGGAAGGAACAGCCATTTGGGGTACATTTCCAGGGTTTCCTGCTTTGTCGGAACGTGAAAGCACGTGCAGTCGAGAAGACAGCGGGGTGGGCAGACCTGGGTTCAAGTCCCTGCTTCTCCACCGACTCTGTGCGACCTCGGGAAGGTCACGGCTGCCCTCTGGGCGTGAGTTTCCTCCCCTGTAAAATGGGAGGTGAGGGAAGATGATCGATCCCCAAGGGGTTTTTCAAGCTTTGACATGCTTTGCCGAACATCACGGGACCTGGCCCGGGCCCAGGGACGCCGAGTCGTGTGACGGGGAGTTCTCTACACAGCTGTGCCAGAAACAGTACCCACCTCACCCAGTCTGCTGGGCTTTCCACCCGCGAGCACCTCCCCCTGCAGCTGGGTCTCATGCGTATTCTGTTTCCTGACACACAGGGTCGGGAGTAGAGGAACAATTTCCACCAGGGAGGTGACGGAAGGAAGGAACGAGGCAGTGTCAGGATGACTTGTCACCTCCCCAGCTCTGAAGGATCCCCCGCCTGGAGCTGTCCCTGGAACTGGGGATTTGGGTTAAATGCATGAGGAGGGCTTCAGGTGGGGGAGAAGTCTGTCCCCAGTGAAAGGGAACCAGTGTCCGGACACCCTGGGTGGGCGAGAAAGGGGTAAATCTCATTTAATTCGTAAATAGCCATTCTCTCCGGCTTGCATTTGAAGGCCGCCTTTTACCCAGGCAAAGTGGTTTGCATGAGCTTTGGGTCCAGATCTCCAAGGAGACTTTTCCGGTTCCTGGCCAGGCTAGGCGACTCCAGCCAGAGACAGCTGCCCCAGCCCTGGAGGAGACAGACTGCCAGTGACTGAATCAGTCTGGGGCTTAGACGACAATCCACTCCTGGTCCTGAAAGTCGGGACCAGATGAGCTGTGAGGCAAAGCGGTGTCCGCTGCATCCCAGTCAGGTCCCTGCCATTTCCAGGAGCTCCAGTGCCGCCCCTAGGGAAGCCGGGGAGGGATGAGGGAGCCCCTGACCCAAGCCCGGCTCCCGGCCTCCTGGCAGGGGGCTTGTGTCACTCGAGGGCTCTAGTTGTCTGGAAAAGGAGACCCCATCCTCCTCTGGACTGCCAGAGAAAGGACCCCTCTTCGGCATTCGGTATCCCACACATGCTGTGTTCTAGGCTCTGTGCCGGGTACTGGGCACACAGAGATGTGGAGATGGTTTAATGACTGTCACCCACTGTCACTCTCTCCACTAGCAAGCAGCTCTCCCTCTCCGCAGAGCTGAGCAGGCCCTTTGGGGGCTCAGGTTAAGGCCAGAAAGTGAGATGGCGTTGGCCAACATCACAAAGGCTGATGGGAAAATGAGAACTTCAATCCATGGCCCTTGGCCCAGAACTTGCACCCCATCAGCTCAAGGATGAAAATGCCTTTGCCCAGGTTAGCGTCCTCCACCTCAGGCGACATGCCATGTTCCACATGGGAGACCCAGGCTCTGGGGTAGGTAGGGTACATGTGAGGGGAGCTGAGGGGAGGAGCAGTGAGAGTGGAGCTGTAGGGGGAGCATTCCCGCCTTGCCTACGGGGTGTCCACCGTGAATTCATCACCTGCCCCTCCTTGTCTATGCTTGGAGATATGTTCTAACATGGAGCAGAACCCAGGCTCTGGAGGCAGAATCCTTGGGTTCAAATCCCGCCTCCACCACTTCCCGTGTGACCTTGGCCAAGTCACTTACCCTCCGTAAGTCTCCATTTCCCCATTTGTAGAGTGGGGATAAATCAAAATCACTACTTCCTATGGTGGTGGTGAAGAGTAAGATTTGGCCACCGTGTTTGAGCCTTTGAGCGGGGTGGCCTGGATTCAAGTTCTGGCTCCGTCTCTGGACAAACCCATCTCTCCGTGCCTCGGTGTTTTTGTCTGTATCCTGGTACCCATGCCAGTTCTTACTTGGTGTGGTTTCAGTGGGGATTAAATGAGATCATATACGGAAGCGCGGGGAACAGTGTGAGGAATGTAGTAGGCAGAACGTTAGCTATTTATGGTGGTGTCAAGGCACAGTGTTGGGTAAAGAACGCGCCAGAGCCACATGCCCACACAGGGCAAGTGTCGTGACATTGCTGTGGCTCAGGCTGCCCTCCCTGGCTCGTCTCCAGCCTCTAACGATGAACCCTCTGCTTCTCCAGGATGGTGGCACCCCCCTCGTTCAGCTCCCGCTTCAGGAGGTGAAGAAGGGCAAAGCGAGCCAGTTCTTTGGGCTGATGGGGAAGCGGGTAGGAGGTGAGTGACAAAGGTGGGCGCCGCCCAGACAGGAGGGGTTCTGAGCAGGTTCAAGCCCAGGCCCCAGGCCGGTAGGGGTCGCCTGTGCAATAGAGTGTCCGTATAAATGATCATCACACACCGACACTTTGTGAAGAGTTCGTTACACCAGGCAAGAGATGTAAAACCCGGGGCTGTCTCTTGCACGTGGGGGTGCAGCAATCCTAAGGGTGAGGCATCAAGAGTCAGATGCTTGGGGTACCTGGGTGGCTTAGTCGGTTTAGCGTCTGACTTTGGCTCAGGTCATGATCTCGTGGTTCCTGGGTTCCAGTCATGTGTCAAGCTCTGTGCTGACAGCTCAGAGCCTGGAGCCTGCTTCGGATTCTGTGTCTCCTTCTCTCTCTGCCCCTCCCCTGCTCACACTCTGTCTCTCAAAAAAAAAAAAAAATTAAAAAAAAGTCAGATGCTTAACCGACTGAGCCACCCAGGCACCTGTTTTTTTTTTTTTAACAACTACATACTTACACACACACACACACACATGCAAATACGTAGGGAAATTTCTAGAAGGGATAGCTATCAAACTGTCAACAGTGGTTACCTCTAGGCTGGGAAGTGGAGGTGAGGGGAAGAGAGTCAAAGGGACTTTAATTTTCACTCTACAAACCTCTCATTACTTGCCTCTTTTTAGAGTGGGCATGTACTCAAAGACTGCTCTTGTAATAAAAAAAAAAAAACTATGCACATAAAAAAAACAGAGAAAACCAACTTGTGATCGAACACTTTTGGCCTTTGTTTTCTCCTCCACAAAATGTGTTTTGGACTGGGCCACTGCAGTCATCTTCCCAATCCAACGACCCACGAGGAACAGAAGACAGGGATTGAAGAGAACTATTTATTGAGCCCCTAGTGTGTGCTCGCATATGAGGACATCTCAAAACAGCATCCCCTTTGTCACCAGCGGGGAGACTAAGGTTCAGACGGGTGAAGTGCTTTTCCAAGGCTGCCCGACTGGTGTCAGGCCCCAGTGATTCCCAAGCCTGTGCCCCTTCTCAGTTCCCCACACTGTCTACTCCCCAGAGTAGCCAAGTGGCCCAGGCATAACAGGACAACGGGAAGTGAGTGGAATTCTACTGATGACCCACCCAAGGCACTGAGCCCCCAAAGAGCCATGAGCCCTTCCTGCCTCGCCACGCCCCTGGGCATGGCCCTCATTCCTTCTTTCTCTTCCCCCCAGGAATACCTCCTGTCCAGCCAGAGAGAAGAACAAGTAAGTGTTGCCCAGCCCTTCCCCTCAGCATGCTGTCTGGGGAGGGCTGGGTTATCCCATCCACTACCAAGTTGGAGGTGGGGGAGATGCTCTCGAGAGCCAGGGGCATGCCAGGCTGGCATCGGAGGGGGTGGGGCCAGCGTGGTTTGGCCACACACTAAGCTTCCTGGTTGTTTCCTTAGAGAGGTGGTCTGTGCATGGGGAGGGGGGAAGAGTGGTTGCAGGGATGAGGAAGAGACAGGATGAATCTAGTTCTGCCAAAGGTTCAAAATCACTTTGGGTCTAAAGCCTGGAATTGGAAAACCTACCCAATCCATTCCCCACGCCAAGCCTAGAAGGATCTGAAAAGCGCAAATCTGAGCAGCCAGTACCCTGCCCCAAATCCTTGGTGAAAGGGGGGGGGGGACATCAGAAGAAAACCAGCCAACCGTTACCCACCACACCCTCAGTACTCAGGATCGAGTCCAGTGCTCTGACGACTCACCACATCCTCCAGGCTGCTCTCACCGACTTGACTCCAAGCCCCACCTCCCTGTCCCTGACCGCCTGCCCTGCCCAGGCGGAGCTGGTCTCCGTGGCCTGGGCGCCATGCTGTCCTTGGCACACCGCCCTGCCCTGCACTGCTGGGTCACTTGGCTGGTGGAAGAAAGGCAAAGGGAGGGACAAGGAAGGAGAAAGAGGTGGGAATCAATGACTGAATCAGTGAGTGAACGAAACAATCCACGGTTCGTCCTCAACTCTCAGGATGCTTGAGGCGTGACTGCATTTGCAAGGCCCCAGCGCTGCCCTGGCCTGCCCTTCTTGGGTCCCAGGATGGCCTTACTGTGCTGCCCTTTCTTCTCTATCTCTTCTAGCTCCACCACCAGGGCACCAGCAGGGACAGATGGCACGGGGTCTCCTGGGCAGGGCGGGTCCCTCTACAGAAGGTAGGTGAGAGCTTATAGAGGATTTGCAAGGGCATCGTGAGAAAGCGACCAGATGCCTCACTGCCAGTCTCCGTGGTGGGGGCCCAGCCGCTGGACAAACAGAGCAGGGGTCCCACAAGCCATTAGGCAGGTGTCCCGTAGAAGAAAGCAACTGAGATGCAGGGAGGTGGGTCCCTTTGATGACCCAGGCCTGAGACAGCTGTAGTCCTGAAGCTGGACCCTCTCCAGCCCCAACACACGCAGGCACACTCTGCACCCGCGCCCCCCAGGACCAGCGGAAGCCACAGAGAATGGAGGGTGTCTTTTCAGACCCTGGAACACCCCCCTTATTCCCTCCCTAATCAACGATGGTTAGAAAGTCATGCCTTTCGTCTTAAGACATTTTCGGTCTTCAACAATTGTAAGTGTGAATCACACCCTAAACGCTTATCAGCTAACACTTCTGGCAGGGGCCACACCCCCAAATGGGTCCCCTCAATAAATGAATGAACAGGCATGAAGGCAGATAAGGGAACCAGGCTGGGGGAATGATCAGAAGCTCAAGCCAGCCAGCGTGGGAGCGGGTCGGAGATGCTGAGCCCCAGTCCATCTTCCCCAGGCCTGGCCTCGTCCTCCCGAGCTGCGTCCTCTATCAGGAGGCCTTCCCAGCTTTCCTGATAGAGCACCTGCTCCTTCCAGCACAGGCCCTCGGGAATAAAAATGCCAAGTCTTCTACTTCCCCCCAAGACTCTTTTCTAAATGTTTGAGCGATTCCATGGGCAGGGCTGTGGAAGTCACCTCAGTACCAAAATGGAGTCAATGTCCCTCCATGCAGAGCGTGGGCGGGAATTGTCATTTTGCAGGGATGGAAAGCCACTTGCCCAAAGTCACCCAGTGAGCTGTGAGAAGAGCAGGGATGAACGCTGGGTCTCCTGCTGCCTAGTCCACTACACCTTATGCATCTCCAGGAGGTCTCTGGCCTTTCAACTACCGGATTAGCTCCGCCCTTCTTTTAGAGAGAATAGCTGAAGGGTGGTTTATCCATGCTCTTAAAGATACGGCAGACAACTTGTCATTTGTCCAAAATACGTAGAGCCCGGGGTTAGGGAAGTGGAGGGCCCGGAGAGGAGGGACTGGGGAAGCCCTCCTGGGGTGGAGGGGACAGACAAGACTCTTCTAACCACCGTCATGCACAGAACCTTTCCCAGGCAGAGAGGACGAGGACCAGGGGTCAGAGTGAGAGCGCCCACCGCACACCTCCCAGGGGTCGAAACGCCATCTCCTTACCTGAACGTTACAGCTGACAGCGGCCAGGCCAATTCTCGTCTCCGTGCATCTCCTGCGCCCGACGCTGGTGTGTCCCACCCGGCCTCCCTGAACTCACTGCGGTTCCTTCCAGGACTCTTCGATGTTAGGCAATGGTGATGCATAAATGCACTGTTGTCTCAGTTGTGAGCTGGGAGGGACCCTGCCCTCCCTCGGCACTCAGCCCCCATCTCACTGCTAAGCAGTACCCACTTCTATGTCTCCTGTGCCCAGAACACAGTAGGAGCTCAATAAATGGACAAACTGTGAGTAGTTTCTTCTCTGGTACAGGAGGATGGCCAGCAGGAATGGCCTGGGCTCCGCACCCTGCCCAGTGGCCTAGCAGGGCAGCAGGCCAGGTCTTTTCCAGAACCGCAAAGGGAAATTCTAAACAGCCCCGGTCCCCACCTCTGGGGTGCAGGTAAGCAGGACAGCCCCAGCCTGAACGCAGACTCATAGTCATCATCCCAATGACCCGAACCCATGGGTCTACTGACCCACAGAGGAATTGGGTCCCAGGTCCTTCATCAATCCTCATGTATAAAGTGGCTCTTCAACTAACTGCTTTGCTTTGGGGACACAGACACTTGTGTGAATTCATGCTCTGAGCACCGGAGAGCGTTCCAGAAAAACGAAACCCTTCCGACCCTCAGGGAGCCCCCAGTCTGATGGGGAGACCAGCGGCACAGCCCCCATGGTTAACAGGCAGGCAGGACACAGAGGCCCCCCGGGATGCTTAGGAAAAGGCCCGTCAACCAGAATGAGACCATGGAGGGCAAAGCTAGGTAGTAAGTGTGGAGGGGCTGCGTGAAGGAAGGGGTTGGGAGTTGCGCATGGTCAGCAGTAGAAGACGATTCGTTCATTCCCTAGGCTACTTTACTTATTTAGCTTCTGTGTCCCACTCTCCACAAAGAAGGAAATGGGTCCTTAGGTTTGTTTTTTTTTGGGGGGGGCGGGGGGACATCTGATCCTTCGGGAGTGGGGTGGCCAGGCTGTTTTAAAAGGAGGGTAAGAGGGGCGTCTGGGTGGCTCAGTCAGTTGAGCGTCTGACTTCGGCTCAGGTCATGATCTCATGGTTCGTGGGTTCGAGCCCCGCGTTGGGCTCTGTGCTGACAGCTCAGAGCCTGGAGCCTGCTTCGGATTCTATGTCTCCCTTTCCCTCTGCCCCTCCCCCTCTCCCCCTCTGTCTCTCAAAATAAAATAATAAATACATAAAAAAATTTTTTTAAATAAATAAAGAAAAGGAGGGAAGAAGGCATTGGAGGAGAGGGCGGTGCCGGGGAAGGTTTTGGTGACAGCCGAGACCACTCTGAAGCCGCCAGATGGTGTCAGCACAACCAGTAAGATAGATCCGTCTCTTCGACCTGTAACAAAATAGCCTCTATCCTAAGATTGTTGTCGTGAGCCCTGAATAAGCCTTGTCTCCCCGATCTTCCTTTTCCCACCACACCTGAGGCCGGGGAGCCGTATGGGGGCGGGCGCGGTGCAAGCCTTCCCTGGACACCGCTGCAGAATTCCCCAGTTAATGCGCCCTTTATTCCATCTACCCCTGGATTCCTAGCCCCCCACCCCCACCTGGCACCTTCCCCATCTCCCCCCACCCAGTGCTGTGGTCCCAAGAGGCGGTTCACTGTCATGACCCAACTTGAAGGATAAGCAAAGAAGACTGAAGATTTTATTCTTGCGCTTGAAACCTGGGGCGTTTAAAAGAAACTGGAGTCACCAACTATTTAGTGAGTTTCCTCTCTGTGCCAGCACTTGGCCAGGAACTCAGATGGAAGAAGTAGGCCACAGATTTGTTTCTGAAGACCCAACGACCTTATGGGGCATGTGAGATGTGCAAAGGCCACCCCCTGCTCTCCATTGATCCTTTTCACCCCCTCACCATGTTCCTTCAAGCTTCTGGTTTCTGGACATGCCATTCTGGGGAATTCTTTAAATATTTTTTTAATGTTTTTATTTATTACTGAGCGACAGAGCACGAGCAGGGGAGGGGCAGAGAAAGAGGGAGACACAGAATCCGAAGCAGACTCCAGGCTCTGAGCTGTCAGCACAGAGCCCGACGCGGGGCTTGAACTCACAAACTGCGAGATCGTGACCTGAGCCAAAGTTGGACGCTCAACTGACTGAGCCACCCAGGCGCCCCTGTTCTGGGGAATTCTTACTCAGAGGTCAGTGTCTCTGTAAAGCTTTCCCAAGCTGGGAACTACCCATTCATTCCCTCCTGAGTTTCCAAAGCACCTTGCACATTCTTCCAGGACGTCACTTAATGTAAAACGCTCTAATTCACAGTTCACGTCAGCAGCGTTTCTCTCGAGTACACGGACCACAGCCCATGTATCTTTAACCCAGAGCCAAACTAGTGCTTGGCGCATAACAGGTCCTTGGAGAGTGTTTTGACAGAGGACTCTCACTTCCTGTCTCTGTCTCTAAGAAACCCAGGAGGGAGCCAACCTTAATACAAGTACCTGGAATAAATAACAGCAGCTGCAGCCTGTCACACACATATCCTGTCGTTCTCAAAGTCAGCGTGTCCTAACTCTTCCCCTACTGCCCCAAAGCCGGTCCTCACTGTGGTGGGCATCTCCACAAATGGCATCTCCCTCCGTGTGCCCGGCTGCGCCAGTAGAAACTCGGGAGTCATCCTCTACTCCTCGCTCCTCACATCGAGTATGTCCCCCAGTTCTTGGTTTCTCCAAAATCCATCTCAAATTCCTGCTCCCCCTCCACCACCACCCTTCACGCAAACCATGGTCTTCCCCTGCCTAGAGGGTGGCAGCCCCCCCCCCCACTTCCTTGCTTTCCCACCTGCTAGACCCACCCCCATCCATGCTCCACCCAGAGCACGACCTTGTAAAATGGGAAATCGGATCCTGCCAGGCCCTGCTGGCTGCCATTCAGCTTCCTGGGATAAACCCAATAGCCAAGACCTCCAAGGCCATTGCTCTGTTCCTTCCCCTCCCCGACAGCCTGGCTTTCCCTTCAGGCCCTCACACACACTGGGCTCACCTACACCCAGGTCCATATCTAGGCTCTCTGCCTTGGGAATGCTGCCCCCATCCGCCCACTCCCCCCTGGGCTAACTCCTCATTGTTCAGGCCCAAGATAAAGGGTCTTTCACGGGCCTTCCCTGATAACCAAGCTCAACTAGCTCTCGCCAGTTCTGCTCACACACCCTGTCCTTCTCCCTTTGTGGCACTGATCACACTTAGGAATCACAGGTATTCATTCATATCTGTCTCCTCCAGGGGACTGCAAGGTTTTCCTTTTCTGTACAGATGAATATTTGTGTATAAACCGGGCATTCTGCGAGACAATGCCCCTTCCTAATTACTATCCTCACTCTGCAGAGAGAGAATGAGCCACGTGCTTGAAGTCACACAGGAAATAGCAGAGCCGGGATTTGAGCCAAGGTGCCTTCACCCCAAACACCCAACCCCTACGCGTGCTTGGTCTCTGCGATGACCATACAGACAAGTCTCAGGTCGAATTAAGACTTCACAAGGAATTCCTTTTAAGCTGGGCCGTTTCAAGGGGTAGGAAACTTCCAAATGTCTGCCCTCAGCATACCAGTCTTTCAGGAGTCTCCTTCCAGATCCCATCATTTTAGGAAATGTTACAGTGTCTTCCTCTAGGGAAAGCCCAAGTGGGAGGTTTTGAGAAGCTCTGTCAAGAAACATACCGATACTTTGAGTTGTTTTCCTAGTTTATGTGGCTACAGTATCCTTTCTGCCCCAAAGATACTGTTCAGTGGGATACACTTAGTGGAGGATTTCCCGGTAAAAACAGGAAAGGGGGTAGAGACTAATCCAGTTGCACTTTGAGGCTGTGTGTATGGGACCGATGAAGGCCATGTGCGCAGAGTCAGCTTATGGAAAGACTTGAACGCCAGGATAAATGTGACCTTAATCCAAGGAGCAATGGAAAGCCCCGTGGATGAGCAGGGGAGTGACGAGCCCTGTCTTGATGTCAGGGTATTCTCCACTCTTCCTGACCCACTTCCTGAAGGAGGTCGCTGAGATTCCAAGGCCAGGCAGGGACCTCTGAAGCAACTGGACCGACAGCTGACAATAGTGCCCCTGGAGCTACACGGGGGGGGGGGGGGTGGCCCTCTGCCAGGCACATCTGGTCTCCAATCCCAGGCATCCTACCAAACTGATTCCTGTTCTTGCATTTCAAAAGCTCTCTTCCTGCATTTGCCCATTGCTGTGTATCAAACCATCTGCCGGCAATGAATGGCTTCGAGCAGGATTTCCTACTTGCATTTCTTTAGCCTTGTGGTGCCGGCACTGCCAAGGCCTCAGGCAGCAGGGAGGTCTGGGATCTCCGGACAGGACTCTGCACCTTCTCCGGCGCCCGGTCTCTCTAGCCAGGCCCTCACTCTTCACTTTCGCTGAAGCTTCGGGTGTGGAAACATTTCAGCTGGTTTCCCACAGCAAAAGCGGAAACCACCTGAATATCACTTCTGCCACATTCGAGGACTCAATGCAAGGGAAAAGTCCAGCCCACGGTCCAGAAGGAATAAGACAGCTCTTACAGGGAGGAAGGCCAGAAATGGCACAGGTTGCTGGTGGCCGGCTCTGGAGATGATCTACCACACGTGTGTGTGTGTGTGTGTGTGTGTGTGTGTGTGTGTGTGTGTGACAAGACTGTAGGTTTCTAATAACTCTGGAATAAATAGAAGGTGAGTAGTTCCCAGAAACGAACACCCAGTTAAGACGGAAGGAGGATTGGCTGCTTGGAACGAACATGACTGGTCAAGGATAAAGGTGTTTATATCTCAGAGAACATCGGGGGGCGGGGGGGGGAAGCGGCAGTGGAGCTAACGTCGTGCAACAGCACAGGTTATTTTCTCCACTCTTGGGCACAAATAAACAAACCCCCAAACTCGCAAATGGTGGCAGCATGACCTGTATCTGCAGGTATTGCACAAGGCTGAGGAGGCAGACTGATATTTCAGCACCAGGGACATTTGTCACCACCGGGCGGTTGTTTCCTTCTTGGTGACACTCTTGGCATTTGGTTGGAAGCTACCACAAAGGAAGTGGGCAATTACACTCCCCCCATCGGCAGGAAACAGTCTGGGAGAGGCAGTCGGACAAGTTTGCCGCAGAAAGTGCTGGGCCAAGACCAGCGCGTCTGGTACTAGGACTCCATGATCTCACTCAAGAGCGAAAGAGCGTTTCTACAATTCCTAGCACACACACCAGTTAGCCACAGTTTTCCCATTAGCCTAACACGCAGGACCCTGTGCCGTGTCCAGGTGCACGTGTGAGGCCATGAGAGGAAGTGGGGAGCCACGGCGAGCCAGCCCTGCTCCCTCGGCGGCCCCTTTACCTCCCTCTGTGGGGTCGGTCATTTGAACCTGCACACACGAGCCAGGTTAGGGCTTTGGGGTGAGCGAAGGCGGGGTCCAGACCTGCTCACGGAAGCTTTCGCAAACCAAGGTTTCTTATTTCTTAACCTCAATGCAAGGAGGGACTTTGAAGGCCCGAGTTTCCCAGAACTGTTGACAAATGTGTGCGTGGATGAGCATCACGGACATTCCAGAAGATCCAATGCTAGGACTTTTTCTCAGGTCAGGAGAGAAGGTAAAAAGGGACTCTGTGGAGAGCTACACTGCTCACCACCGCTCACACAAACTACACCTTCTTGGATACCAGCTGGCTTTATCGGTGGCTCTTCAGGCGAAAACGTGGGAAGGCTCAGAACTACCCTTGAAGTTACGAATATACCTCTAAGATGCTTTCCATCCCATTCCATATTCGAGGAGCAATGTGTACTGTAAGCTGTGGTCTATTTTGCTACTGGCCTTTCACACGTAGCCGCAACCTTCATCTGTACCAACTGCCTTCCCATCAACTCCGTGTGAGGCCATCCCTAACCCCAGGCAGGCCAACTGCCCAGAATTGCAGGGCCAAAACACAAGTGGACAGTCAAAAGAGGAAACCATATTGTTAAAAATGACTAAGGGGCACCTGGATGGATTAGTCGGTTGAGCATCCGACTTCGGCTCAGGTCATGATCTCGTGGTTTGTGGGTGCGAGCCCCACGTCGGGCTCTGTGCTGACAGCTCAGAGCCTGGAGCCTGCTTCCAATTCTGTTGTGTCCCTCTCTGGCCCTCCCCTGCTCATGATCTGTCTCTCTCAAAAATAAATGTTAAAAAATGACGTGACTTCCTAGACCCCTTGTGAGAAATGGGAATAACACAACAGCATTGTTAACGGGTCTGGAATCAGAGAATCAGGGCCTGGTTTCTATAATACAGCAGCCAGAACTCGAGCCTCCAGTTTCCCCCTGAGGAAGAGACAGAGGTGTGAGGAGGGGTTTAGGAAACAGCAGGAAGGGACGATGCTGACTGAACAGCGCGATCCTGCATCGGCAACACCAGAACAGGTCCTGGCTCTACTTCCTGGTTCAGGGCTCTGGCCCCCGGCAGCTGCTTATAGGATCCACTGAAGTCCTTGCTTTCATCTGAAAATTTCCATGTTTAGTTTTCGTGCAGTGGAAACCACTAGAAGCATGGGAAATCTAACTAAAAAGGGGAGAATGACTGATCGTTATGGAACCCAAACAGTGGAGAGAGCAAATGGCAGAGGGTAGGGGGCAGGTTCTGAAGTTGGACCGACCAAAGGGAGTACGCTGCCTTCATTGCTTAGTCACCTTAGGCTCCAGGTCTCCTCCTGCAGACGCACGACTGACGGGGAGGCTCAGAGGCAGTGGGAAGGGCCAAGCAGGACCAAGCACTTAGGGAGAAACAGCACACGCCAGGGCCCCCTTCTCCGCCCGGAAATTGGGTAGGCACGTCCGCTTCGAGGGTTTCAGGAGCTGGATCCAGAATAACTGCAGACTTGTTCTGCTAGTGAAAGAGCCTAGAGTTGCTTGTGAGCAGGTAGGAGGAGCCAGAAGGGACAGTCCTACACAAAACTGCCCAGGAAGTGAACACCCTGTTCTCATTCATACCCGTGAGGGACTTAAGACAGAGAAATCTTCCTTTTGCTCTTCGGTAAGGCACCCTGGGTGCCCATCAGCGGGGTCTGTGCACAGGAAAACTTCTAGTACCCTGGACTCAGGGTTCCAGGCTCATGGCTCGCTTACCTCAGTTTTCAAAACGTGTGTGTGCAGAATTTCCCTTTGATACAAAAATCTAGAATAGGGAGATTCGGGCATACATCATCATAAGAGTTTAAGAAGGGTCTTTTTTTTTTTTTTTAAAGAATTCATTTATTTTGAAAGAGAATGAGCCAAGAGGGAGAGAGAGGCCTGAGCAGGCCCCGTGCTGTGAGCACAGAGCCCGATGAGGCTGGAAGCCAGAACGAACCCGTAAGATCATGACCTGAGCCAAACTCAAGAGTCAGACACGCAACTGTGCCGGCCTTCCTTTTCCTGCATGGGGTACACACTCCAGGGCGATGCAGCGCCTTTCAGAAACCTCTCAACCCGGGAGTCAACGACTGGAAGGGACAATGCTCACTATTAACAAATGAGCTTGGAGAGCAGCAGGGATAAACCTGTCCTCCTCGCTCCTCCACCCCAAGTATCCACTGTACCCCGGCTATCCTAACTTCCTGCTGGTTCCTTGGCCCTTGAAATCACAAGAAAATGAACTTAATAAATAATACTGTGGTGCCTGGCTGGCTCAGTTGGTAGAGCATGCAACTCTTGATCTTGGGTTTATGAGTTCGAGCCCCATCGTGGGCATGCAGCTTACTTTAAAAAAAAAAAAAAAGAACAGTGAGTAGTCACTGCTACGCATACCTATTAGCTGCAGCCCAGTGAGGCAGAGAGAATTCATCCCACCTAGAAGAGTTCAGAGAGATCACTCCCTCTATAGATGGCCTGCATGAGAGAAAAAAAAATTCCACAACCACGAACCACATCCCTCAGTCAGCTTGCTGCTTGGGAAGATAAACCCCAAGTGCGCACACCATGAGCAGCAGGTCGTCTGCACCCTTTGGAGACATAAAGAAGAGCCCCTGCGTGAAACAGCCTTGAGCAGAGAACATGCTTTATTGAGGAGTAGATATAGAACAGCACATTCTACCACACGTGGGGAAGGGTTAGCTTCGGTAAAAGGCCTTTACCCCTTAAGAAAACCCCCAGTGAAGTTGCTTTTGGATAAACAGGGACACTGAAACTGGCAGGGAGCTGCCACGGAACATGCTTAAAATCAGCTCCCCCCAACCCACAGTGAGTATAAGTAGTGTACAGAGATGACAAGAGAAAAGGCACAAATGACCAGAGTCGGGATTGTGGGGAGGGCTCCACACGAAGACAGCAGTGTTGGAGGAGACCAAGTTGGGAAGGGTGGCATGTCCTACATCAAAAGCTGCCCCAAGATAGCAGGTTATAATGGGCTGGAGAGAAATTAGAGGGAGCATCTCTTCCTTTGCTTGGAACCAAAAATAGGAGAACCAGAGAATGGAGCGGGGAGGGGGGGGGGGAGGGGGGGGATGGTGGCAGATGCCAAAAAGGAAATGGAGGAGGAGTTCTTGGAAGGGCACGAGCACTTCAGTTCAGGAGGGAGGGTGAGGCACTGTCGAAGGAGCCAACGCTGGCGGGGGCGGCCACTCTGCCCTGCTGAGTCACGGGCTGAGAGGAGATCCGGAACTCATTTGCAATCCCTTCCTACTTCTCCAGGGATGTTCAGGCACAAATCAATGCGACGCGGGCAGGACAGGACGGGGCAGGGGGGTGCCAGACTGGACTGGCGGGTCCCAGGGGGAAGGTCTGGGCAGTCTAATGACCCAGGCAGCGTGCAGCATGAAAAGGGAGAACCGGACAGTTTTGGGGACCTGCAGATGTAAATAAGACGGGGTGAGGAGCTACGAGAGGAGAAACCACTGAGGCCCGGGCGCTTTCCGGTGAGGCCAAACGAAGCACTCGTTTTCCTTCCACCAAGACACGGCCCCACAGGCGAGCTCGAAGGACAGAATCACCACCTCTCAATCCTCCTCTCCATTTCATTCCGATAAATCATGGGCTGCTACCAAGACGAATCCCTGGGAGAGTCTTAAAAAAAAAACCCGTGTCTCCGGTCAGCTGGACGCTGATCAAAAAACGGGCCTCTCGATAAAAAGGGGCGGGCAAAATGTCAAGCGAGATAAAGTCCAAAGGGAAGGGACCCCTCCCGGCACGCACACACTCACAAGTGTTGTTACCTCTTCCCCGCTCTTCCAAAAAAACAAAAAAACCAAAAACCAACCAACCAAACAAAAAACCACGCGGAAGGAATAACTGGAAAGGTCCTGGTGGCGGCAACCGTTATCTGGGAAGTGTGGTGACCGGGCAGCAAGAAGCACTATTACAAAGTTCAGAAGACACAACACAAGCTCATGGGGCGAGAGGGCACGAGAACCAGTGACTGGACAGGCACAGTACCAAACAGAACACCTTGGGTCAGTGCTACGAGGGACGAGAGATCCCATCCGGGCAACCTCACTGAGGCCGAAACAACAGTTCCTCAGAACCAGCGTCTGCAGTGTACACGAGGCTCGGAGCCAGGACAGTCCTGAGGGGCGGGGTGGCCTTCCCAAAGGATACTGTACTTGCCAATCACGAGAGCAACAGAAATGACAGACAGATCCCTAGGGTATGGATTCCTACTGCTGGGGTTCGCTGGCTCAGAGTGACAGGTCACTTTAAGTGCCCTTGGGAGGGGTCCATTTTAAACAGCTTGGATCCATGGTCTTATTGGAGTTGGATCTTTTGGCCTCTTTGGCTATCCACTCATCGATCAGGTCCTGGGGGGCGGAGGGGGGAAGAACGACAGGAAAAATTATTACACGCATTCACCGAAAATGTCTTTATATACAGATTCCAAAATGGTCAGTCGAGAAGGAATCCCCAAAAGTTTAGTGATACACTAAGGTGCGAAAGAGGGGTCAAAATAGCTTTTGCTCGACAAAACGCTTTGCTACAGAATGTATTTCTTCCTACTGTGTCCTCAGCAAGAACTGAAAACCATTACGTGTCTTTCTTTATTACACAGAAGTCAACTAAAACAGATTAAAAGTGGGCATGATTGGACATGACATTTGTTAAAGAGATTTAAGAGCACTTCCGTGAGCCCTGTAGCCCACCTCTACGGATGGGCAATTTTTTCCAATCGAAGGAAACCATCCAACGACCCATGTGCTGTGTGACACAAAGGTGCTTAACTGAGCTGCTTTACTTGGGTCCTTCAAATTTGAGACAGGAGCTTACCCGAAGCTTCCGAGAAGGCTTAAGACAGAAGCCAAGCCTAACAGGCATCGATTGCATATGAGGAAAAAAAAAAAAAGAGACCCAGTAAAAGGTGCCTGTAAGCATGCTCCTTTGAGAAGGAAGGCTGGGGGCGCCTGGGTGGCTCAGTCGGTTAAGCGTCCAACTTCGGCTCAGGTCATGATCTCACGGTTCGGGAGTTCGAGCCCCGCATCAGGCTCCGTGCTGGCAGCTCAGAGCCCGGAGCCTGCGTCTCCCTCTCTCTCTGCCCCTCCCCCACTCACACTGTCTCTCTCTCTCAAAAGTAATAAACATTAAAAAAAAAAGAAAAAGAAAAAGAAAAAAAGATAGGGCTGCCTTTTGGGTGTTAAGGTTCCATTTTGCTGTTAAGTCTTAAGAGACATTCAGCAATGGGCCTGCAGCTGACAAAACAGTTACCTGTCTCTTTAAAACTAGGTGTTTTCCTTTCCAGTACTTGAGCATCTGAAGGGCTTGCAGAGTGCTGACAATGTCCACAGGATTCACAGCTGTCTCCTGGCTAATTTCTGAAATAGAAGCACTAACTGAGAACCCTGCCAAAATGCAACCTGAGCTCCCCGAACCGAGCGCCCCTGGCCCCCTTAGAGGAAATCCAAATGGCTGGAGTCTTTGATACTCAACCCAACCTGTTCAGAAAAAGTCTATGAAGCATTCATTTGACTGGTCCTAACTACAAAACAGGAAGAGTGCAGCAAGAACTCACTCCAGCCCTACAAAAATCAAGGTCAAAGACAGACCTGATTAAATTCTCCCACCCTTACGTAAATATACAGGGATGTCTTAGCTCCTGTGGGTGCCGAAAAGGCTTCATGAAAAAAAGCGTTTTTCTTCTTTCTCGCCTTTTGTTAACAACCCCAGGTTTGTGAAGCTAAGTCCGATAACCATTCCCAAGGGGCCAAATGCTCTGGAACCCTGAGGCCCCTTTAGTGAGGGTCTCTGCAGGGCCCCCATATTCCGTGGGCCTTCTATTCTCCTATTCAGGTGAAACACAGAACGAGGCCTTCGGTTTGCAGGTTACAAGCACAGCAGGGCCACGTGGAAAAGCTGGACTATTCAGTGGCACTAACATCTGGGGTACCAACCATCTCCAAGACTCAAAACCAACCTTTGATAGAGATCTCTTTGCCTTGGAAATTATGCAGGTAACGGAGAAGCACTTCTTTCCAGTAACTGCGATAGCTTATGAGCCCCAGGTCGGAGAGGGGACGTTCCGGGGAGCCAACTTTTTCCTCCACTTTGGAAAGCAAATAGCCTGCCGGGGTACGAACACAGACACTGTAGTTTGTCGGAGGAGTGAAGGGCACCATGCCCATAAGGCAGGCCTAACACTGTGTGCTTTGCAGTCCGTTAGGACTGAGACACCCAACGAAATACACGTGGCTGCTGTACAGGCTGCTGCCCTGGGACACACCAGAGGGAAGAATGCGGCGTTGACATTTCCTTGGGTGAGACATGAAGAAAATTCTAGAAGGTTTCACACGAACAATGGCTTTCTGTTGAAGCCGGCTGGGAACAGGGTACTAGGCACAGAGACGGGAAGCCATTTCATTACACCGCTTTTTGTTATCTCTGGAGATTTTTAAAGTTTAAGAAATAGATTGTTACCTCAGTACCCGAATCTCGTTACGGGGACGTGGTCCACAAAATCCACTGAGAAACCTTAGTGGGAAACTCACCTGCTTTTGACCAGTAAATGGCAAAGAAAAACAAGAAGCAGATGGGAGCGGAAACTTACAACTACAAGTGATGGGATCTATCAATCCCAATATAATGATTCTATTTGGGGCAGAGGAAAAATAATTACATGTGTTTTTTAAAGGAACAAAATCGTAAAATTAAGGAAATCTGAATACCGAAACTTTGGGTGATTAAGAAGTTTGAGGAGGTTTGGTTTTTTGTTTTTTAACCTGAAATAGATTTCTTTTAGAGACAACAAAGTAATTGAGGGTAGAAATAGAGGTCAAACAAGATTGGCCATAAAATGCTCATCATGCATTACAGGGGGGTTTATTATGCAACTATTCTACTTTTATGCATGGCTGAAATTTTCCACAAAAACATGTTTTAACTATTTTATAAATAATTACCTGTTACCTATTCAGAGATAGGTCACACACCCCCCACCCTGGCCAGGGACTGTGCTGCCTCCTGATATCCTCCCTTCCCAGGTGGTTTAAACATGGAAAGGCTGGGAGGCTAGCTAAGAATTCTAATTTTGACTAAAATATGTCGTAGGACAGTGAACCCTGAATAAAATACAGGTGAGTCTCATCATTTGCAGGAGTTCAATGTTCTCTAAAGTAGTGGCAAATGCTGCACCACTGTTCCTGGGGGGAAATACGGGGTTTCGGTTTCTGTGAGCCTTCGGTCATGTTTTCATCAACCCACTATGTAACCTTGTCTTAAGTGTTTCTGTTTCACGACATCTTATTTAACAAACGTTGTCGACTTGTTGGCATCTAGCTCGTAGCCAACCGCGCCACAACCTAGGCCTGAACGAAGCCTGTCTAATGCGGGCATTTTCTCTGGGAGGCACACCATGGCCTTTCTAGATAGCATTTCAGCACTCCACTTAGGGGCCATTTAAGATCACCAATAGGGGCACCTGGGTGGCAGTCAGTTGAGTGGCCAACTTCAGCTCAGGTCATGATCTTGGGGTCTTATGGGTTTGAGCCCCAC
This sequence comes from Cryptoprocta ferox, assembly GCA_028646485.1. Taxonomy (NCBI): domain Eukaryota; kingdom Metazoa; phylum Chordata; class Mammalia; order Carnivora; family Eupleridae; genus Cryptoprocta; species Cryptoprocta ferox. Next base: position 32,962,400 of record CM053565.1, read on the forward strand.
GTCGGGCTCTGTGCTGACAGCTCAGAGCCTGGGGCCTGCTTCGGATTCTGTGTCTCCCTCCCTCTCTGCCCCTCCCCCATTCGTGCTCTCTCTCAAAAATAAACATTAAAAAATTTTAAAAAGTAAATAAAATCAACAAAAAGCACAAAAATATGAAAACTGACACACTAACAGACTGTGAAATGAACATCTGTTTACACCATGAGTGCTGAAATGAGGCACTTGTTTGCAGCTGAGAAAACGTGGTGCCTTAACTTTTTGCCGCTGTGTGCGTGTCCACAAGTGACTGCAAAAGCGCCAAGGGTACTGATTTGGGGGTTAAAAATAAATTCCCCAATACAGAACACACTACCAATGAGGCCCGAAGCCTCTACCAGGTATATGGACTGCCTCTAGACGAGGCCTTCCGAAAGTGAAATCCCTAATCCAGGAACAGACACGAAGCCTTAGGCGTGTACGTGCTGTTTCGAAGTCTCAAGCGGGGATAATCCTCCAAAGCTTACTTTTCTGTCCCCTCTTCCTCCTACTTATCAGGCACCGACTCCGGGTTGGTGCAACGAAGGGCCAATGATACCAGGCTGACCAAAATTGCTCCGATGTTCTCCACACACTCACTCACTTGCGACATGCCCGCTAGGAACCTGAGACCACGGGACACAAAGACGACAACAGTCCCTTAGCCCCTGCCCCCTGTGGAGTGCAGGCCTTAGCAGGTTCACTTACTGAAATCAATGAGCATCTTGCCATAGCCCTGTCTCATGTACTGAGGCATGGTGAGGATACAGGAGACGTTGTAGTTGAGGAATGAGTTCTTTTCCTGAAATCAAGAGCGAACAGATGAAAGCAGGTCACAAGGGCTTGGAACCAAAGGTGTCCCCAGTCCCACAAATTCAAAATTAGGCCCTTGCAAACTAGCTGGCTAACCGGTCCTGGGGAAGGGCTGTCAGGCTCACAGCTGTTGCGTCCACACCCACGATGGCCAAAGCCATTCATCCCAGGGTTTCCCTAGCTCGAGACCAGTCGCCTTCTCAGGGGACCGGACTCAGAGGTTTGAGGTTTCGACTGCTGAGTTGGTCTGGGGCAGCCCTCTGTGAATGTCATGTTTTTAAAATGGGGATGCCTACTGGAAAGGAGGGAGACCCCAAACAGTAGGCCCCCAGTTTGGAAGGGGTTGGTCAACAAGCAAATCACATACTGTAGGGCTCCACTTATGTAAAATGTTCACAAGAGGCAAACTTCTAGAAAGGCACAGGGCTGGGAGGAGTTGCGTGGAAATGTGGAATGTTGCTTAGGGGGTTTTTGCCAGGGTAAGAACACGGCAGGGCCTGCGTCACTGCCGCCTGATCCTACCAAAACCCCTGAAGTATGTGCTCTGCGTGAGTGATTTGGATGGTATGTGAATGACATTTCAATAAAGTTTATATTAAAAAGTCATAAGCAAAATCTGGCCTTCAGTCTTCAAAGGCACAGCGGCATTATCACGAAGGAGCTAGAAAGCCAGGCAAAAGGAACATATTCCTGGTTTTCAGCTAATAACAGAGGGCAAAGCCAGGAAGGTTGGCTTGACTACAAAATGTGGGTTTAAGGGTTAGCAGGCAGGGCCTTGGCCAATAATTAATAGGCAGCTCCAGCCCACAAGTCCAGAAATGAATAAACCAGAAGCTTTTAATAAAGAATCGCACATTTTCATTAAACAACCTTTGATACACGGATTTCCGAGCCCCCCTCTCCTCTCCCCCACCCCTGCAAGGGAAGGGTGGTCATCAGAGGGCACTGCCTCTTCCTGTCAGTGACTTGCGTCCCCCTATGCCCACATCATTCACCCTGCTCTGCCCATTAGCTTCTTAACCTCCAGACCCCGCTGACCTTGGAAAAATATCCAATCAGGTGGCAGCCGGTGTTGTCCGCCTCAGTCATAACATAAAACAGGAAGGGCTCCACGTCGTAATATAATGTCTTGTGGTCCAGAAAAAGCTTGGCCAACAGGCACAGGTTTTGGCAGTAGATCTGGAAGCAGAGAAACAGAATTCATGTGTGGGACAGGGATTCCTCAACTTATCAGATCAAAGCCTAAAATTAAAGATGGATTGTGACTGTTGATGAAACAGAGCGTACTCTGGTCAAGAGTTGAGCTTTCTCTTCTTTACTAGGCAAGAATGCAGAGCAAACAAACACCTTCCGAAGCCTGTGAATCTACACCACCACCGCCGCCGCCCGCTCCTCCTGCCTCGGTTTACCTTGTTTTTCTTGCCATCGACTTCGAACACGGAGATGGGGCCTTTGCGATAGATCTCATCGCCGGGTGGGTGTTTCCACACACATTTAGCCTGCAGGAGAATGGAATGCATATCAGGAAACAAACTCCCCAACAAGACTACTGCTCAAAAGGACAAATGAGTCACAGGTCAAATTCAGTTAGCTGAGGGGCGCCTGGGTGGCTCAGTCGGTTTATGCATCCGACTTCAGCTCAGGTCATGATCTCACAGTCTGTGGGTTTGAGCCCCACATCAGGCTCTGTGCTGACAGCTCAGAGCCTGGAGCCTGCTTCGCATTCTGTGTCTCCCTCTCTCTCTGCCCCTCCCCCATTCGCTCTCTATCTCTGTCTCTCAAAAAAAAATAAAGACATAAAAAAAATTCAGTTAGCTGAGATGACAGACAGACAGCTGGACACACTGGAGAAGGTAAAGCAGAAGAGGGTTTCTGTTTCAGTGAAACAATTAAAGGCTTCTAAAATCATAGCAACCCACTTAATGGTATTTTTATTGCAGTTTAGAACAAGTTTTCTAGATCGTATTCTGGCCCTGTTTCAGCCCAGGAGATTAAAATCATCTACTACGTAAAAGACAGATAAATAAAAAAAATACCCTCGCTGATTATAAAACACCGTGCGCCAACAGGAAATTCTTAAGCAGCTTATTTCCAGCAGCTTAGAGTTGCTAAGTGAGGGCAGAAATACTTGTCATTCACCTTTACCAGTAAACTTTGTTACCACCTAGCCATTAGCCTTTTTTTCAGATCAGAAGAGAGGCCTGCAGTAATAAAAACTACCCCCACGAAAGTGTTCCCTTTGTTACATAAGGAATGGGAGCAAGCCTTTTCTGCAGCTTAAAAAAAAAAAAGTTAAGCAACAAGAAACTGGGGGGGGGGGGGGGTAGATGGGCACCCGGCCACAAGGGGGCACAAGATACCCTTTCCTCACCTTCAGTGGCTAACAGATTTTTGAGAGAGAGACAGAGCACGAGCAGGGGAAGGGCAGAGAGAGAGGGAGACACAGAATCCGAAGCAGGATCCAGGCTCTGAGCTGTCAGCACAGAGCCCGATGTGGGGCTTGAACTCATTAACTGTTGAGATCACGACCTGAGCCAAAGTTGGTCACTTAATGGACTGAGCCCCCCAGGTGCCCCTGCTACCTGATTCAATGCAGCCATTGCTGTACACAGGTGAATTCTTTTGAAGTGTTTTATGTAAATACATTTTAAGATACCGTTTAAGAAGTGTATGTAGATCGAACATTTTCTACTAAGTTTTATAGGGACTTTTGGTCAACTCAAGAATCATGCCCCAATTTGTCACCTGTAAATCCAAATATGAACCGGAATTACTTCAGGAAAGCTCCACCCAGTCTGTTCCTATAGCCACCTCTTTATTCATGCTGGCTCGTTCCAATAACCCAATGAATGTAACGATTATTTGTTTAGAAACAGAAGCCAAACGGCCAAAGAAGGCCCATGTCAGCGGTTACCCCCTGAAGCAACAGGAGTCAGAAGAGGTGTGGGCAAAAACAGGTTTTCATTTCCTGAAATTCGATTCGTGTACCTCACTTAATTCCGAAGGTCCTCCTCAGATATACAAAATGTTTCCTTAACCTTCAGATTTGTCCAAACCCTTTGTTTACCCTGTCTACTACTATTTCCTGCCCTTTTTGGCTACTTCATTGGTTAATGCCACTCAATAACCAGGAACAAAAAGGAAGAAGAAAGACTTAAACGGTAAGGAGTTCACACCAATAAAAATACCAGCCTTACTTTCATGCGGCAATGCTGTGTTTTAGTTTATCCTCATGGTCTACCACGGTTGGAGACCAGTCCTGGTACTGGTCCTTGGGGGTGGGGGGTGGGGAATGTCCCTACCCTCGTGTCTCCACCAGTCCTGCCCATCCCTCCGGTAGTCCCTCTCTACCCCAAGTGTGCAGGGGTCTGGGATGGCTGAACTCACAGGGGCGGTTCTGGGCCACTACAGACCATGTGCTCAGCAACACAAAAAATGTAGTTATCCCCCAACCCAACTGGAGAGAAGAGTGGAAGGACAGAAGCCCTGAGTTATAGATGCTCACCATATGGAAATCCCGGAAAAGAAGGGGGAAGGGGACGGAAGCTAGGACACCCTAAAAGGTCTTAGAGCCAAATATTCTGTGACTGCGGAAAGACGGGAAGGGAGGTTCCCTGCCCAAAAGGCTCCAGTCTTTCCCCATCTCTGTCCCCAGAAATTCCCTTGTTTCAGACAAGACTTTTCACTCCACAACTAGGGAAAGAACAATGGCTTCAAGCTACAAAATAGTAAGCAGTGAAGTGAGTATCAAGCTTTATTCCTATTTTAATAAGGACAACGTTCAGGAACCAGAAAGCACTAAACTTGAGAAGGCACCAAAGGACCGGTTTTGTAAATTTTGTAATTTGCCTCCGTTAAATAAGCATTCATTCAACACCCGTTCACTGCCCACGCCAGCGGCCAGGGCTACAAAGGTGAGTCGCCGCTGTCCTTGCTCTGTCTAACGAAGTCCATTTGTTTTCATCTAGTTTGGAACACACAAAAACTGCAGGCCGAGGGAATTCATAATCCCAAGGAGATGTACGTGCACGACGATGTGGGTCAGGGACATGAGCTGTTTCAGGTGCCATACCGCACACCGGCCTTGTCACAGGGCTGAAGCCCCCAACCCTGAAACGTGGCTTTCCATTTCCTATGCCTTTACTGCTACGGACCACCGAGAGATGCACTGGATAAAGGCCATCCAGAGAGATGTCACCATCTAGAGCTCCCCAGCTCATCACCATCATGATCGCGGAAGCCCAGACCCAGACAACTTACCATGTGTCGGCGGAGTATCGTTTGGCTCTTCATGTATTTTAAACAGAATTCGCACATGTAGAGTCGTCCCAATCGTGCGTACTCTTCAGGATAGGGAGAATGGTACCAAGTATCGAGCTCATAACGACCAAAAGCAATTGTTTTAATCATGTTGCTCCCCTCTGTGATCTGGCCTTGCAGCCTTAACTTCTCCTGGTGTGGAGAAAAAATAAAAAAGTCAGAAGATTAGAATTGCTCGCCTTTGTTTTTAAAAAGCCCGGAGTTCATTTACATGCGTGCTACCATGCTAGGCTGTGAGAAAAACAGAATTAGCTTCTAACTCAGGAGAAACTTGCACTACAGAGGGCTACCTACCTGGGCACAGATAATCAGGAAGGCTTCTAGAACACTCCCAGTCTACACTGCCTGGAGCACAGGTCTCAACAGACAGCAAGCGGCTTCTCTCTGCTCCCTACTATGCTCTAAGCCTGGTCTCTTGAAGCTCAGAACAAGCCCTTCGTGAAATTTTGTTTTTAATCAGCCTGCACCAAACCAAATTTTAAAGCAATCGACCAAGAATGCAAATGCCCCACTCTTACTGGACGCTTCTCAAATGAAACGGAAACCAAGTACCTAGAATGTGCTTTGTGATCTGCTTCTAAAGCTTACGGATCGTTGGGACAGAAACCCACAAGCATAGGGGCCATCCTCTCAATGTAGATCCCTGAGAAAACATTTCTTAGCCATGGACAGGTGCTTTCATGCTGTCATCTAAACTTAAGATAAAGTAGAAAATACTTTTGGGGATTTACCTCCGCTCGGTGGCTAGAATTTTTAAGCATAACCAGGTGGAGAGCAGTAAAACAGACTAACCTGACGAATGGTCTTTTCCGGAGCAGATAAAAATAGCCAGCCACAGCCTAGCAGTCCAGCCTAGCCCAGGGCAGGGCAGCTGTCAAACCCTGACTCCTCCTGGGGTGCCTGGGTGGCTCAGTTGGTTAAGCGTCCGACTTCAGCTCAGGTCATGATCAAACGGTTCATGGGGGCTAGCCCCGTGTCGGGCTCTGTGCTGACAGCTCAGAGCCTGGAGCCTGCTTCGCATTCTGTGTCTCCTTTTCTCTTTGCCCCTCCCCACTCACGCTGTCTCACTCTCTCTCTCAAAAGTAAATGTAAATAAATAAATAAGTAAATAAAGTTCTTTCTCTTAAAAAAAAAAACCAAAACCCTGACTCCAAGTTCCCAACAAGTCTATTTGAGGATTTGTAAATGACGTATTTGATATAATTAAAAAAAAAAAAGTTAGCAGGATGTTCACGTTTTAAGCTAAGCTTCCCTCAACACATTTAAATTTTTTTTTCAATGTTTATTCATTTTTGAGACAGAGTGTGAGCAGGGGAGGGGCAGGGCGAGAAGGAGACACAGACTCCGAAGCAGGCTCCAGGCACAGAGCCCGATGCAGGACTCGAACCCACAGACCGTGAGATCATGACCTGAGCCGAAGCCGGCCGCGTAACCGACTGAGCCACCCAGGCGCTCCTCCTTCAACACATTTAATTTGTTAAATGAGAGGTACCACAATTTGTCTTAAAGCAAAGTTGTTGCGAATTCTGCCTAGGGTATCATAACTAAGTGGGAAACTCGCTGTCAATAAAAATCAGAACAGAAAACCAGCTCCGTATATAAAACTTGGCTAGATCGAAGCTGAATTTTCTAAAATATCCGCCTACAGCCTTTTGCATTATTCCTCTTTGCTGCTCTTTTAATTCTGTTAGAGCTAGACTGGAAGGGCTGAGGAAACTCTGCTAAGCCAAGTTCCTGGAGGGGGTGGAGAGAACAGGGGCTCCTCAAACAGTCCGCAGGCTCTCGGAATTGCAAATTACCCAACTGAGACCAAGGGGCACCTATTGTCTTACCCAGCCTCAATACCTCCACACCGGAACCGGTCCTTCCGGGAGGTGAGAGGGACAGAGAAAACCCAACAGGGAAAGGAAAGGTAAGGAAAGGAAAGGGAGGAGGGGTAATTAATTTTAAATATGAATGGGGTGGATCACCTCAAAGCCGGAGGGCTGGGGGAAGGGAACAGAGACTCAAGCAGCAAAGTCCAGTTTAATTCCCAGCCAAGGGATTGCTGATCTTTTTTCTTGGCAGGCCCACATGCCCTTCACAAGTGGTCCACAGCTTGAAGGTTTTAATACTCACCAAATCCTCTGAAGCCCGGGCTTGTGCTCTTCGGAAAAGGTCCAAGTCATACTCGCTCGTCAGGTTTTCCAAGAGAGGTTCCCGAGTATTCCCATAGGTCTGTCTGTGTTCCTAGGAAAATAACAAGAGCGTGATTCTCTCTGCTTCTAAGAACTTACTCTAATTCATTTCAATCGATGCCAACCAGAGGGCCAAGCACACCTATTAGCTATTCACTTAGTGCCTACTATACGCCAGGCATTATACTAGGCACTAGGAATTGAGCATAAGACACACTATCAGGTTAATGCCAAAAACCACCACTATCCACCCTAATGAATCTAGAAAGAAAATGCTCCTACACCTTCAAAAAGGAGTTTCATTCTTCTACCTCTAAATGAGCACCTCGAGGATCAGAATTCTATGCCTCCATTTCTTCATCTGAACATGTGCACGACAGTATAAATAAATAAAGTATATCAAACCCAAAGGCGCTCCACATTCCCAGAATCTTGAGATCTGGAAGGGGCCTTGGTGGATACTCCCAGATTGAAACGCAAAGCAAAACAAACAAAACCCCAAATCTCTGACACTCAGAGTCTGAGACTTTAGACTGAAAGGGAAAGCTGAAATGGGGAAGGGTTAGCTGCGCCGAGCAGTCCGTGGAAAATTCCATCCTGTGAGTCGCTGCACCCACCATACACTGTCTGCCAAAGGCCTAATGCTCCCGCCTCAGACCTCCGGCCCAAGTGCACAGGTGAAAACAGGCTGGCCTCTTTAAAAAAATGTCTTACTGAATATTAAGCAAGAAGAAAGAGGCAATATTCATAGAAAATCAGAAGCATATGGATAAGGCGGTTCTCAGTAAGTATCAAGTCTCACCATGATAGTCTCGAAAAGTATCCTTGCGCAGGAAAGGAAGGGCCACGAGGGAAACTTCCCTTTTAAATGTAACTCTGATTCTAGCCCTTCCCACTCGGTCCTAGACTCCACCTCCCACCCAGAGAATAGAAGGTAATGGTTGTTAAGTGCAGTGGATGGCTCGGCCTAGAGAGAACATTCCAGAGCTCACACACGTATTAGCATATGAACAAACTATTCACCAGTATCTGGATGCTATTACAATGTCTTCAGGTTCTTCTGGGCCCATCGGACCTGTTATCTTTTGAATTTGGACTCTTGTTAGCTAAGATGTAGGTTCTCAGAATCAACTGTTTCTTCTAGTTTCATACGCTTTTTTTTTTTTCCAGTTAAAAAAAAATATCCTACCCAGCATTTTTAACAGGAAGGTTGGGTCTGAACAACCTAGCTCAAATTATTGGAAAGTAGATGTTTGTAAGATAAATTTCAGGAGCTTTTCCTTCAGATGTTCTTTCTACCCGTATGATTCCTGGGCAAATTACTACCTCTCTAAACCTCACTATTCTGATCTATGAAATAGGTAAAACGCCATCCATCGTACAGGGCTGTCCTAGAAACGATGGGAACGACAGAACTACCACACCTAACACGCACGCACTCAATAAACGCTATTATCATATTATTTATTCCACATCTGCCCAAAGTGTAGATAAAAGCCCTGAACCAGGCCAAGAGAAGCAGCAACCAGCCCCATACTAGAGCCCTTCCCTCCACAAAACCAACAGTCTGGTGTAGGTATTTAAGGACAAATTAGCCCACCAAAAATCCATCTCCCGTTGGCCGTTTCCGTTTATTTGTAAGATGATCATTCTCAAGGCAGGGAGGACCACCCAAAAAAGGAAATACCTAGTTTGGCACATTTTTGCCTCAGCGAAGCCAGGCTATCTAAGCACTCACAGCCCATCTATTCGAATGACTCAAGAAGCCAAAATTCCAACTCCGTGAAAAAATAAAAATTCACATCAGAAAAGACCCAGAGATCACACACCAAAACACCCAGGGGGTTATGTCTCAGAAGGTGATTTTTATTGGGATTTTTCTTCTCTATACTTTTGGTATTTTCTTTTTTTTTTTTTTAAATGTTTATTCATTTTTGAGAGACAGAGCATGAGTAGGGGAGGGGCAGAGAGCGAGGGAGACATAGGATCTGAGCTAATAGCTCAGAGCCTGAGGTGGGGCTCGAACCCACCAACCGGCCAGATGATGACCTGAGCCAAAACGAAGCTTAACTGACTGAGCCACCCAGGCGCCCCTTTGGTATTTTCAATAGTAAGCATTTATTAACACATTTATAAATCTTTATCAACCACATTTACAATAAATCTTAATTAAATTTTATGCAAAAAAATTCTGAACAGTTTTCCATGAAATTGAGGAAAATTAGTTCAAGCCATGTAAATGAAAACAGAGAGATTCAAAGCTGTACTTGCAGGAATATCCAAATTACATAAATAAGGCATTACATAAAAGGCCAGGAGGCTATTTCCCCAAATGCAAACTGTGGTTACTTGAAAGTAATCATGATCACTCTACTACTCAACGTGGAGCTCGAACTCACGACCCCAAGATCAAGAGTCAGATGCTCTTCTGACTGAGCCCGCCAGGCGCCCCTATTTCTGTACTTTTCTTAACTGTTCTATTACAAATTACTTCGCATTAGTTTTAAAACTAGAAAAAAAATTAAAATACTACCAAAGAAATCTTATTATAGAATATATCACCCGATTAATACTTTATCATGTAAGAATTTTGTTTTCCCATTAAAAATATACAGACTACCCCTTAGTGGGAATACTTTTTCCTTATACAGACATCTCCAATACCCTGGTATTTGTTCGAGTGGCTCAATTTAACCTCTTACAACTAAAGTGAGGTTCACACACAACTAGAGGATTGAATTTGTTTCATCTAGATTCTAATGGCATTTTGTTTTTCGGAGACCTCCCGTTTCCACTCTTAACAACCCCGTTTGGGGGGGATTATGGTCAACGCTAAGGGCCAGAAGAGGGCCCTTCTATTTGAGAACACCAAACAGCAAATGTGAAAAGCAGAGTTTAGAAACCAAGAGCCATCAAATGCAACTGCAAGAGTTCATGCCGACTGTTGAACGTTTTCTCACCATGTATTTCTCTTTCTGCTCTTTGCTCAGCCCAGAATTCCTTTTCTTCCTGAGTTCGGCCACCTTCTCCTTATACCGCAGCTGCCTCTCTGTTGGTACCTAAAAGGAAAGAGAAAGCTGAGAAGCTAGCCAGAAAACGCATTATGTCATTAAGGTTCAAAATGAAGAAGAAAACAAAACAAAACACAGCAGGGAAGAAAACAAAATGCCAGACACTTTACAGCCGTCCTGTGCATACTATGGCGACTTTAAAACTCCAAACTGGGGGGCGCCTGGGTGGCTCAGTCAGCTAAGTCTCCGACTTCGGCTCAGGTCATGATTTCACGTTCGTGGGTTCGAGCCCCGCATCGGGCTCTGTGAGGACAGTTCAGAGCCTGGAGCCTGCTTCGGATTCTGTGTCTCCCTGTCTCTCTGCCCCTCCCCCCTCTCAGGCTCTGTCTCTCTCTGTCTCAAAAATAGATAAAACATTAAAAAAAATTAAATAAGTAAATAAAATTCGAAATTGGGTTCCCAGACCACCACAGTTACAGCCAGTTCGTACTTATTTTAATATTAAGCCGAAAGGAACATAAATTAAGGAGGGACGTCTCCACCGAAGCAACAGGAATAAAATAAAGGTGATTTCAATTCGATAAGCATTTATTGAATGTTTACTGTTTTCCAAGTACTGACAGGAGAATGAATAAAATTTTTAAACTGAGTAAGATTAGCACCCAAGACAGACAATGAAAAACAGTGCAGCTACCACTTACAGAGTGCTTATTACCTGCCAAGCACTGGGGATACGTATTTTGTTAGCCAACTACCTTACCAGGTAGGGATTATTCACTCCTTTTTATTAACAGAAAAATACCATATGTGTCACAAGGAAATAAGGTTTGGGGAGGTTGGCTGACCTGCCCAAGACCACACAAGGGAGTAAGAGAATCACAGAACTCAAATCCAGATCTGTTTGGCTCCAAACCCAAACTTCTCCCTCCTCACCAGGCTTTCTCTGCTATCCACCTATAATCTAACTACAAAAACAGACATTCATATGGTAAGCTATATATGTATGGTAAGTGACCGGGGCCAAACCAGCATTCTGAGAACATTCCGATGGAACAAGATGAGGAAGAAATTCATTAACGATAGGAGATCCGGGACGAATTCCTACAGCAGCTGAGAGGTGCCCAAGGCCTTGAAGGATAAACACAATCTCTTCTTGATATAGGCACAGAGTTAGGCAGAAAAATAGCAAGAGCAGAGACCAAAGGTATTCATGGAAGAACTAGGAATTTAAGCATCATCAAGAAGCACGAATGTTGAGAGGCAGAAAAATCAGGGCAAGAAGCATCTTGGCGTCCAAGGCGAGAGAGAAATAGAAGAAAAATGACATGATTGACAAGTGTCAGATGCTAATAAGGAAAAGTCACTGGTGACCTCGGAAACATGCCACCAGACCAGAGGGGCTTGAAAGCAACAAAGGGCTGAAAAGCGGATGCAACATGAGGAAACAGAGTGGCACGTGCAGCTTTCAAAGGATCAGGATGATCTTTTATGACTATTACTATTATTTTCATAAATAGCAGGAGTCCTTCATTTATGAGGCAGAAGTGTTGGTTTCATGAAATTTTACTCTTTGGTAAAACAAAAACAAAAAACAAATAGGCTTCTGAGTTTCTGACGGAAGACCGTCGATGTAGCAATGCCACGGGGAGCAAGAGGCACAGAGAGACCTCAAGGCCGTTACAGGGCAGAGGAGATCCAAGGCTTGGCTCTCAGACTGTGAGCGGCCAGAGCTTTAGCAAGGCCCGTACCTGGTGCCTGGTTGCATGCCTGTTGTTGTCATCTTGCCTGTGGGACAGCATCCTTTCTTCTATCTGCTTATCCCGGCTCTGTGCTCTCACCTGCAACCATCAACAAGTCAATAAATCCACCTGCTTCTAAGACTAAGATTACTGAAAGCATAAGAATACAATGGTCATCCCTTGCATTTACGGCGCACTTTTACTTTGAAAGGGTCTTCACGTTTAGCAGCACAACCTCTCCAAGCGCAGGGGAGGCAGGCGCCACAGTCTGTTTTCTCAGCCGTTAACTGGAGTCAGAGAAGTGAAACCATGACAGCTAACTGGTAGAGAGGCTAAGATTTTACTTCAGTCCGATGACTCAGAGCCTGGACCCTTCCCACCGTACAGTGGGTAAGAAACAAGAACCCGGGACGAAGAGCGAACGCCGGGCGAAGGAGTGGGAAGGAAAGGGCGGACACCCGGGGTCAAGTCCACGGGGGGAACTGAACTCTGTAGTCATGGGATCCTAGGACAGATCACATCAGCTCTCCAACACTTGTGGTATCATCTCCTGGAAGGGAGCGCTCGAATCCCGCGGCTTGTTCAACTTCACACTAGGACTCAGCACGGTCAAAACACGATGACGGACATCTTCCCACAGAGCTGCTCCTCCCGGACATCCCCTCTGCCAACAAACAGCAACGCTTTCTAAACAACTCACCAGGTCAGAAACGCCTTGCTGCTTTTCTCTGTCTCACACCTCGCATCAAATCCATTGGCAAAACAATCCTAAATCCAACCAGTTCCTACTATCTCCACTGATACGACACTAGTCACCCCTAGCTCCTGCCTGAGTTCCAGAGCAGCCTTCCAACTAGTCTACCTGCGTCAGCTCCTGCCCCTTCCAGTCCATTCTCCACAGTGCGAACCAGCTGTGACTTTGAAAAAGTGGTCATGAAAATTCTATCACACCCCTGCAAAAGCCCTCCACATGCTTCCCACCGCCATCACAATAAAGACATCCTCCCTGTGCCAAGGCCTTGCAGGCCCTGCATGATCTGGACCCAGCTTCCTCATTTCCCATCATGCTCCGGCCAGGCTGGCCTACTTTTGGTCCCTCAGACCCAGCCATTTATCTCCACCTCACGGCCTCTGTGCTTGCCCGTCCTTCCACTTAACATCTCTCCTCCTTGATCCTGACACAACCATCTCTTTGCCGTCAGCCATGTCTCAGGTCAAATGTCAACTCCTCCGGGAGGTCCTCCTTAATGACCCAAGCGGAAGCAGTGCCGTATCCCCGTCACCCCCAAACAGCCACTCTGTGTTTTCAGTTTTTGCGTTCCTCGCAGCATTTATCACCGCTTGAAATTCTTATTCACTCATTAATTTGTATGTGTGTGTTTTGCCTCCCCCCCGCCCCTCCACCCCACCGTGAGAACGTTAGCTCTTTGAACTTTCTTTCTTTTCCTGCATTCCCAGAACCCTCAGTCTGTCACAGTGTTTGGCACAGCGCTCTCGGACTGAATAAAAATGGTCCTAACATCGATTGCAATCGCCCACTGGGAAACTCAGAGTAATCGCGTATGTGCAAGTACTTTAAAAATTACAGAGCTTTCGATATATGTGAGGAATTAGTCTAATTTTTACAGTTGGGATTCTAAATATAGCAAAATATTATATCTGTCAGATATATAAATATCTGTCAGAAATTCTCTGGACCCTCCAAGTTCCAGTAGTAAAGACGGATTACGCCGAGCCTGATTTCTCTTGCAAAGAAAACACGACCGAGGAAAAATTCAGGAAATGCTTTCCTTTCCTTCAGAACTTTCTTCCCCAAATGGACATTGTTCTTTTTCTTTTTTAAAAATAAATTGCTTAAGGTAATTCGTTCACATTGGTACGAGCCAACAATTTAAAAAGTGGTACCTGAGGAAGACGTCAATGCGAAGCCATGCATAGTATCGGATCATGATAGTTAAAGACAAGAGGTAGAGGACACCTCCCTAGAATAGAGGTCACGGTTATGTTCAGAGAATGAAAGACCTAAAGCCTGGTCGGCTTCTTATGCAGATATTGGCAGAGCTGTTCCTGTCTGGATCTGGTCTCAGACTAATGGGAAGATAATGGGGAAGACCTACCACTCGCTCTTACACAGAGCAGAAGAAATGACCTTGCTCATACCAGAGATTTAGAATAAAAAAGAATAAAAGTGTCTTCAACTTTGAAGTCCATGTAAGCTTTCAAAGTACACTACTTTGCTGAGAGACTAAACATGCAAAGAAACTTCCCATAGTGTGGTCTCGTTAAGAAAAAGAGAACAAATTCCTAAATCAGAGGGAACTAGGGTTCATTGGGGATTCTAATTTTTCCTAGGATCAAACTGGCTCAGACGGGAATAAATCTGTGACCTTGGCGTTGTTAGAAAATAGCAACCGCAAGAACAGTTAATACTCTGATGTAATGAGCTTGAATAACCTGTCCAAACACTGCCCACACAATCCATTTAATTAAGAATGTTTGCAACTCTTGCTTCCCCATGATTAGTTGGGTTGGTGGCAGCACCTAACTACACAAAATAGGATCTCAGGCTCTCCTGAATCCATCACCCCCAAATCCCAAAGGTCATTTAGGACTGTATTTGTCTTTCTTTTTTTTAGGACTATATTTTTCAAGAATTTAAGACAAAAATTGGCCAAGAGTAGGTGTGATTGAGAGTACCAAAAAGGAAAAGCATTCTACAGAAAGAAAGAGGAAAATAATCACGAAAAAACTTAAAAAGCAAAATGTCTTCAACAGATTCGTGAGAGGAGAAAATGCATAAATATCGACATCACATATTTATGCCGGTGATTTCCTAGAGGAAAAGGTCCCTGACTCGTTGAAGTCAATTTTCAAGGGAAATTTTAATGCACAAAGGATGACATTCCAAATAGTTCAGATCTCCCTATTAATTTCTTTCAAAGCATTCATTACATACTGTAATTCTTTTATTTATCTGTTTAATTCTTTTTTTTTTTTTTTGAAAAAAACCCAACCATATTTTTACTGTTTCCTCCACTAGAATAGAAGAAAAAGGACCTTGCCTATTTTGTTCACATTGTATCCCCAGTGCTTAGCAAAGTGCCTGGCAACGGAAAGCACTCACTGGATTAAGTACGTAGTCACATAATGAATACAATTACCTTGCATTCATCAGCTGACAGGTTATGATAGAGCGGGCATCCTGAGATGGAGAAGTGTCTCTCATGTTTTCCTGTAAGATGTCCTGTTAAAAGAGGGAAAAACTTAATCTCGAGATAGAAGACTCAAGCTCACAAAGTGATAGTTTTCTATATGACAACCGTGTTACTCTGCGGTATCATTTCTATCCAATATATATCTGATCACAGATGGAATCCACGAAAAGTAAGTGGTGCCAGGGCCATAACTTGCACCCACTAATAAATTCTTTTTTGCCAGAAGATGGATCTGGTAATCTTTGAACATACTTGTGTATGTTCAATATAAACTCTAGTTCCTTCTGTTTTTTTTTTTAAGTTTTTCATTTACTGAGAGAAAGAGAGAGAGAGAGAGAGAGAGAGAGCAAGCAGGGGAGGGGCAGAGAGAGAGGGAGACAGAATCCCAAGCAGGCTCTGTGCTGTCAGCACAGAGCCGGACGTGGGGCTCGAGCCCAAAAACCATGAGATCATGTCCTGAGCCCAAGTCAAGAGTCAGATATTTCACTGACCGAACCACTCAGGCACTCCAGTTCCTTCTGTTCTGATAATGTTATTTCTCAAATTCCAAAAAAATCATAAAGCCACATATTTATAGGAAGGAAAAAAAGGAACATTTTCTTGTGGTGAAATTTAACTTTCCTGTGTTAAATTATCAAGTTATATGTGTAACAAACGCTCCTTCCTTCCTAGTACGCAATGCTACCCAATCTGAATTGAACTTCTTCCAATAATAAAGAGAAACTTATGGAAAATGAAAAAGAAAATGGACTCTTCTATTCTGCAAATAAACATATGTTGATAATTTTGAATCGGATGACATATATTCATTTTTGTGCAGGGAGGCTGATTTTGTTTAAAGATCTAGGCTTCTTCTGTAATCAGATTTTTTAATAGACGGTATTCACAACAGCGAAGATTTAAAGGAACTCAAGTGTCCATCAACAGATGAATGGGTAAAGAAGACGTGGTGTCTATGTATAATGGGTTATCGCCCAGCCACAAAAAAGAATGAGGTCTTGCCATTTACACTATGGATGGTATAGGGGCACCTGGGTGGCTCAGTAGGTTGAGTGTCCGACTTCAGCTTGGGTCATGATCTCATAGCTCGTGGGTTCGAGCCCACACTGGGCTCCATGCTGGCAGCACAGAGCCTGCTTGGGATTCTCTCTCTTCCTCTCTCTCTGCCCCTCCCTCACTTGTGCTTTTTCTCCCTCTCTCAAGATGAATAAACTTCCACTTGGCTTGATGAGCACTGGGTAATGCTTAGAATTGCTGGATCATTATACTGTACACCTGAAATATACCACTGTACACAAATACGCACAAGTTAGCACAAAGCACTCGCTCTTACAAGAGGACAGCTCTTATGAGGGGATAACGTGAGGAAGAACAATACAGAAAACTCATTTTCTCTAATGGGGATCTCTTCATTTTTCTCTTTTTCATGTGGTTTAGGGAAACACACACAAAACTGAACACTACTTCCTTTTTATGCGTCTCTTTAACCAAAAAGTTTACGAAATCTTTGGGTAATAGAGACACTGGGATTTTAAAAATCATGTATGGTTTATAAAGTAAGCTTTAAAGAACAACAATAGTTCATATAGTGGGGGAGAGAGGAATTAATATATGTTAGGCAGACTGCCATTTCTCCAGGATTGTGTCATTAAAAACGTGATTGTAGAGATCCGTTCAATTTATCTTGCACACAAAAAACTAACCTCCGTGATCAAACACCGTGTATAAAATGTAAAGCGTCCGTGTTATAGAAAGTCTTCTTTCTACAGATTATTTCTAAGAAATATTTCTAAAGATGTTTCTAAGATATTACCCTCCTATAACTTCTGAGTAAATGATTCAAGTCATGTCTTATAATACATAAACTAAAACCAATCTAATGAGTCTATACTAAAAGTTTTAAAAATAGGATAGCTAATCTAGTGACCTAGCAATTCTATTGCTATAAATTTATCCTACAGCTTTTCTAGGAAGACATCAAACCACATACAATCAAGGCTATCCATTACAGAAATATTCAAAGTAGCTAAAAACGAGAAACAATCTAAATGTCAACTTACACCGTACAATTTTAAAAGTCTGTAAGCTTTCGAATTAACGGAATTCTCTGTATTCTTTAAACAGATGGAATCCTAGGTAATATAAAATATCCAAGATGCCAAACCAACCACTGTGTTTTCCCTTTTGTGAATAACAAAAAGAAATATATCTACATATACATGTGTACACACACACACACACACACACACACACACACACTTACTAGAAGCATTCATAAAAAACTACCAAAAGTAGTTTTATATCAGAGGATATGAGCGAAGGAGAACTTTTACTTATGCTTTTCGGGGCTTTTAAGTTTGTACAAGCACATAATACTTTTATAAAATTATAAAAAAAAAAATTAACATTATTTTCCCAAACATAAAGAGTAGCACAGGATCAAAAATAATTTTGGCAATGGATTTTTTTTTTTTATTAAGTAATCTCTATGCCCGATGTGGGGCTTGAACTCACAACCCTAAGATCAAAAGTCACATGCTCTACTGACCGAGCCAGCCAGGTACCCCCTTATCAAAAATAATTTCGGGAGCAAAGGTTCATCCTTTTCAAACTTTGCCAGCACATTAACACCAAAAGTCACAGTAAACTTGATGCAACAGATCTGTGTTTGTCCTCTCGTCTACTGCATTGAGCGGGTTAAGGACTGAGCATAAGTAACATGCGGTCAGGCCTCATCTCCCCCTGTCCACTGTGGCTGCTCTCCTCCTCCACCTGCTCCAGCATCCTCTCGG
The DNA here is from genome assembly GCA_028646485.1 of Cryptoprocta ferox. Classification (NCBI taxonomy): domain Eukaryota; kingdom Metazoa; phylum Chordata; class Mammalia; order Carnivora; family Eupleridae; genus Cryptoprocta; species Cryptoprocta ferox. The sequence continues at coordinate 32,980,482 of CM053565.1, forward strand.
CCCGGCCCGGCGGCACCGGTCCGTGTGCGGGCATGCACGGCTGTACGGACACACAACACCTCACCCTCTCGGCACTCCCTCATCTCCCTTTAAAGAACCATCTCCGGTGGACATACTGTATGTCTACCTGTTTTGTCTTCCCTGGTAGACTATAAGCTCCATGAGGGCAGGAACTTCGACATGTTCGCAGCTACATCCCCAGAACCGAAAACAATGTCTGGTACGGAGCAAACATCCAATAAATATGCACTGAACACCTAATTAAACACGGTACCTAAACGGAACAATTTCGGGCTGCATGGACGGTGACCGGCAGGGCTGGAGGCCCTTTCCTGGCTGTGCAGCAAGCCGATCCCCTTACCTCTTAAAGCACATTAGCTGGCTCTTAAATACTGGTGTTTATAGGATGAGGTCTAGCCTTTTTCGTTACGTGAGCAAGGAAACAGATTTAGGCCTGAAACAATTATCGTCTTTGAGTGAAGGCTGGTGCGACGGTCAGGGGAACTTATGCTGTCTGCGTTCTGATGAGTTCGAATCATCTGAGGAACTAACAGTGCTAACACCAGGAAAAGATCCAAGTAAATGAAATACTAGGGAAAACATACCGTGGGCCCCCAAAGCCGCGGCTCTCTGTTCTACCTTTTCTGAACCTGATGGCCACATTCACAGGTTCACAAATCTGAGAAGCAGACCCAATGGAGAAAAGCTTGTGGTATCAGAAGTCAGCACCTTCCAACTCTAGACAAAAACTTAAGCCCAACATTTGCACTGAAGCTCACCTGAGGAGCGTTAATACACACCAAGAATCTGTGAGTCAGGGGTCAAGGTCATATGAAAACAAAGAGATACTCATTTATCTGAGAAGAAATGCTTGTCTTGTTTGTATCTACAAAGCACACGAGACCTAAAACCACTGAAGTCACAGAAGACCAGGGTCTCCTCTGTGCCCTTTTAGTTTCAAAGGCATGCGACAAGAAATCTGTTTTTCTCATTTCCTTAACAGGTCTGGCCATACCACCAGTGTTCTGCATTAGCTTACGCTCAGCAAGTTTCAACTACGGGCCGTACAGTGAGTTATTTGAAGGTAACTCGTCTCCGGTTTTGTTTTTGCAGGAAAAAGGAGGACATTTTTGACGGGGGAAAGCTCTCGACAAGCAGAATGGTGCATCACGGTGAATTTCCTCGCAATCGGAACTATTACTATGGACAACAGGCCAAGAGGCAAAAGCATTCAAGTGGGCAACCCAGTGATACGCCGCGCAGCACTGACGAACCTAAGAAGCGAGGTCACAAGGGAACACAGAACATTTCCTCATGATCCTAATTCCAGAGGGCGAGAACCCAGAACAGGCATCGTGAAGCTGGGCGCACTCACCTAGAGAGTTACAGCCGGGGGTAGGACACTTCATATTGAAATTGTAGCTTTCATGGAAGCGACGACGCTTGGGGCGATGAGACAGATCACTGCCGGAGTCCTTCAGGGACATGTCCTTGGCCATGCTCTCATCATGAGACACGTTAGGGCTGGAGATGTCTATGTCAGACTCAGAAGAAGGTGCGTTTCCAGTTGGGGTTCGAGGTGGAGATTCATCATGATCGGCTGTAATTTTAGTCTCTAAAGCAAAAGTAATTGGTAGAGCTCATGAATGAAGTTCATTTATTTGAGGTTTACTATTCAGAAGAAGAGTTTATTTATGGGCTTTCCAGATCCTCTATCATTTAACCAGTAACTTCTGACCACTGATCTGCTAGAAACCACTTATCTGCTATAAATTAAAATGAAGAGAAACTAACATCATTCCTTTGTGCAACTTTACATTCTGACTACAATTAAGTTTGGAGTTTTCCCTAATACATTCCACTTATCTGTGTTCCTCATAGACCCCCAACCATGGATAATCAAAACCGGATGGAGGTAAATTTTTCTTTAAAACTACCATCCGAGGCGCCTGGGTGGCTGTCCGCTGAGCATCCAAATTTTGATTTCAGCTCATGTCAACGATCCCAGGGTCATGGGATCAAGCCCCACATCAGGCTCTCCACTGGGTATGGAGTCTGCCTGGGATTCTTTCTCTCCCTCTCTGTCCCTCCACCGCTGGAGAACACACGCATGCATGCGCTCTCACTCTCTCTCCCTCTCTCAAACATCAAAGATAAAAATGAAATAAAACTAAATTAAATTAAAAAATGAAATAAATAAAATAAAGCAAAATAACCATCCTGCTCCACTCCCAGGAGACACACAGGATGGAAGAGAAATGGACGACAGACTTGGGTGTGCAAGTGTGAATGAACTTGACTCTCGAGATAGCTTGTGAGTAATCTAACAATGTAGATTATAAATCATGGGTTGTAAACCAAATGCCTACAGGAGCTGGGCAAGGCCAAATTGAGACCCGATTGTCCATCTCAAGGAGACAACTACTATTCGGCTCCAGTTAATCCTATGAGTGAATGGGCCACTTCATTCGTGTTCCCGGAGATTTGCATTTTTTTAAAGGAACCTAGTAACTCAAGTTTTTATATGAAATCTATTTTCAAATGCTGGCAACAAACCTTTAAAAGTGTAAACATAATAGGGCACTTTGGGTGGCTCAGTCGGTTAAGTGTCCGACTCTTTGATTTCGGCTCAGGCCATCATCTCACAGTTCATGGGTTTGAGCCCTCCATCAGGCTCCACACTGCCAGCGTGGAGCCCGCTTAAGATCCTCTCTCTCCCTCTACCCCTCCCCTGCTTGTGCTCTCTCTCGAAAAAATAAAAAATAAAAATGTGAACACTATGCAAGCAAACCAACTGAGTGTGTTGGCAGACCAGATGCTCCCCAGTCTATAACCTGTGCTCTAAGGCCTCCGATTTGGGCTGGTGAATCACAACCTCAACAGCTCGCCATCCCCCATTACCGAAGGTCACCTCTCCCTAGAATTTCAGAGATAAATGGACAGATAAGCATGAATGTAAGAAAATCTGGTTTAGGCCTTCTTCATCTGTGGGTAAGAGGACCACAGTCCCTTTTGCCTGTTATAGGTCCAATCGAATATACTCCAGAGACTGTAAACTTCAAGAGTACCTCTGGAGTAAGACTGTCCTCAGCAAGACATTCAAGAAAGGAATCAGGCACATAGCATTCGCCTAGTGGAATTTTGTCGGTACCAGGCATCTATCTTGCAGTGGCCCCAAGCCTTCCTTAAGAGGAAATTGGCCAGAATTTCTCTGTAATTGACCAAATCACACTATCCTCACTCACCTCTATCTGAAAAGTCAACCACTTGCTCAGTTTCTGAGCCAGACGAACGAGTCTGCCGAAGGGGGTACTTTTTTGGAGTCACCGGGGTAGGCTGTTGCTGACTACGGGTCACTCGTCTGGTAGAATACGCAGGCTCCTCGTTGCCAAAAGATTGCAAATTTCGAACAGGGCTGGAATCTGATCCCCAATTTTAAAAGATGATAAAATGATTAAAGACGAAAGAAGGAAATGTGTTTTATTTCTCATCCATATGATTTATTACCATCTATGCCCTCTTCTTCATATGTCACAAAATCCGACGAATCATTACAAGGTCTATTTCATTAAATACAATGTAAGCTAAAGAGACTGGATCAAGTATAGAAATGCAATACAGAATGGAATTAATAGTTTTAGGTTCTGGAATCAGAACAGACTCCCATTCAATTCCCCTGTACCATATAGCCCTAGCTATAGCATCTTGGGCAAGTTCATCTCTCCAAGCCTGTTTCCCTGATCTATAAAAAAAGTAAAAATATTATTTGCACATTCCTCGCACTTGTTGTGAGAAGTGACGTTTAACATGATCTCTGGTACCTAGATCTATAGCTTTCTAAATATTAGCTGCAACGTCTCTTTCTTCCCTTATTCCAACCCACCATAAAACAGGTACTCTACTGCTAAAGGTAGAATACACACATTTTCTTTCTTTAGGGATCTCTTGTGTTCTTTCTGATTACCCTGTCTGATACTCTGAAGCAAAGTCATAATGGATTCATGAAAAGTGAGGCAAGAACAGAGCTTCTGAAATTCTTTTGGATAACGAAGCCTATTCTGAAGCACCCAGCAAGCCTTTTTACATCTCTAATTTGATGACACTTAAAAAAGAATTAGAAAAAGATTCAAAGCTGAATTTAAAGCAGGTTTTAAACAACAAAAGATCCGAAGATGATATGTAAATCTTATTCTGCATAGAAGACAATTGAAATGGTCAAACTTTTGGGTAAAGGAAGCACGCAGCTAGGTTATTGGCCTGCTCACCTCCAGGCGGCTCAATTACTAACAGGGCCTACATCTTGCTTTGGAGACAGCGACCTTCCACAGACAACACTGTGCATGAAGCCCCTAGGGGTTATACAACTCCATAGTTGTGAAGTAGAAAAACTAGGAAGTGACCCAGGGCCCAGTTATTTCCTAGCTGGGAAATACAAATATTTACAACTTTCAGGTGTCCCAGGCACAGCCAATGACGCTTCAATAGAATATTACGCCCCTTCCTTTGCATATACTGTTCTCTCTGCCTAGAATGACGTTTTCCCATCTCGCACTGTGTAAATTCCTAGTAGATCCTTTGAGATTTCCATCTTGGAGACCTGCCCCAAATTGCCAGCCCATCTCTAGGCTTCCATAATACGCTATACAAACATCTCAGAGCCCTTACCACAACGCATTACTATGATCAGCTGACACCTCTATCTATATTTTGCACTGAACGGTGAGCTCCTAAGGGCAGGAACTATGATTTTTCTATCATGGTATTCCAGTACATAGCATACTACTACATGGTATTCCAGTACATAGTACTATTATAGTATTACAGTAGTCATTTTTCAATATCCCCGTTATGCTAAAAAAATAAAAACTTACAAATTGAAAATCAAAAGACAACAGCTGTACTTTGGCTGAAATATTAAATTCAAAAATAAAGTTAGGAACAGTTGTTGAGAATGTTCCCGTTTTCTCATTCTGCAACATGCTCATAAAGCAGGAACTAGATCAGCACTATTGAAGTGCTTGAAGCATATTACAAAAGTTTCCCCCTTAATCTATTATCACCTACTGATCATTAGCTTTGCGTATTGACTGCAACTTTCTCTCCTCTGCAAGGAAGCCCAGAGCAGAACCTGGAGGGATCAGGGCACCTTCCAAATGAAATCCCAGATGGCTAATTGCACTAGAGAACCTGCAAGTTACCTTCCAACACAGAGATCCTCTATCCTTTACGACCAAAGCAAAATTCTGGGTATTTACAACTGATAGTTGGATGCGACTACTTATATCTACTAATCATGTCTGACTACATGATGGAATTAAATATAAGTTATGGAACTCTTTAGAAGTATTGAACCTCCTCCAAAAAATTCAAGAGACTATGTTAAATGCCTCGGTCTAAACCATTCTAACAAAGTAAAAATACGGTCTTCTCAATGTACTCATGGAAAAACCATCATCTTAAACAAAAGTTAAATGACAAGACATACGCGTGCCACACAGCCATTATGTCAGATAGAGTTCTTTGGGGCCTACAAACTGGACAACCCCCAACAGAACCATTCTTAGGAACCTGATACTTCCGCAGGCACTGACTCCGCGTTTTACCAGATTCCGTCATCTACGCCAAGCCGAAGGACCAGTTTCCCCATTCACACAAGAATATGATGCCCAGCGAGGTGGCTACGAGGCACGGTCAGGAGAAATGAATCCTTATACCTTGGGAACTCTGGCTCAGCCGGGCTGAGGAGCGGGTGACGCGGGCAGATCGCCGGGACGTGCCATCACTCTCGGAACTGTCTGTGTGCTCGAGATCTGTAGAAAAATCGGAATCTTCCGTTCCATCTGAACTACTGCCTGCATTCCTCTGTAACACCATAGATCCAGACGTTAGCACAGAAGCATTTACTCTGTGGGTTTGTGTTAACACTGGAAATAAAACGAATCATGATACTGAAAACACTAAGAAAGGATTCCACCTCCAAATTCCCTTCATTTAAGGCGTTCAAATGGAACAAGCTGCAAGTAACGCACCTTTGTTAAACAAGTAAACACGAGAATAAATGCTTACTTTATGGTCACTAATTCTGAAACAAGGACATTTAGTCAGGACCACACACTGGAAATAGAAGTCCCCAGTTCAAAATGGTCTGGCTGGGGCACCTGGGTGGCTCAGTCAGTTAAGCATCCGACTTCAGCTCGGGTCATGATCTCCCAATTCGTGGGTTCAAGCCCTGCATCGGGCTCTGTGCTGACAGCTAGCTCAGAGCCTGGAGCTTGTCTTCGGATTCTGTGTCTCCCTCTCTCTCTGACCCTCCCCTGCTCACGATGTCTCTCTCTGTCTCTCTAAAATAAATAATAATTAAACACACACACACACACACACACACACACAAATGGTCTGGCTGATGTAACTATGCACTTAAAGTCCATGGGAATGAGAAAAATGTCCTTTGAACTTTAGAGTAGCTTTTATTCAAAGTCTCCACGAGAAGCCATCACCTTTTTTTAAAACCATATACTGGGGCGCCTGGGTGGCTCAGTCGGTTGAGCATCCGACTTCGGCTCAGGTCATGATCTCATGGTTTGTGGGTTCGAGCCCCGCATCGGGCTCTGTGCTGACCACTAGCTCAGAGCCTGGAGCCTGCTTCAGATTCTGTGTCTCTTTCTCTCTCTGCCCCTCCCCTGTTCATACTGTCTCTCAAAAATAAATAAAATGTAAAAAAAAAAGAGAGAGAGAGAGAGATTAAAAAAAAAACCCATATACTAATTCAACATCTCAGGGTCCACAACTCTGATCCCAAAAGAACTTAAAGGAAAAGACTAAAATTCCTCTTTCTTTATGGTATCTCTCTAGGAAGTTTCTCCGCGTGAATGCTGAAAGTGCTTTAAAAAGAAAAAAAGCAGCTTGCATGTGAAGACTTGTAGATATTTAAGGACAAGAGATTTTATCATGTTTTCAATAATCGTTTGTCAATTTTTAGCCTCCTGAAGCATGACTACCCATAAAGATAACTTTATCAGTTGAGCATTAACACTATACACCCCTTACGAAGCCAGAAAGGGAAAAGTATTTGCTTAGAAAACAATACCAAGTTTCAAACTACAAGTCCTCTATTTTTTTTTTTTTTTATCCAAAACACTTAGGGCTGGTTGTGCTTGAAATTCCTAACTTTTTGGCTTTTTGGAAAGGGAATACTTTGCGTATATCCCTCAAGTAACACCCCATCGTCACACACACTAATATTTCTACAGCAGAATATATAAACAATCACACCAAATCAGACACACAAAAACTGTAAGTAGCCTCAGGATAGTTTAGGACAGGGTTTGCCACCAAATAAGGTACTAAGAACACTCACATTTTCAAAAGCTCTTTGTATCTGGGACCTGCAGAAAAGGGACTGTGGACCTGTTCCAAGGCACCAATACTATTCCTGCACTTGGTTAGCCTTCATATAAATACCACCTACCGATGTAGGCCATTTTAGGAGAAAATAAAAGGTTCACAGATACCTTAATTGAAAACCTCTGTGAAAATAACGATTTCTGCAGAAATGAGCAAGACCACCACGCAGCTTTCCAAATATTTCAAGGGTAAACTGCCCAGAAATGAGCAGAGACTTCAGAGCCATAAGTTGAAGGGGCGGGGAGTGGGGGGGGGGGTGTCTTAAAGGTCATCTAGTCCAGTTACCCAGATATTTGAATCCCCGACCATCCCTTCCTGGTTTGACCCTGGAATTCAGCTCTTCTCTCTGGCTTTGGCCAATCTCCTTCCCATCTTACTTCCCTCCCATAACACTTTGTATATACCTCCAAGTAGAGAATTTACTAGCTCCTTCTGCAGGTATTTATAAGTCCGTTTTCCCCATCAGTCTGTGATCTCCTTAAGCCAGGGATCATGTCTGATTAATTTGTGAAGCCCCAGCAACTAGCACAGTAGCAAGGAGTCAATAAACATTTGTTGAATGAGATCTGTTCTGTCGTCCAGGCTCTGCTATTGCCTAAGGGGAGTGGCTTGGGGCGTTCCATTAGGCCTCTGTTTGTTCAGCTGCAAAGGAAAGGGATGGGGGTGTCCCTAGGTGACCTTATAAATCCCATCTAATTCTGGAAAGTTTTGGACCTTACGAACTGCGTTTTCTGGCCGCTATCCAAATGAGCAACTCAGGAAAAATTACGTCTTGGGCGCAAAAGGGCCTGAGTGGGCTCCCTAGGGAGTGGGCGCTGGTCCTCTACCACCCCGTCTTCTGCTTTGTTGTGCCCCCCGCCTGGAGAGGAAGGATGCTCCAAAACCCCGCCCATGCACCTATCAGCATCACCGGCCGGAAGGGCGGGGATTCGTGCCCCCCAATCGCGCCACGGCTACACCGCGCCCCCACGGGACAGACTGCCAAGCCTAGCCAATCAAGAGAGGAGGGATCGTTCTCTACAGCCAGTCGGAGAGCGGTAGGGCCAGGCCCCGACACCGCCCCCGCACGCGGGGAGGTGACCGTTGGACCCAAATGGGCGGTGTCACCAGCCAATCAATACGCTTCTCGGCGTTTCAGCGACCAATTACCGAGAAGAACGCCTCCGAGCCAGGCAAGCAGAGGGCGGGAATAGTTGCAAGCATAGGCCGAGGCCAGGATCGGGCCCACATTTTTCTGTCGGGTACGGACAGACCAGAGGGTTGCTGAGCTAGATTGGGGGGAGCGGGAAGTTGGAGCCCAAGCACCGTGAGGCGTGGCCAACTGCGTAACGTTGCTTAGTCGACTGTCCTCAGCCACCCGCCATCCCTTCTGTCCCGTTCCTCTCACCTTCCTTCGCGGCATTGCCGGCGGCTGCGGCCCGACAGTTCCTATTCGGGCGGCGGCGGCGGCAGCAGCAGGAACGGTGGCTCCGGCGGGCTCCGTGGCGGCCTCTTTAGCAGTCCCAATCCTGCGGACGATCCCAAGTGCCTCCTGCTTCACAGCGTCTAGACCCTTCTGCGCAGGCGCCGCGGGCTGAGGCGCTTTTTCCTTCACTTCCGGCTGGGGCTCGCGTCACCTGACGTTACGGGCCAGAGAGGGTGCTGGGAGGTTCGCTCCTTCGGCTGAGGCTCGTAAGCGCCATTTTGGAATTGGGCAGGAAGTAGCACAGTAGTGGAACCCCGGGCCAGCCATGTTTAGTCAGGGGATTGACACCTTCTGTGGACGTGGGCAGCCATTCTTGTTTGGGGCTGAAGCCCGACCGTTGAAGTTAACTGTTGTCATCTTAACCTTGGGCAAACTTTCCCTTCCCGTTCGTTGTAATTTCCGAAGTAGAGGAAGGAAACCCCCAGAATCCATCAGGTGGGTGAGGTTTAACCCCTTCGTTGCCTAATGGGCCAAAGGACGTTTCTGTTTTTCATATAAACTCAAAGTTGGGAGGGGATATTTTGCACACGAAATTGCAACCTTAAAAGCCATCCTGTGTCTCAAAGGGGTGGGAATGGGGCTTGTAAAAGGAACTGAAGGGTAGCGTCCATCACCAGGAAGTTTGTTGTCTGGTAGAGGAGACATTGTCCTTGCCCGTAGCGAACAGCAAGTAAGTTAGTCGTTCAGGTTGCAGGAAAGAGGCAAAACCATTCTCCAGAAGCTGTAGCTCCAGAGATTTCCCCAATTCGCTCTATGGTGCGAATCCCCCCCATTCCGTGCGGTTCTGAGAGCCCTGGCTGGCCCGCAGGGGTGGGGGCGGGTGCCGGTGCGGTTACCAAAGTCGGAGAAGCAGTGAGCCCCGTTTAAGTGACCTCTGGAAATCTAGATGCTTGAGCCAGGAGTTGGGGGTAGGGAAGAAGAGGAAGGAATATTTTTAGTGAAGCTGGAGCTTTAAAAAAAAAAAAAAAAAAAAGGCATAGATATTTAAATAATGATAATAATAATAATAGGGCCTGTCTTGAGAGGAAGGAAGAGCTGGGTCAATAGAAGAGCCGTTTTAAAGGCTGGCAAATGGAGAGCAAGGGTTGAGGTATTAACTTAGCTGGGGGAAATGCCTTGAGAGGACCAGAGCTTGGTGAAGAGAGACCGGGTGGAATCTAGGCATGCTCAGCCATTAAGTTAGAATCCTGGACCCCCCTTTTCACCTGAGGCCTGCTGAGTTTTCCCCCTGGAGCAGAGCTAAAGCAGGGGAAGGTAAACATCTGATGAATGCCCCAAGCAGAGGACTCTGAAGAGTTCAAAGTTCCAGACCCTTAGCCAGCACTCTCCTAAGGGGGATATTCTGGGCCACTGGAAATACAGGCAGCTTTCAGTATTTAGTATTTAGCTTTTAGTATAAATACTTCTGAATAACCTACTTAAGGCTGAACTGCACGTAAGAACTTGTTGGAAAAGGGCTCATGTTTCTTCCTTTTGTATCCCTTCAGCATTTGATTTCACACTATTACTGTTATTTTGCACTTTCTGGTGTATTCCCGCGGTCACTCTTGGATGCTGCGGCTCCCAGACTAGTAGTAAGGAGCTCTTAATGTTAAGAGCATATCTCAGTTTGGTGTATCATCCTTAATAGTGCCCAACCCATCCTCTCTGCACAGTAAATGCTTGCTAGTCAATCAAAACATGTTTCCCCTTTCACGGTCTCTGAATGGATAGCACTCAGAGGTGGTGAAATATCCCTCCCTGGGCTTTAGTATTTTAGAGGATCTCATTCTGACGTAACCACTCATCATATAAATGCCAGCATTACCGACGTTCAACAGTAGTCTCTTACACTCGATTCTCAAACCCTGCAGCTGACACGAAAGAATTTACAGTTTCATTTAGACGTGGTTCTTATCCTTGGAAAATGGGCGCTCCGGAAGAAAGATGAAAAAACTAACATCGGTAGGATAGAAAGATGGTCATGAGGAAAACATATACTTAAGAAGAAAGAGGAATGGCTAGGTATATTTACAATGGGGAAGAGAGAACCCTAAAAGCTTTTTTTTTTCTTCCTTTCTTTTTCTGGATCAAATATAATCTTTACTTTGAGGGTCATTTTCATCATGGCACAATTAGCTTTTGAAGCAGGAACTGATGTTGGTTTCAAAGCCTCTTGACTAAGTTGGCCCCTGCCCACCCTCATCCGCCAGACTTAACATAGGGAGCTCCACTGTTTTCCCTGCCTTCACACTTTCACACAGGCTTTTCCTCCTGCCTGGATGCATCTCCCAACTTTCTTTAAAACTTCTTTCTTCAGGGGCACCTGGGTGGCTCAGTCGGTTAAGTGTCCACCTTCGGCTCAGGTCATGATCTCACAGTTCATGGGTACAAGCCCTGAATCAGGCTCTGTGCTGACAGCTCAGAGCCTGGAGCCTGCTTGGGATTCTGTGTCTCCCTCTCCCTCTCCCTCCCCCGCTCCCCCGCTCACTCTCTCTCTCTCTCTCTCTCTCTCAAAAATAAATAAACATTAAAAAAGTAAAATGTACTTTCTTCAGAAAGTCTTTGCTGATTTATTCATTCTAAGGTGGTAAGGTATAGTGATATGTTATTTTGTACTTAACTGCTATATTTATACTTTTCCTTATGTAATTTGGTAGATGTTCTGTTCCCCTTTTTCCTTTCCAAACAGATAATAGGAACATAACTCCTATTTATTTTATTCATCAGCTCTACTAGTGTCCAGTACAGGGCTTTGATGTCACATCGGGCATTGAATCTCAGCTCTACCACTTTCTCTCTGCATTGCTCTTAAACAAGTATTTGACTTTGTGCCTCAGTTTTCTTGTCTGTGAAATGGACATACTAATAGCTGCCCCCACAAGGTTGTTGTAAGGATCAAAAGAGCTGATTGTAGTAAAGCGCTTAGCACAGTTCCTGACAGAGTCAGTGCTCAATAAATGGCTGTTTATTTATAATTCCAGCGACCCTACTGATATTTATAATTCCAGCAACCCTAGTCATTCCTAACATCCCAATATTTGTGAATATGTACATGGTCAAATGATTTTTTGCGTTTGTCTGTTCAACTTCAGCTCAAGAAACACAGAGTGTTTCTTGAGTGGCTCAGTTGAGCATCTGACTCTTGATTTTTGCTCAGGTCACCATCCCAGGGTCATGGGATTGAGCCCCGCGTCGGGTTCCAGGCTGAATGTGGAATCTGTTTAAGATTCTCTGTCTCCCACGTCTGTGTTGGGGCGCCTGGGTGGCTCAGTTCGTTAAACATCTGACTCTTGATTTTGGCTCAGGTCATGATCTCACAGTTTGTGAGTTTGAGCCCTGAGTTGGCTCTGCATTGACAATGCGGAACCTCCTTGGGATTCTCTCTCTCTCCTCCTCCCTCTCTTTGCTCGTCACCCACCCCCCCAAATAAACTTTATAAAAAAGAATACTGCTGTAATAACCTTACCCAGATTTGAAGAGGAACAGAGTGGGGTCAGAGGTGGAAGTAATCTTTCATGTATGTTCTTATTTTCTTTCTTGTATCTGTATCTTGTCTCCTCAGTCACATTTGTAAACTCTTTAAAAGATCCCTCAACTTCCTTGGGGCGCCTGGGTGGCTCACTCGGTTGAGCATCTGACTTCGGCTCAGGTCATGATCTCGCATTTGTGGGTTCGAGCCCCTCGTTGGGCTCTGTGCTGACAGCTCAGAGCCTGGAGCCTGCTTCAGAGTCTGTCTCCCTCTCTCTGCCCTTCCCCTGCTTGTGCTCTGTCTGTCTCTGTCTCTCAAAAGATAAAACAAAATGTTAAAAATAATAATAATTTAAAAAAAATCCCTCAACTTCCTTTAGAATGCTCCCCTTGCCACTAAAATGATAGGTACCATATTTCAGATGCAAAGTGTACTTGTTGGTCCTTTGCTTCCAAGGTCTGGGAGCTCCTGGAGGCTGGGAGCCTTGCCTGGCCGGCTATATCGTCTCCGGCTTCTCCCTTGCTGCCTGACATCTTAAAGGGCCCCGTAAATGCAGTGGCAACTGCCAGATGTTGGCCCCATTAGGAAAGACTTGCACAGAACCAGCCACCCTCTCTCCTCGGAGCCTGCTTTTTGACCAGTGATGTGTCTAGGAGGGGTTAGAGGAAGTAGTTTCCTCTGTGTGCAGAAAGCTGGCCTGTAAGGTGGAGAAGACTGCCTTGACATTTGAGTGGCTGGGGTAGACAGGCCAATCTCGTCACTTCTAAGTAGAGGTACTGGCTTAGTCTCTATCCCTTTGGGAGAACCCCAGAGGCTGCTTGATGTGACCATCATTCGCATTAAAATATTTTCATTTACAGCTGCCTTAAAAATGGAGTCAGCACGGTCACGAAGGGTCACTCCTTTCTTACTCTTCTTGGAGGTGGGTTGGGAACTTCTGTCACCTTGTTGGCCACTTGCGGATTTGGTTCTTGTATCCCCCTTATCTACCACCCCTCCCGAGCCCCGCCTCAGGGGAAGGTATTGGACAGATCCCAGCAGGCTCAGCCATAGCTCCCCGCCTCTGCAGCTAGGGTTATAAATAACCACCCAAACTAAACAGTCAAATATCTACATTTTGAAAATTGCTTTAAGAAAAAAAATCGCCCTAATCTTGATTCAATAGCACTTCTCCCACTCCTGCCCTTCATCTCCCCCCTTCCTCCCCTTCTCTATCTCCCTTCCCTAATCCAGTCTCCCTAGGGAAGTCAATCTGCGCACACAGCCTGCTGTGATGAAGACATCCTTTTCCATATTTGACAGGGCCGAAGCCCTCCAGGGCTGTAGTTACAGTTACACAGTGTTGTTATGGTAGCGAAGGCCTCAGGGCAACATATGTTCCTGGGTGGTAATTGGGTTTGCTTTAACAGACTGACTCTCCCTGGGTTCTCCGTACCCAAATTCACTTATCAAGAAGACCAGGGAATTGTCATTACGCATGGGACTTCATTTTTTTTTAAGTAAGCTCCGCCCACCTTGGGGGCTTGAACTCCCAACCCGGAGATCAGGAGTCACATGTTCTACTTAACAGACTGAGCCAGCCAGGCGCCCCGCCTTCATTTTTTTATTGGAGCAAAACCGAGTTCCTCTTTATTCCCTAGGATGGAACATTACCCAGTGATCCTGGGTTGAGACCCTTTGGACCGCAGGCATTTTCATTTGTTCATTCGACCAATATTTATGGAGCATGTGATAAGAGCTGGGATTGGGCTGGGAGCTGAGTGCACCCTGTGGATAAACAGACGTGGTCCTTCCCCTCCCAGAGCAGACAATGTAGGACAAATGTGTATGGAGGGGGCTGGGAGAATATGACTTTCACCTGCCCCAAACCCCACCCCACCTTTTCAAACACTACTATCCCAGCAGAATAACACTAAATAAGTTTTGAGAAAATAAGACATCTTAATGTCACTGCTGCCACAAAGCTACCTTTTTTTTTTTTTAATGTTTAATGTCTTTATTTTATTTTGAGAGACAGAGACAGATTGTGAGCAGAGGAGGGGCAGAGAGAGGGAGACACAGAATCCGAAGCAGGCTCCAGGCTCTGAGCTGTCAGCACAGAGCCCGATGCAGGGCTCGAACCCACGAACTGTGAGATCATCACCTAGGCCAAAGTCGGACGCTCAACCGACTGAGCCACCCAGGGCCCCTCAGAGTGCCATCCAGCTTTATACCCAGGCATACACTTTATTATTGTGCACATTTTTTAATAGATGCACTCCGTGTTTACATGAAATTGCACATTTTTTACATATTCTCAACACTCGCCATGTTTCTCTATGGTCTTCACAACCACAATTATCATTGCTCTGTGACGTTGCTTTGGTACCGTGACGTGAAGTGGTCATTCTGGGGCACCTGAGGGGCTCGGTTGAGCGTCTGACTCTTGATTTCGGCTCAGGTCATGATCCCAGGGTGTGGCATCGAGCCCCATGTTGGGCTCTGAGCTGAGTGTGGAGCCTGCTTGGGATTCTCTCTCTCCTTCTGCCCTTCCCCACCGCACGCACACTTCTTCTCTCTCTCTCTCTCTCTCTCTCTCACTCTACCTCAAATTAAAAAAAGAAATGTGCTCATTCCTCTATGCAGGATTATTGAGGGTCTTTTGTCAGATAACGTGTAGCGAGTATCTTCTTTCCTGTTTCTATGTCTACTCTTTATATATTGCTTTATTTCTTTCCCCCAACACTTGCCCAAATTTAAAGTGTCATCATCACTGCGTGAGGTGCCAATTTTAAGACATTGTTCCCAGAAGTGATTAAGCGTTACCACTTAATAAGGTCTTGCAGTTTTTTTAAAGATCTTGTTACTTTAGTCAAAATGAAAACTGTACCTCCAATGTGCTTTTTTTTTAAATTTTTAATGTTTTTTATTTATTTTTGAGAGAGAGAGACAGCGCGAGCAGGGGAGGGTCAGAGAGAGAGGGAGATATAAAATCCGAAGACAGGCTCCAGGCCCTGAGCTAGCTGTCAGCACAGAGCCCGATGCAGGGCTCAAACCCATGAACTGTGAGATCATGACGTGAGCTGAAGTCGGACGCTTAACTGACTGAGCCACCCAGGTGCCCCTCCAGTGTGCTTTTTAAAAATTTTTATTTATTTTTTTAAGTTTTTTAAAAAATATTTATTTTTGAGAGAGAGAGAGAGAGAAAATAAGTGGGGGAGGGCAGAGAGAGGGAGAGAAACCGAAGCAGACTCCAGGCTCTGAGCTGTCAGCACAGAGCCCGATGTGGGGCTTGAACTCATGAACCGTGAGATCATGACCTGAGCTGAAGTCAGACGCTTAGCTGACTGAGCCACCTGGGCACCCCTATTCATTTATTTTATTATTTTTTGGGGGGTGGGGAGAGAGAGAGCCTGCATACATGCACTAGTGGGGGAGGGGGGAGAGGGGGAGAGAGAGAATCTTAAGCAGGCTCTACATTTCAGCATGAAGCCTGACACCGGGCTCAATCTCACAACCCTAAGCAGAAATCAAGAGCCAGATGCTCAACTGACCGAGCCACCCAGGCACCCTTCCAATGTGCTTTTGATTTTTTTTTAAATTTTTTAAATGTTTGTTTATTTTTGAGAGAGAGAGTGAGAGAGAGAGAGAGAGAGAGCCCAAGCAAGGGAGGGGCAGAGAGAGAGGGAGACACAGAATCTGAAGCAGGTTCCAGGCTCTCAGAGCCTGACATGGGGCTCGAACTCACAAACCATGAGACCATGACCTGAGCTGAAGTCTGATGCTCAACCGACGGAGCCACCCGGGCGCCCCTAATATGCTTTTGATTTTATTTCTGGTTAGGATATACTTCCGTCTTCTGTGTGTCTACTAGTTCTGTTTCCTCTTCCATGAAATCCTCCTCATTACTCACTTCTGTACTGAGGTCTTGGTGATTTTCTTTTCTTTTTTTAATGTTTATTTTATTTATTTTTGAGAGAGAGAGCAAGCGAGCGAGAGTGCAAGCGTGGGAGGGGCAGAGAGAGGGAGAGAGAGAATCCCAAGCAGGCTCCACCCTGTCAGCACAGAGCCCAAGGTAGAACTCCTTCCCAGGAACCACGAGATCACGACCTGAGCCAAAACCAAGAGTCGGACGCTTAACTGACTGAGCCACCCAGGCGCCCCTTGATGATTTTCTTTTTAACTCTGATGATAGATAATAGATAGATAAGTAGACAGATGCTTTGTGTGAGCCACATTCAGTTACAGAGCCAGTGGTACTAAGAACCCAGAACTTTGGCTCCATAATCCTTGCTCTAGTGTTTTCTCCAGTTTTGCTCTGGCTTCCCACTTACCTCTAGGGGTAAACTCTTAGTCAAGTATGCATGCTATTGGGAGAGAATGACACAGAGAACAGAGTATGCAGGTGACAGGAGTGAAAGAAGTGAGGAGGCAGGCTCTGTTTTACTTCAGCAAGAGTCTCGAGGGGCCACTTTAAAAGCTGCCGTCACTCTTGCCTACTATAGGAACCTTGAAGATAGTTCTGTAGACAGTATTGTCCCAATGACTTAGGAGAAACTGAGTCCCCGGGGAAAAAAGTTTTTCCAAACCGGTCAAACTTCAGGAGGATGAAAAACGACCCCAAATTTGCCATTTGTAAACTGTGGACCATTTTGTTTTGTTGGGAGACGGTTTCCCAGAAATGGGGGCTCAGAATGGGTCCCTCTGAGTCATTTACACATGCTGACGCAGTCTCCCTTGTGACTAACTGTACCCAAATGTGGATCAGCTGGCCAAAGCGAGGGATGCGAGCTGCAAGCAGAACATTTCTCTATTTAAGGCAAACCAGCACGTACATGGTCCATCATGTCCCACAACCGTGGACTTCTTAGTCTTGCTCTAACCCATGTCAGAGGCTTAGGATGTTTGTTTTTTTTTTTTTTAACTAGACTAGAAATTACTTGAGGATGAGTGAGCATCTGGTCATTTGCTTGCCTGCCTAGCTTTGCCAGTAGATGTCACTACGCCAAACCACATTCTCTAATAAAGGACAAGAAGGAAGGAGAGGCCCTCAGAAAGGCCCACCGCCATGCTCCTCTTCTCCCGTGAGTCCCAGTGACACCTGTAGAAAACTGTCAAGGATATGTAAATATACACGGTTCCGGACAGTACGGATGCCTGAACTCAGCAGCTCAAGTCCCCAGGATCCAGGCAGTCAGAGTTCTTATCCAGGGTCCTCCCCAGATCAGGTGGGGAGAACAGCTGTCCAGGAAGGGCGGCGGGCTGAGCAGGCCATTTAAATGGGGGGTGTACCCGATAGACTTATCTAGGAACAAGAGGCACAGTGTTGGGGCTATTCCAAACCTCACTGTGGACCTGATACCTTAGGCAAAGCACTCCACCCACCCTCCACCCCTGCGCCTCTTTCCGCATTAGCAGGGGCCATCCCTTGTCTGAGGGCTGCCAGGCTGGGGGCTGGCCTATCTGTCTTGGGGCTCCCCAGTGCCAGGCAAACATAGCCACACCATGCCAGGACACTGGGCACGTTCCTAGGAGTTCAGACCATCGTTAACTGTTCTCCTTCAAGACCTGTATAAGCAGCAGCATTAGTAAGCTGGGGAAAAGAGCCATTGTTAGCTCTTCGGTAGATTTTTGTTTCATGTGCTGCTCTAGAGTAAAGACTGGCATCCTTACCTAGCCTGTAGTGTCCCGCATGGTCTTCCTTCTGTTTAACTCTGCAGCCCATGCCACACAACCTCATTCTCTGTGCTGTCTGTGGCCTCACTGGCCTTCTCGCATTTCCTCTGGAGCACGCTGGTCCCTTCTACCTCAGGACCTTTGCACTTTACTCTGTCTGAAATGTTCTTCCTCATACTCTTCTTCACCTGTTTCCACTACTCCTTCAGATCTTGGGTCAAATGTCATTCCTCAAGGAATGCTTTCCTAAAGCTTCCAGACTAGATCCAGGCCCCCATTTCTACGCTCTTAGGCAACCCTGTACATTTTTTCATAGCACTCGGTCTCAGGTTTGTAACTATGTATTTGTTTCTGTGACTTTGGGATTCTTCCTCTTTTCTCCCCATAACACACACCCCAGACTTCAGGTTCCATGAGGGTAGTGTCCGTTTTACGCACCATTGCACCCTCAGTTCCTAGCACTGTACCTAGCACGATGCTTAGCAGGCATTCAGTAACTGTTGGATGTTTGAAAGAATGGCAAGCAGATAAATGAAGTTAGAAAATGTAGTTTCGTTGCTTGGGTACACATAGTGTACAAAGCCCAGTGCCTCATTCTGGCCACTCACCTCCCAAGGAAGACCTGTCAGAGTCCAGAGAAAGTCATATAAATTAGCCAAAGGAAAAGTGGAGATTACCATAGGAAACAAACTTTAAAAGACTGGAAAGATGGAGGCTGACGATCGGAGCCATGAGTATGAAAATGGAAAGGGGTTAGATGCCATTTTGATTACCAAAGCCCCAAAGGTCAGCACGAAGGAAAATCTTTTGAAAACTAGACTGTGGGACTCCCCAGAGAAGTGAACCGTGTGTGGTATTCATCTTTATGTTCCTAGCACCTAGTATGATGCCTGGCACGTAGTAGGGGCTCAAGAAATGCACGTTGAACTATTTTGTTGTTAAAGCTTAACAAGGGTAGACTTGGGTCAGGGGATAAGGTAGTATGCAGTTATTCACTTGGGAAACCCCAAAGGCCAAAAAAAAAAGAAGAAGAAGAAAGAAAGAGAAGTATGAATAGGGTCAAGAAGGGTTTCTTTACATGTATAGACAATAGCTATACAATAGACTGTTTCAGGGACATTAGGGCTATTCAAGGCCCATCCCATGACCTTTTGAGATCATACTTATGAAGGGCAATTTACCAGGCGCTCTCACAAAGTGCATCTTCTTTCCACCAGCAAGGACCAAACTCTAAACTATATAAAGCACTGGCCTCACCCTACCTCACATTGTTATCTCCTTCAGTGCCCTCCAGACTCTGGGGCGTATGCCCTGTTGGTCCCCAGGGTGTATTCTACTCTGGTTTTTCACCAGAGAAGGGAAAATCCCAGAAGGTGGTGCCCTTCAATCAGAAGTAGAAATGGCTGCATCTCTCAGGGCAACCGAAGACTAGGCCTGGTATTCCTGAGCCCACAGCAGGGAGGCCATTAGTCCCTGTCCCAAGAATCCCTGCAATCAGCATCTCTGACATTTAGCCTTCCATCCCTGGCACTTAACCCCCCGGCCCCTTAAGCAGGGACATTTCAAATAGTTTTTCTTGGAGCCATGGAGGGTTCAAAAGAATTCTTGTGCATTAAAAAAAATAAATCCTCCAAAAACAGCCATTGAGCTGCTCAACCTCCCTTATTTCTTCCCTCACCCAGCAGTGGAAGGCTTACAGAAAAAGCTGAAGCGTTGGATGTATGTCCAGTAGACTCATTCCAGCCAGTTCCGTGGGTCTCATCCTAGATGGTACCCGAGTCTTAGGGCCCAGGAGGGGTGAGGGCTGTGTCTTGAAACTGAAGGCACAGGCATCAAGAAAATAAAAAAAAACTTTGACTCTTGTCAGTGGTTCGATGCGTCATGGAAACTAGTCCCAGGGGCTTCCCCTCTCTGCATCCTCCCACCCCCCCCCCCGCCCACCTTCCAGCAGCCTATAAATCACTGAATATTAAATACTGTCTGGAGGACCCTTTTTACCCCACCCCTCTCTGGGGCTCCCTGCCAGGCAGAAGTTTACATCAAACTAAGCAGGGAGAAAAGAGAATAGGCAACAGGCAGAGGAGCTCATCATTTATCAGCCAAACACACTCTTCCCCACCGAGCTGTCAGACAGGCTGGGCAAGCGGTTTAGCCAGTGTTTTCTAGCCACGGAGAGCACAATCTAGCAAGGGTGCACCTTATTTGCCCCCCACCCCCACCACAGAGATAGGGAGATAGAGTCAAGGGGTGAGTCCCTTTCTCTTTTGATTACGTTGGTTTCAGAATTAGAGCATACTTTTTTGGTCCTGGATCAATTCTTTTTTTTTTTTTTTTAGCTTATTTATTTTGAGAGAGAGAGAGAGAGAGCGAGCACACAAGTGGGGTAGGGGCAGAGAGAGGAGAGAGAGAATCCCAAGCAGACTCCTCACTGTCAGCATGGAGCCCAACATGGGGTCAAACTCACAAACAGCGAGATCATGACCTGAGCTGAAACCCAGCGTCCAGTCATACCCATCAGAGCCACCCAGGCTTCCCGGTCTGGGATCAATCACCAGGACCTCCTTCCCAGCCTCCATCGAAGAGGCTTCCATAGGCTCTTCTCTTGTCACCTCTCTCTTGACCCCACGAAGAGCTGTCTCACTTTACCTGCCACACTACAGAAAACTTCTTAAGAGTCCTGGCTCCAGAGCTCTGGAGGCCTTGATCAGAGAGCAGTGCTGCCCTTCCACCCCCTTTCATTTTCTCTCGTTTCTCCAAATGGAAACTCCCCAGCTTCCCCGTCTCTCTCTCCTCCTCCAAGCTGGGAAGCTTGGAGAAAGCAAACGGATTTGATCCTAGGCTAGTCCGCTGAAGGAAAGACACGCTTTTGCCCAGGAGAAGTTCCAAAAAAGTGTTCAACACCCGCACCGGGAGCCAGACTCACCTCCATCGTTTCTGGGCACAGCTTCCAGCGATATAAACAAAGTCAGAATTCGAAAGAGTTTTAGGGCTGGGGAAGTGACAGGGGGGCAGGGGAGTGGGTGGTTTGATGGGTGGCATGACTGGTCTGGCCTAAACGTTTCCCTGACTCTGACCTTCAGTCTCTGGGGAAGGGGTGGACCTATAGGTCTGTATCCCTCTGACCCCCACCCCCCCACCCCCCAGTAGTAGGTTATACACACAGTCTTTGAAAGCAGGTGGGCCTGTCCCTTCTATCTATATAACTTTCAACCCATTTCCTAACTTCTCTGAGCCTCAGTTTTCTTGGCTGTGAAATGGGGGTAATGATGCCTACTGTATAGGGTATGATAATGCTGAGAATTAAATGAGATTATGTGTACAGATTACATAGCCTATAGTAAGCACCCTGTAGGTGGATGTTTTCCTCTATGCCGAGTAGCAGGGGCACGTGGCCTTTAGCATCCTGATTATATTTCTTCCTGCCTGGGGGTCTGATGTTATTGTCTCCACAGGTGGTGCAGGCTTCTTGGGCATTTTGAGGAATGCAGACTGACCACTGGTTCAGGGATCCCAGGACTTCCAATCTGTCCTGGGAAGAATTCAGAGTTGAGTGTAAAGGGGCCAAGAAATTACAGGAGTAGGTTCTAAACCCTGCCTTGACATTCTAGGCAAACACCGAGGAGGTCAAAGAATTGGAAAGAGCTTCTGGGTGGGACTTCCAAGGAAGGTGCCAGCTGGTGTGATATTATCAGAGTGGATTGGAAGAAGCAAGGCCGAGCTGCTTCCTACCCCAGCAGAATACAGGATACTTTGGAGACTACCAGGCCTTTGCCCAAGTTGATTGGAAGCAGAGGTCACAAAGGCCAGTGGTGGAATGTACTGGAACATTCCAGGCCCTTCCGCTGCACAACAACACAAATCCTCGAGGCTTGGAGCCTCACCCTCCATGATGCACAGGAGAAGAAACCACCTACTCTGAACAGAGGGCGATTCTAAGTGCCATGAAGTTACTAAATGGGAGGAGCGTCCATCCAGCCCTTTGGGACTTTTTCATTAGATAGACTCAGCTGCCAAAGCCATTTTGTTGAGCCAGAGCCATCTTGTGGAGTACATGTGTTGGGTGTGGAATACATGTGTTGGGTACAGGATATCCACAGGAAAAACCAGGAATAGGCACCGAATTCAGCCAGGGCTGAAGAGTTGGACGGGATATAACTGGACTTCATCCTTTGAGTCAGAAACAGGTTGACCATGAAGCCAATGAAATGTTAAGAGTCAGAGCCCCTCACTTGCACAGAACCTTCTAGGGCCTTGGACCTAGTTTTTTACTTTGTAACGTAAAGAGGAATGCCTAAACGACACGCATTAGGCCTCACAAAACCCAGAGCCTTCCCTCCTTTCGGTCTATAGGACGTTTATTTAGCCCCAACTTTCAAGAGGGATCAGTTGAAGAAATAGTCCATCACTTAAACAGCCAACACCAGCTCACCCCTGCCAGCTGCAGCAGCTCACATTAGTGGCCGGCAAGAAATACCAGAGCAAATGTTTCCCTTTGCTTAAAACTGGGGAGAAGTGAGAAAGCTACCCATCAGCTACTACAAAATAATGGGCAGCAGGCTGAACACACCTAAGTCCTGAGGGAATCATTAGTGTCTGACAAGGTCAGTTGAGCAAGGTTTGGAGGAAGTGAGGTCTAACTGGAAGTTGAAGTAGATAGTGAAGGTGCACCTGGGTGGCTCTGTCAGTTAAGCATCCGACTTTGGCTCAGGTCATGATCTCGTGGTCTGTGAGTTCAAGCCCCATGTCGGGCTCTGCTCTGTGCTGACAGCTCGGAGCCTGGAGCCTGCTTCAGATTCTGTGTCTCCCTCTCTCTCTGCCCCTCCCCTGCTCATGCTGTGTGTTCTCTCTCTCTCTCTCTCAAAAATAAATAATCATTAAAAAAAAAAAAGAAATAAATAGTGAAGACAGAGTTGCAACAAGAGGGGAAAATCTCATATACCAAGGCCCAGAAAATAAAAATGGGGAAGAATCTATGGTGATATTTTGCGGTTATCTATTACAAAAGCCCTTTAGAGATAATATTTGGGGCTCTGAAAATAAACTCTGGAGCCTATGCCCTGGGTCTAAAGGAAATCAGACTACTGACCAACTTTCCAATCGCTCCTTCCTTCCGTTATATTTAGAATATCTTTCACTTGGATTTCATGATACGTGATGCCTGATTTGGAGCATGGCGTGAGGGAAAGGGAGAGGGATTGGATGTGAAATCGGATGGAGAATGTTTAGGGCATTATAGCTTATTGTATTTGCCCTGGGGTAATTGTATTTTTGAGGCCAACTTGAAGAAGGTAAATGGGAAGAGAAGAGATAAGAGTAATGGGGTTAAGGGACGCCTTGATCTCGGGGTTGTGAGTTTGAGCCCCGTGTTAGGCATAGCAATTACTTTAAAAAAAATAAAATCTGGGGCGCCTGGTGGCTCAGTCGGTTGAGCGTCCGGCTTCAGCTCAGGTCATGATCTCGTAGTTCGTGTGTTCGAGCCCTGCGTCAGGCTCTGTGCTGACAGCTAGCTCAGAGCCTGGAGACTGTCTTCAGATTCTGTGTCTCTCTCTCTGACCCTCCCCTGCTCACGCTGTCTCTCTCTCTCTCTCAAAAATAATATAAAACATTAAAAAAATAATAAAATAAATAAAATCTTTTAAAAAAATAAAGAAAAGGAGCTGAGACTCCACAGTTTCTTGGGAGTGTATGTAACTCAACCCATCTTCTCCAAAGGCTTTGACCTCTGAGGAGGGCTGGGTGTGAGGGAGGCAAACTGTTCTAGAAACCAAATGGTACCCCCAGGCACCCATAGTCACATGACGCAGCAGCACTTGGCAAAAGGGAGTTCATTTGAATTCACTTTTTTAAATGTTTATTTATTTTTGAGAGCGTGCAAGTGGGGGAGGGGGTAAAGAGAGGGGAGACATCTGAAGCAGCCTCTGTGCTGACAGCAGAGAGCCTGACGTGGGGCTCGAACTCATGATCTGGGAGACCATGACCTGGGCCAAAGTTAGGCACTCAACCAATTAAGCCATCCAGCTGCCCCTGAATTCATTTTTTGAGAGGCACCACCTGCATGCTGGTCACAGTGCTGGGTGAACTAAAAGAGTGATGACCAAGACACACCTGTTCTCCTTAGGAAACTTCTCTATTTTAGAGAGGAGGACATTTGTCAAAAATGAAAAATGCCAGCCTGGGTGTTCTATAGGCCAAAGAGCCAAATCTTATGTCTCTCATAGGGACCTTTTAGGGAGATCGTGGGGGTAGCTCTGTTTCCCGAGACATTCCCTTAAAAGATTAGCAGGGTTTGGAGTGCCTGGGTGGCTCAGGCAGTAAAGTGTCCAACTTCAGCTCAGGTCATGATCTCGCGGTTCATGGGTTCGAGCCCCGCATCGGGCTCTGTGCTAACAGCTCAGAGCTTGGAGCCTGTCTTCAGATTCTGTCTCCCTCTCTCTCTGCCCTTTCCCTGCTTATGCTCTGTCTCTCTCTCTCTCTCTCTCTTTCAAAAATGAATAAACATTAACATTTTTTTTAAAAGATTAGGCAGGGTTTGCCACATATCAGAGATCCCTCATTCATAAACATATCTCACTCCTTTTTTTGGAGACAGCTTGATTGAGGCATAAATTACATACCGTAAAATCACTTATTATATGTATATCATTGTGTGATTTTTTTAGTCAATTTATAGACTCGTGCAACCATCACCACATTCCAGTTTTAGATCATCTCATCACACCAAAAAGTTTTCCCGAGTTCGTTTTCAGGCAACCCTCGCTCCCCCTCCCAGTCCTAGGCAACCACTGACCTGCCTTCTGTCTCTGTAGATTGGCCCTTTTCTGGGCATTTCGTATAAATGGAATCCTATACTATGTGGTCTTTTGCGTCTGGCTGTTTTCACTTAACAGAATGTGAAAACTATAGCACAGTATAGCACATATCAGTAGTTCATTCATTTTTATTGCTGAATAGTATTCTGCCTAAATTCTTTTAGGAGTCATTTATGTTTTGAGACATCACTGAACAGGCTGGAGGAGCCCTGGTCTCCTGCCCCATGTCTGATTTATTTTTAATTTTTTAATGTTTATTTATTTTTGAAAGACAGAGACAGAGCTTGAGCCGGGGGAAGGGCAGAGAGAGAAGGAGACACAGACTCTGAAGCAGGCTCCAGGCTCTGAGCCGTCGGCACAGAGCCCAACGCGGGGCTTAAACACAGGAACCGCGAGATCATGACCTGAGTCGAAGTTGGCTGCTTAACCGACTGAGCCACCCAGGCGCCCCCTGTGTCTGATTTTCTGAGTGGCCTCTGACCAGCCCTTCCCTCATCTGGGCATCCATTTCTCCATCCATAAAATGAGGGGGGGCTGATCATATAGCGTCTTTCACATCTCTCTCAATTCTTTAAAAAAAAAAAATCTACTTTGTATTTTCCATGGAGTGCCCCTAGGACAGGCATTCCAAAATGTCGATGTCTCTGATCCCACATTTATTTACCCTCTCCCTGTTGTAAGACTTCCACCATATCCTATGTGGTTAAGGATAAGGAGTCTTCATTTTTATTTTTTTAATTTATTATTTTTTTAACATTTATTCATTTTTGAGAGAGAGATAGAGTGAGAGTGGGGGGGGGGCGCAGAGAGAGAGAGAGAGAGAGAGGGAGACACAGAATCCGAAGCAGGCTCCAGGCCCTGAACTGTCAGCACAGAGCCCGATGCGGGGCTCGAACCCACGGGCTGGGAGATCATAACCTGAGCTGAAGTCGGACGCTTAACCGACTGAGCCACCCGGGCACCCTAAACCTGATTCCGAGATTTGGGAATGAAGAATGGAAGAGGGGATGTCATCCAGTCCGAAAGAAGGAGAGCGAGCAAGTGAGATAAATAAGTAAGCCAGAAGACAGGAAGCGGTGGGCCGCAGCAAAGGATGAAATGTGTCAGACACGGTACTGAAGGTCAAAATCCAGGCCATCTAGTTACCTTGGGAGTAAGAGGGAAGGGAGAGAGGGAGAGAGAGGCCACCAGAGTGGGAGAGGTGTGGAGGGCTGGGACCCCCTCCCTGCTCTTGTTCCCATAACCTCATTCATTCCCTCAACCCTCCTTCCCAACCCCTCTCCAGCCGCCCTGCTCCTTCAGTTCTGACCCCATTTCCTCAGGATCTCGTTCCCCGAGGAGCCGGGCCTGACATTTCAGACAGAGGCTGAGGAAAGGAGGTAGGTCGGAAAGAGACACTGTGTGTCTGCGTCATCTTATTTTCCGTTTTATTATTTTGGAACCTGAGGGCCAGAGACGTAAGCACTTAGACATTTACCTGGAAGTTCAGAGACATTCCCCCAAGTACCAAGGAATATCGAGAGCGCGCTATTCTCTGAACAACTGCTACTGAGTATCAGGTTCAGAAGGGTAAAGGGGTGCTCAGTTGGTTAAGCTTCCGACTTCACTCAGGTCATGATCTCACGGTTTGATTCGTTAGTTCGAGCCCCGTGTCGGGCTCTGTGCTGACAGCTCGGAGCCTGGAACCTGCTTCGGATTCTGTGTCTCCCTCTCTCTCTGTCCCTCCCCTGCTCATACTCTGTCTCTGTCTCTCTCTCAAAAATAAATAAATGTTTAAAAAATTTTTCTTTAAAAAAAAGGAAGGGTTAAAAACGGTGATCTGGAATTTCCATTCTTGTGGGTAATTGTGGCATAGACACTCAGGGTGAGGGTCAAGGTCCTCTGGAAGTAGGGCCGGACAGCACCTTCAAAACTAGAACACTTCTCTTGGCTATGAGGACCCCAGTCTTCTCCTAACCCGCGGACAACACCTCCCCGTTGATCCTCTGATTGGCCAGAATTCCCCACAGCCTTTTGTCACATGGTGCTCCCTTGGACACAACTTTTCAGACCTCAGGCCGTAGGGGGACTGCTCGGAGAATGGCTGTACCTCTGACTCACTCCCGTAGGAAAAGTGACTCTAATTCTTGGAGTCCTCATTTGTTTGTGACAACTGTGGACATCCCAAAAGCAGGCTGGGATCAAGGAACCGAGCATTTGCTGTTGGAACGCTCTGAGACCACTGATTCTCCTATAGACGAGAAACACGTTATTGATCTACTTTGTGTATGTAATCCTCCACTTCTGCTGTTTTTTTTTTTAATTTTAACATTTATTTATTTTTGAGAGAGAGAAAGAGACAGAGCGTGAGCAGGGGAGGGGCAGAGAGAGAGGGAGACACAGAATTCGCAGCAGGCTCCAGGCTCTGAGCCATCAGCACAGAGCCCAACACGGGGCTCGAACCCACAAACCGTGAGATCGTGACCTGAGCCGAAGTCAGACTCTTAACCAACTGAACCACCCAGGCGCCCCTGTTTTGTTTTGTTTTTGCAAGCTGGAAGATGCTTTGTAAGGCATCTGCAAGATGTGTGTAGCAGCACCCAGCCTCCCCAAAGCCATGGTTTCCTTCCGTGGAGGCAAAAGACAAGAGTTTATCTTCCGACGAGCTCTTTATCCCCACCATCGAGCCCGTGCCAGGAGAAGCTATCCGTGATAGAGAAGGGAATAAGAGACAGCTGCTTGGGCGTGATACCTGAGTAAGAAGAGGACCGGGAGCTCCTGTGCATGCCTGCCTTCTCGCTCCTTCAGCTAGGTCAACTTGAGTGTCTTCTGCCAACAACTTATCAAGAAGGACCATGACCCTCTGGACTCAGAAGATCCAATTCTTCAGCTGCACCACCTCTGCTGGCTCTTCTTCCACTGCCCCGGCCCTCATTTCCTGGTACCTCGGCTTTGAACAAAAGTTAAACACCAGGTCCTTGAGCCCACATTACCCTTCTCTCCAAGGGAAGAATGCATCTGTCCAATACTATGCCATTTTATCTTCAGAACAACTCTGCGAGGTTAATGGAGCAGAGATGATTCTTACATAGAGAAAGGAAGCCACCTGCCCAAAGTATTTCAAGATTCCTCATTCCGGGACTTTAACCCCTAACACATACTGTATGGCTCAACCAATAAAAATCACTCATCATCTCCTAAGACTGTCTGAGAATTTACTTGCTGAGGGGTCCAAAAATGAGATATGTTGTTAGGCAAGAACAGATTTCAAGAGACCATCTAGCCATCCTTTGGCTCTTGGGTCAGCCAGTGGTCTAGATGGTGAGTTGGTTGGGAAAGTACTTGAATTTGGAGTCAAAAGACCTGTGATTTAAGTCCTAGGTCTGCCATTTACTGAGTGGATGATCTCTAATACCTGTGACTTAGCCTTCTGTAAAATAAGGACAATAATGTCTGGTTGTTGTTTTTTTTTTTACTTTACATGGGTGTTGTAAAAATTAAATGAGATGATATATGTGAAAGTTATGAAGTACTAGGCAAATGTTAATTTTAATATCTCAGCCAAATTTGCACCTTTGGAGACTCCTTATGTAAAAGCGAAGTAGTAATCCATCTGTGCTCATAAGAAAGTTTTACAGGAATAGTTCAACTCCAGAGTCAGGCTGCCTGAATAACCTTGGGCATACTATTTCTTTCTGAAATTTCATTGAATAGGAGATCATGCCCATCTCATAGGTGTGGTCATAAGCATTAAATGAGGGAATGTACACACGGTACTTAACATGTACCTGGCATAGAGAAAGAAACTCAGTGAATGTTAGCTGCTACCGTTACTGATTTTGTTAATGGAGATGTGGGGCAAGCCAGTCCCATAAGATCTGATAAAAATCTGAGCTAGAAATCAAAAGCACTCACCTTCTTGGGCCTTAGTTTCCTTACTTGCTCCCTAATAAAGATCTATAGGTTTTCTTCTTTCAGATTGTCATGAGAATGTAAAAAAAAAAAAAAAAAAGATAAAGTGTATATGAAGATTTTGAACTAATTGAAATTGAGGAATAGTATAGATTGCAAGACACTTTAAAAAACTGAGCTGTTTATAAAGACTCCGATTTTTTATCAGTTCATCAGTTTTTGTTCATTCCTATCTGCCTGTGTTAAAGTTGTCTTCTTCACGGAAAAGGGTACAGCATTTCCCAGCCCATAAAAAAGATTTCAAATGTCAGATCTTGAAGTATACCCTTCAAATCTGCTAGAGTATACTTTTTGCAAAGAAAACCAAGCCATTCTTCAGGATGTTCCATTGTCTCACTTTGTTCTGTGTATGTAGGCTGATTTTAATATTCAGGCAACTGTTGAATTTCCACTTTGGGTATTATCTGCTTTCAATACGTAATCACAGAATGACCTCTCTTTGCCTTGCAGGATGCTCCCAGATTACCTCCTTTTCTCTGATTAGCTAGTATGGCTTCAGGGAATACCTTCATTTTAACATTAAAGTGGGCAAAAACAGAAATAGAAAGATAAATCTGTAGCAAGATCAAAAATAGAATTCATAGCTAAATATAAATCTGGAGGGAATTATCCAATTATTTGTATGGTCCCTTATCGCAGACAATCCAGGGTTCATTGCCTTTTGCTTTTTCCTTATATAGAACAAAATAGTTAATAAATACCGAGTGTAATTTTTTTTTCTTTTTAAGAGTAATAGTGTTTAATAGTAACCTAAATGCTGTTTTCCTTCCCAAATATCCTCATGTGATTTTTACAAACGCATGCATTCTCTTCGGGGACCATCTCCTCTCATTTTGACTTGTAGGTCAGAGAGCATTGAACTGGGAAGACCAGGATTTGCTAGTGGAGTCACAGTGCAAATGTGGGCAAGTTTCTCACTTTGTTCCTTCCACTCTGCTGAGTTAGACTTGGAATGGACGGCTCTGAAGGGAAATTCCCAGCTCCTTTTCAGTCGCAATATAATTTACAGGCTAGCAGCTGTTTTTTTTTTTTTTGGTGGGGGGGTTGGACCCACACCAGCTAGGGACTTGGAAACGTGGAGAAAAGACAAATGTGGGCGTCACATGAGGCACGGTAGCCATTAAGTGCAGGAATATAATGCAAATAGCATGCAAATATATGCAAACGGAATTAATTTGTAGAATCTTCCTTTGGAGCTTGCAAGCAGCACTGAGATCCTATGAGGATTCAAAACTCATATTTTTAGGTTAAACCAAAAGTAAAGCTTTTTGAAGTTGTCGCTTCCGTGGTGCTTGCCCGGCTCAACTGCTTAAAGTTTGACACTCCTCCCTACCCCCCATAATGATTTCTCTAGTGCTTGATTCCATCTCACACCCGGCCCCGCCCCCGCTGAGCCTGACGTCACGTGACAGCGTATTTGCATACTACCTGGGACTGGGTGTGACGCTCCCCTTTTCTGCATCTTCTCATTGGTGGCACTGGAGAACCAGCCCTCTTCCGGGCGGGCCAATCAGCGGCCCCTCGGACGGAGGAAAGCGGGAGGGGGTGGGATGAGGGTGGGGTCTAGGGTTGGATCGCTAGGTATGTCGACCAATCATCCTCTGGAAAGGGAAGAAGAAGCCGCGAATTGGTTGGGAGGAGGGGTCTGGGCGTATGCAGGCCAATGAGAGCTCTGAGCTGAGGGGGCCGGTCTCCGCCCCGCAGGGCAGATAAGCAGCCGCAGCGGGGGTTGGGGGGCTGTGTGGGGCTCGCTGTGGGGCCGAGGCAGGCAGGCTGTCGGGCGGGCGATGGCGGGGGCCGCAGCGGGCGGCAGAGGCGGAGGTCCCTGGGGGCCAGGGCGCGGAGGGGCCGGGGGGCTCCGGCGGGGCTGCTCTCCCCCAGCCCCCGCCGGCTCCCCCCGGGCTGGGCTGCAGCCGCTCAGGGCCACGGTCCCCTTCCAGCTGCAGCAGCCGCACCAGCGCCGGGACGGGGGTGGCCGCGCAGGTGAGCCGGGCCTGGAGCGGGTACCGGGGGGAGGAGTCGTTGGGGGAGGGGGGCGCGTGATGGGGGGAGGGGTATGGGGAGAAACGTGAGGGGGAAGCGGATGGGGGCGAGGGGAGAGAAAGGGGGTCGCGCAGTCTGCGAGGGCGGAGGGAGCGAGAGCGAGGAGCGGTGAACGCTGGGTCCGCCGCTGGGACAGAGTGTGCAGGGAGTCGGGGCCAGGAGGTGAGGCTAGGGACATGGCAGACGGAGGCTGGCTTTGGGGGCGTAACCGAGAAGTGGGCAGAGGTGTCGCGTGGGGGTGAGTGGAAGATGCAGGGGTGGCAGCGAGGTGTGAGGAAGGAGTGAGTGGCGCGTGATGGGGGCGCCCGGTGCAGGCTGGCGCCGGAGCGAGGAGCCGGTGGGCGCTGGACGTCGGCACCGGGAGGGGGAGGGGCATGGAGGAGAGCCCCGTGGAGCCATGTGTTACTTCTCCAACTTGAGTTTGGCCCCAGCATCCCGCTCTACGGCTCTGGAGTTCCTTTCGCCAGCACTTCACGTGCACTTCCCTTTATGCCACCTCCCGGAGTTGATTTCATCCGAGCCGTTGGAATAAGTTAGTTTAACGGCTTTTACTATGGTACAAATGCTCCGCTCCCCTACATTCCTCTTGGTGTGGCCCGCAAGTCGTATGTTCCCAGATCATTGACCTGCTTAATATGGCTGTCTCATTCCAACCATCGTGTGCGCGCGCGCGCGCGCGTGTGTGTGTGTGTGTGTGTGTGTAGAGCCTGGGCAGTTTGCCCCCTGCCTTTCCCTTCTACCCCCACCAAGGCTGATTTGTCCCAGGCATTGCCAGCCAACGTGGCAGTGGGGTGAGGGCTACAGTCAAGTACACTGTGGCCAATACCCCCATTTTCTGAACGGCACTGATGTGGTGGGTGTGGGGAAACTAGGGGAGGAGCGAGACTAACCTTGCTTTCACACTCAAAGCTGTGATGGATCCCCCACAAAGGCAGGCAGTTAGGAATGGGAAAAGGAACCTACTTGCATGAGGAGGTTGGCAATAAGTGGAAAGTGAGGCTTGCGTTTGATTCACACCAGATGTGAAAAGGATCGTTGCACACTTCCAGAGCCTCGGAGTCTACCAAATGTACAGAAGTCATGGTCCCTGCCATCTAATGGTTAATGACATTCTCTGCAGCAGCGTTTCTTGAGCTTTTCATGATTACTAAGCTTCGTTGCTGCACTTCCCCCTCCTGAAAGTATAGTTGCCACAGTGCCTTTCTGGATAGGAATGGAATTAAGCAGGTCTCTGAAGTAGAAAGGCCAAGTCTCTTTGGACCTCACTATAAATGTTAACACTGCATCTTGGAACGCCGAAAACTTGGGCAAATCTGGTAGCAAGATGGTGACCAACTAGTAAAACGTTTGCCTAGAATCTGGTAGCGTAGAGCAGGGCAATGCCCAAACTCACGTCTATCAGGAACTATAAAGCAAACCACAAGATTACAAACCTGTTGGTTTTGTTTGGACTTCCTTGGAGTCCAGGGAAGTTAGCAGAACAGCAAGCACCAGAACCTTAGTCCGTTTTAGTAGAAATCAACAGCAAGCCTGCCTATGCAGTAGCTGGAAATCTATTAGCAGTCATATTTTAGGAGCAGTTACTTTGCGCAGACTACAGAATTAACATGAAAGGCACAAACACTGGTGGATGCTGTGGAAAGGAGAAGAGTGTGGGTTTGGATACCTGGGTTCTTCCTTCCTATAAGGCCACGGGCCCTAAGATCCCGGTAAAAACCATAGGAAGCTAGAGTTGTGCGTAACTTTTTGGATGGTGTAGGGCAAGCTGAGTGGCTTCTTGTGTATGGAGTTGGGCCGATGGGTTATTTCTGCACCTATGAGTACCCCGGAGGCATTAACGGGGCACTTATCTGGTGGGTAGGGGGATTATCTATAGATTTTCAGTGAGGCAGGGCACAGGAAAGATCGAAGGAAAGAGTGGTCTGAGCCTGTGGACTTTGTTGTGAGCAGTCATTAAGGGAAAGGTATACAGCCTTTGGGTCGGGAGCACTTTACGTCTTCTACCTGTTACCTTTACCGTCTGTGTGTATTCAGACTGTTTCCCTTCCTTGCACTTGAGAAATGGCAGAAATGATTTCCTCTAGGCCAGTAGGGTATGTGCGATAGGAGGAAACGCCTTGCCTTCATAAACCCTTAAGAGAATCTTCCTGGCTCTGGGGGTGCCAGAATTCCTGGATTTACGATCCAGGCTCTGCCATTTACTAGCTGTGTGGCTCGGAGGAAGTCTCTTAACTTCTGTGCTTCAGTTTCCTCATCTGTTAAGTGCGAATAATAACTACATCATAAGCATCAAATGAGTTAACAGATATAAAGTGCGTAGGCACCGAGGAGGGGCCGTCTGCGTTTGCCGCTGCTTCTGTTGTTACCCTTCTCTCCCCCTAGCCAAGGTGAGAGCAGTGTTGGCCAAAACCCATTGCCTTTTAGGCTTCAAAGAGCAAACCTATATTGGTCTGAAACCAGTACTGCAGGTTTCAGAATTTCAAGGCCTCCTCTTTGCACGTTTATTCCCTCATCTTTTAAAAGGAGCTTTCGAAACAGGGCTCTGGAACGCAGCTGTTGAGAAAAGGGCATGTGAGCTGGGACTGGGTTTCAGGGATAATCAGGTGTCATCACTGTTTGTTTCGAAGTGACGTAGCGTTCAGGGCTGTGCGGTTATCGCTCTCCCACACACCCTGTTTGTGTTCCTGACGAGATACGTTAGACCTTGTAACACAGGGTGATGGTGGAAAGAACAGGATTTACCTTCTGTGGCCATTCATCCATAAGGGATGTCTTCATAAAGTGAGAAATGGCTTCATTTTTCTGAGCCTGGGCTAGGAGTGTGGAAGGCAAAAGAGAGCAGAGAGAAAAATGAAGGTCAGCTGTAAAAGAGCTAAGATCTACCAGGGGGTAATAGCAACCCAAGATAAATTTCTTAACGGCAGTTCCCCCCTCTAATTAAATTCTCGTTTTTGTCTTGTGTCAATTGGAGGCTGCTAACTTTTCTGTTCCTCCAGGACCGCTGATGGACAAAACGGGACTAGGAGGTGAATGGTTCTGGGTTTCAGTCTTCCCTATCCTGTTCAGTGTCTCTGTCTCCACATCTCTAGAATGAAGATAATGTTTAATCCAGCTTTGCAAGTTCTTCTCTAGTGGGCCAGCCTTACTGGGGCCAGCTGGGTGGTGGGGGAACCAAATGTCCCCTCCGTACCTCCTGTGCCCATCAGAACCTTCTTAAACCAAGGGTTGGCAATTATAGCCTGCAGCCAAATCCAGGCCGCTGCCTGTTTTTGTGAATAAAGTTTTATTGGAACACAGCCATGCTCCTTCTTTTAGTATTGTGTGTGGCTGCTTTTGCACTATGGTGACAGAGTTGAGTGGTTGTGAGAGAGACCATAAGGCTCACAAATCTTAAAATATTTACTACCATGGCACTTTAGAAGAAAAGTTGGCCTACCCTTGGCTTAAACAACGTTCCTTACCGTTATTCCTAATATGAAGATCAATTTCCACGCATGCAGTGTATACCTTCACAGAAGATTCTAAGAGGGTAAAGAAAAGTCACAAGCCTGTATTCCCACTCATATATTAGGCGAAAAGAAAAGCAGGGGGAGTCAGTCAGTTCTCAGTCTTTGTGGAGGATCAGCACATGTGAATGGAGGCTGTCTACCTGCCACCGCTCCCCCCCAACCCTTGCCGTTGTCAGGTGGTATGTGTTCAGTAGACATAAGCTAATTTGGATTTACATAAAAGCTTGACTCTTAGGCAAATGTGTAGCCCCTTCCCTTCATACCCCCTCTCAAACAACTGCAGTGAACACATTTCAGATCCGTTGGAAATTACTTTAGGTTTATCTCCTGTTAGGGATTTTTCTCGTTACCTTTTCTTTTCCTGAACAGATCACTGACAGCGGCTGATAGCCATGGCTGCCCTAAAATGCAGGCTTCCCCACAGGGACGTGGGATGGGTTTACTTCAAGTGTCCATTCGGTTCTCCTGGATGGTCATGGTCGTTTCAGAGTATATAAGGCCGCATTGTTATTAGCAATGCTATTGGTAATTATTAAACTCCTTTCCTTGCAGTGCTTTGAAAACTTAGTCCTTGGGGGATGGGTTAGTTTAGATAGGTCTGGAACCACATAAAGGAGGTCCCTTACTAGAGACCTGGAGAGAATGCCCTCGTCAATTCCCGGTCCTTCTGGACCCTGGTACCAGAAGCAGTCCCGACTTTCCTATGCCAAGGAGCCATCTTGCCCTAATGAAACCTGGGGGTGCAGTTAAAAATCCTTTAAGAGCCACAGCTGACCTTGAAAACTCTGTGATTGAGGCAGCTTCTGTTTGGGAAGCGTTAAAACACCACTTAGCCTGATGCTGCTCACTTGGCTTTTGACAGCTTTGCTCACACCAGGCACACAGTCAGCAAAATGCACTGCTGAAGTGTCTCTTAAATGTTATCACCAGTGACAGCATCCCTGAAATTGGGGGGCCACGGTGCCTAACTGCTTTGGGACCCAAAGGAGCGTGGGTCCAGGTGTTCTTCAGTGTTTTGGATCGTCAAGGATTATATACATGGGAAGTTCCCCACCTACATAACATAGAGCTAGGATACTTTAAACCGTTTGAGGTCAGTGGAGGGGAGGGGTGAGAACAAAAGTGGGATGTGGTGGTAAGAGGACATGATTCTCTCTGGTTCCAAGTATAGCCAGATCTCCAGAAAATCTGGGGTGGGATTGCAAAACTTCCGGTTACGGTGGCCACGTGAGTTGTGCCATAATGGTTGGTGGGCTTTAATAGCAGAGAACACTTGACCCGAATCTTGGGCTAGGCAATAGGCACCTCGGCCACACTGTTCCTTGATCTTAGTCTTTTCTTCATTAAAGTGTAATTAACGCACAGGGCTATATTAGTTCCCCTTGTATAAGATAATGAGTCAGCAGTTCTGTACATCACTCAGTGTATTCCTTGATCTTAATGGAACTGTTAGAAACCAAGCGTCCTCGGGGCTCCTGCCTGGCTCAGTTGGTAGAGTGTGTGACTCTTGATCTCTGGGTTTTGAAATCAAGCCCCCACATTGGGTGTAGAGATTACTTTTTTTAAAAAAGAAAACAAAGCAAGCATCCTCCTGGGTTTTTATGCCTCTCACATAGAGCCTTTGTGCTATAGGGATTCACACTTTAGAGTGTGACATATTATAGGGGCAGGTTCGGTTGTGTCTTGCTGACACAATCCCATCTATCAAGGCTTGCTCAGATTCTCTCCTAGTCTTACCTGGGCTTACCCTTATTCTACAGGCTGTTTGGAGCCCTCTCAAGGGACTGGAAGGGGAAAACCTGTGTTTCCTTCTCAGTCTAGAGAGAAGGTGGGTGCCTACCAGCACGTTGGTGGAGTGAGAGTGGACAGTCTCTTCTTGGGTTAATAAGGTTTACCCCACTTTGAGGTGGGTAAAGGGGAGCTGGGAGGAGGTGGAAGCAGCCAAAAGATGAGCGGGGAAACCCGGTCGACTTCTCCCCCTGCCTGAGTTGAATCTTCGCAGAGGGTTCCATTATTTGGTTTGCAGAGTTATGAATTAACCAAACACGGGCCGAATCTATTCACATTGTTAGGTCAAAACCAAATCCTGATCTCTGAGAGACAAGGGTGTTGGATTCTTTTTGAAGTTATAAATTATCCGTGCTCCAGTTCCTCCCCAGCGGTGGGGAGCTTGTGAAGGCCCCGTTGTTCTTGGGAACAGCTGTATGGAGGGAGTTTTCTCTACAGCTGGCTGCCCACACTCAGCTCATGGTCCCCCACCACACCTCCTGGTTTTGCAAACCCTTCCTGGCACGTTGCTTTTCTCCTCCACACTTTGTCCTCAGGGTCACTGCAAAGCTTGCAGGCTCAGCTTGGAGTCATTTAAATGATGGTCCTCAGGCCCGAACGAGCCTCAGTTGACTTTTACTGTCAACTGAAAACACTACAGCTGATCTAGGGTGGCTTTCACGAACTGAGAAGAACGCTATCAAAGCGTGTCATAATAGGGAATCTTTTTAGCTCCAGCCCTTGAGGAACCTGGAACTGAAGGAAGTCTGGGCCCTGTACAGACAGACGCTTACCCTGCCCTGCCCTCGAGCCCCAGACGGCCGACACCGGGGGTAGATGGAGTGCCCTGGGCTCAGCACTGCCTGCGCATGAGCAGTTTTTACTTCTGGCTCCCTAATAAAAAGGGTGGAGGTGGGGGGGCGGCCTGGGAAGATTCCTCTGAGGGCTTTGGTGGATCTGAAGCAGCAGGCCTGTGATCTGGGGCGGTGGAGTATTTGGCAGGGCCGAGTTCTAAGTTTGGGACGCCTCTTCTTGGACCCTGAGCTCCCTATCTTGCGAATGGAGGGTGGCTTTTCAAAGTGGAGGGAACTATGTGAATCAGCGCAGGCCCAGTCTACCCCCAGCTCTGTTAACCTGAATCCCCTATCGTCTGATCCTAAATGAAAACACGCAAGAGAGCATTGCGGTCTCACCTCCTTAAGCGGCAAGGGTAGGATTAACCATAGGCTCTAAGAGCAAATTACTAACACATCCACAAGTGAATAAAATATAAATCCAGACAGGAGGAGGCATAGAATAAAGGAGTATTTAGTGGTAGGTAGGGTTAATTAGAGAATTACTGGGGTATTTCTAGTAAGCTTTTTTTTTTTTTTTTAATTGGCCAATGCGTTATTCTCCCTAAGGTTGAATTAAGTTTTTACTCTCCCCTTTTCCCTTCCCTTTCAAAAGTGGCATTGGTGTGGCCCTGTCCGGTCAGCTGTGTTTCTTTGTACTTTCTCAGATCTCTTTAGGCCCTTCAGCCCATGCTGCAAATTGTGTGCCTGCCTTTTTAAAAGATAGGCACCTCATGTTTCAAGTTCAAGTGCAATGGAACTCACCCTGCAGCTCGAACAGATTTGAGTGTTTTTGCAGAGGGAGGGCCAGGGCAGATGGGGAGTGTCGTGCTCAATAAATACTTGTTGGATTGAGTTGCTGGAAAGGCAGCAGGGGTGGGGACAGTGAGCCACACTCCCCCCCCCCCGCCCCCAGTTCATTTGAAATGGTTTTTCCCACTTGTGGTCCCCACACACTGTGCCCCCTTTATAATACCTCTCTGCAGCTACTTCCAAGGCAACCCCCCCGGCCCCCGAAGTGTTAGTGTTCT
This sequence comes from Cryptoprocta ferox, assembly GCA_028646485.1. NCBI lineage: Eukaryota > Metazoa > Chordata > Mammalia > Carnivora > Eupleridae > Cryptoprocta > Cryptoprocta ferox. The sequence continues at coordinate 33,018,400 of CM053565.1, forward strand.
CTCTCTCTTTAAATCACTGGTCTCCTATTCATCCTGGTCATTGGGCTTGAAGCCCAGCTGGTGGCAAAGACGTGGCATTTCCATGGATGTCATTGCTAGGCCTGTAGGTTCCCTTCCCCTCGCACTTTAAAGCCAGAGGGTGAGCTTGAGCAGTTAGTTACCAGGTTGATCCACGGCAACAGCCAACGTTTAGGATTTTGTTATGATTGTGTGGGGGAAAAAAAAAAAGCCAGGCTACCTGGCTTTATTTAGGCTTAGAAGTGGCTATGGGTGCCAGGCCAAGGAAACCAAGGTGAATACTGGGTACTCTTTCATTCCAGGTGGATTTACACCACATTCCTAGTAGTACTGTAATGTGTAGCAAAGGGAAGCGGAAAAGCGAAGTGTGAATTGCTGACTTTTCTAGGCTAGGGAGTGGAACTGTGGGCCCTGGGGGTGAGGGGCGGGGTTCAGGCTTCACCTAGAGGCATGATCAGGTTGGAAGTCCCCCTCTCCCAAGCCAGGCACCATCCAGCTTCTCCTCGGCCCCGCAGGCCCCCAGCAAGCAGGGAAATGCTGGAAACAGAGGTCATCGTCCTTCCCCAGGCCCTGGACACATACACGGTCATCCATGAAGACTGTGTTCCTCTGCTTTTGTGGTGGCTTAGTCACAGTGGTTTTATACACCTGCGTGGCTGAGAGGGGGTGGGTAACTTTGGACAGAGTAAGATTGTGATTGAGAGGAAGGAGAGACCGCTTCTGTTACCTCGCCCTCCCTTCTCCTCTTCCCTAACCATCCCCCTTCCCACCACTGCCTTCCCTTGAAGAGTTTTCTGGGCTCGGCAGTGTTTGATCACCCACACAGCCTGGTGAGAACCAGCGCCGATAACACGTGTGCTCCCTGCCCCACACCTGCAAGCTGGCTGCAAACCTGCCATGCGGCCTCTGTTTGGGGATTGTCTTTGTAACTCCTACCCATCAGATATGACAGACCAACTGGGGTTGAGGGTGGAGCCGGATGGCATTTGGCGAGACCGAGGCGAAGCAACCAGAGAGCTTTCGCAGTATTACATAGTCCGGATTTAGAGATTGTAAAGAAGGCGGTGTGAGCCGCACCCCTGTGGTGGGTGCTCGTCTGACTGCCGAGAGCAGCATCTGGGCTCTTTCTCACTGCACCCGCAGTCCTGGGTAGTTCTGTGTTCGCAGGAGATGAAAGCAGCTACTTACGTGGCAAGGAAGGGTCGGTGACTCCCAACAAGTTGTTGTCTTTTTCAGGGAAGTTGAGCACGTAAATAGCTTTAGTGTTAACAGCATATTCCATTCATTGAGCTCTTTGCAGCTCCTGGAACGTTTCTCACCCATCCTCGTGACAGCCCTCCAGGTGCAGGTGGCATTTACGTGTTTCCGCAGATAAGTTAACTGAGGCCCAGAAAGGAAGTGACTTGCCCAAGACCATGTGACTGCTAAAGCCCTTTTGCTCCTGATCCCGGGGCTCTTCCCACATACGTGTGGAGAGTCCATTGTGAATTTCCTCCCAAGCCAGCACCCTCTGCCGCCTGCCCGGCACATGCCCAGCCTTTGTTTCCCTTCTGCGTGTCTGCCTGGATTCCAGGAGTGAACATTCATTTGTTCAGTTGACCAGAAGAGAATCAAAAGGGAAGAGGGGCCGCAAAGAAGTCTGTTCATTCCTTGAGCCGCCCCATAAGTGATTGTCCCCTCGGTGCGGCAACTTGGGAGGTGACGGTTACTGTATTCAGTGCATGCTAGGGTAGGGACACGATGTCCGTGTAGAATGAGAAGCTGACCAGGAACAGAGAGACCCAGGAGGCAGGCCGGGTTTTCCTCCTGCCTTCGTGGGGTCGGAGTCACGGAGAGCTTGGGGCCATGTCAGGGAGCGATCCCTAAGATGGGCCGTATAGGAAAGGGTGTCTTTCTTATGTGTGACTACATGGAGTCCCACAGAGCACCTGGGAATAAGTGTGGGTGGTGCATTCCTCTGGTGGGGGGCAGGTGTGGGTGGCATTGTGTCGCAATGACAGTTTAGTCTTCCTTATAGGGAGGGAATCCCCCCTCCCTGCCACAATTGGAGTACGTCTCCTCCTCCTAGCTCTAGGTTAAGTGGGAGTAGAGTCACCGTGGTACATGGTAGTGCCTTGATGAGACAGGTGCGTGCCCAGTAAAGGGGAATGGCAGGGACTTGAACTCAGGAGAAAGCTCCATCATCTAGGGACCTGATATAGAGAATCGCCTGGCCTCTCCCGACAGGGTTACGGGCAACTCTTGCCTCCTTACCTCTGTTCCAAAACTAGATTTTTGTATAGAATTCTTGAATGTTCTGATAACCATATGCTTACGTGGATTACTTCTCAACTTCCTAAGGTAAAATCCCATGATAACAAATATTATAAAAAACAATTCTGTATAATAAAACTGTTTCCATGGTTCATATTGATGCTCTGTTGTTCTTTTTTTTTTTTTTTTTTTTTTTTTGTGGTTTTTTGTTGTTTAAAGACAAGGGTAAGCAACCATCTTCGGTATCGAGTACTTTTTCTCGTCCCTGTCCGTATATTTGTTCAGCCCGAAGCCAGGGCACTTGAGCCCTAGTTGTTTTGCCTTGGAGGCAGGGGGAAGGGAGAGGGGGCAGTGGACTCATCACCAAGTAGCAAGGCCCCCCTGGCTTTCATTTCGTCTTGAATCTCCCACCCTTGATGCTTCCTTGTTTTCAAACAGAACACCGTACAAAAACCCAACAAAGGACGGTATGTGTGTTTATCTGAATGGGAGTGTGGGTAAGCATGTGTCTTGAGTGTGAGTGACATGCAGGTGTCGAGTGAGCGTGTGCGTGTGAAAAAGTGGACGTGAAAGAAAGATGACAAAAGCAGGTGGGCGGGTGTTTAATCGAAGGTGAACCTGGGTAAAGGTTAGGTGGATGTCCTCTGTACTGGTTTTGTTCCTGCGTCTGCGAGTTTGAGATTATTTCCAAATAAAAAGTTTCAAAAATGAGCACATGCTAGACTAGTTGGACTGGACCAGGAATTCTTGAGAATATATGTTCTCTTCCTTCCATCTTATAATATCTCTTATTCTCTCCCATTTAACAGACAGCAAAACTGAAGCCCAGAGCCATAAAGTGACCACGTAGCACACTGGGGCGAGGCGGGATTGGGGCCCAGGTATTGACCACTGTGGTAGGCCACCCCTCAGGAGACTAGACTGCGGCTTGTCCTCACTTCCCGAGTGGGACAAGGGGGCCATCAGACTCCAAGAACGATTGGGTGCCTGCCATGGTGTGCCTGAGCCCCGTCCGTGCCCCGAGTTGACCCAGCCGGGGGGGTCAGCAGGGCTGTGACAGTCTTCCGAAGCACACCGAGCACACTCACGAAGGTACCTTCTCGGGAAAACTGCTTCCTTCTAAGAAACACTCTTACTCCTCACTCAGCTCTCTACGTTTCTTAAATGCAGGAGATCAGAGGCCTGTCTTGAGCCGGGGCCGTGGAGTGATTCAATTTCGAGTTTTTACAGCAGAGATCAGAGGGGGAGAGCAGTCGGGTTTGGTACAGAAAGCGATGCCAGAGTACGTGCCCGGGCCAGGCAGCTTTCTGTGCACTAGGCGGCTGGTGCATCGACAGGAGCCCGAAGTGGGGGACTTTCTTGCTGTCCAATGCAGCATGCCTTCCCCAGTGGACAGGAGTTACAACTTCGTACGCAAAGGGAGGGCTTGCTCTCAGTCATCAAAAACCTACTCGCCCCAGCACCCGAGGAGGGGTGCCTTTTCTCGGACCCCAATCCACGTGTTTTACACCTCAGTGCTCCTTGAAGACCCTGGAATTATTTGACAACTTTTCCTAACTGATATTTCCCCTCAGCTTCCAGAATTGGGGTGAGTGAGTGAGTCTTCCTCTACTTCTTACCATAGAGAAGACAGTTTTGGAAAAATTTAGTTTTAGCGCGCGTCCTTTATCTGTAGGGCCTCCCGGCAGCCACCCCAGGGCCATGAGACTGTGGTTAGGTGGGCCTCAAAGGATTTTTGTTTCCCCATAGGCTCAAGCCAGTTATGTGAAATAGACCCACGAGCATTTACTGTATTATTGCCGACTTTCTATGTACTCAGATGGCTTGTCATAAAGCAGCCACCAAGTTTTACAGGCTGTCCGCACTCTTCTCTGATTCTTCTCTGCTCTGTCCTACCCCAAAATAAGTGCCAGGTGGATGACATCCAGGGTCAAAACAAGGTGCAGGAGGATGAGGAAGGGCTGACCCCTAATTCCTGTTGGGTCGCATGCAGCTTCGCGTTATGAAGATGGCCAGAGCTGTCTACTTTGACGGGACAGTGGCCAAGGAGCCTTCTTGTTCCAGTTTTTTTTTTTTTTTTTAAGTATTTATTTATTTAGAGAGAACCAGTGGGGGAGGGGCAGAGGGGAACAGAGGATCCCAAGTGGGCTCCGCGCTGACAGCAAAAAGCCCGACGCAGGGCTCGAACTCACGAACCGGGAGATCATGACCCGAGCTGAAGTCGGACGCTTACTCGACTGAGCCACCCAGGCTCGCCTCGTTCCAGTTCTTAGAGCTATAGATAGGATGTCTTGGTAATTAACCTCCCAAACTGTCTCTCTGGATCAGATTCTCCTTCGCTTCAGGAGGCTAAACCTTTTCTTCGCCTGACTCATAAAATAAGAGGCCAATACAATTTAACAGCCCTTGATTTAAGAGCAGACACAAAGCCCATCGCATAGGGGGAAGATGGTGTAACTTACCCTCCAGTGACGTGTGTTGTTGCCCCGTCTTCCTCTGCATCTGTAAGCACATGTAGAGAGGTGACAAGTGTCCTTCTGCTTAGAAGTCATCAATGGTCTTGGGCATACACCGATGGCAGGAAAAAATCTTCCCAATGTCATACCTTTCAAGGCTGTTTCTGGAGAGCCCATCTGATCTTGCTTTTCAGACTAGGTTTACCCTGGAGGCACTGTATAACCTTTGAGCCTCCCATCTGAACAACCGGAGAGACCAGAGCGGCAGCACGGGGGCTGCCCTGGAATGTTGCCTGGGACACTTCGGGGTTTTTCCACCGGTAGGGCAACAGCCTGCGAGTTTGCCTGGGATTCGAGGTTAGGCTGGGTCAGTTCCAGAATCCCAGAGGCCAGGTGGGGGAGCCACGAGGTGGGATGTCGCAGTCTCTTGAGTACCTCCTCTTTGCAGCCAGGGACACTAGAACTGGTGGAAGGAGATGGAGGTGACCAGAGAAGGTTTTGCGCAAGTGGGACAGCGTGGGCCATGCGGCTTTGCAAGGCTTCGAGGGCCGAGCAGAGTGACCCTTAACAGGATTTTAGACCTGAACGCAAAGCAGATGCTGTGACCGTAACTTCCTGGTCTTGAATAATTGAGCAATTGCTCCTTAAAGCCCCTGTCCCCCCCCCCCCCCAACACCAAGCAAAAGGAACCTGAGTCAGTGTGAAGAGCAGAGACCCTGACAGGTTCCAACCTAGTGAGGTGTAGGCAGTGAGCAAATGTGCCCTCTGAGCTCTGAGGGCCACTCGCCCGGTCACGTGAGCAGACCTTCTGCCTTTAGCTAGCTACCGGTAAATTTAGCACTGTTTATCCTCTCCAGCTTGGTCTGGGAGCCCACAGCACAGCTGTCTGATCAGCTGAATCTCCCTTTGAATTTGTGACTTTGTGCACCGCCCCCCCCCCCCCTTAGCTTACCTTGCCCCAGATAATGGCATGGGCCCTGAGCTTCCCACGTAGCTGAACTGATCAGCGGCCATCTTGTATATGCCCTTTAATAGTTGGGGAATTCTAGAACTAGAGGAGGCTCAGACTCCTCTGCTGTCACTCTCTGCCTTCTAGGGGGTGACTGCTGAGACATCGGGGGGCATGTCATACTCTCTCCCCAGAGCTGCTGGGGGGCAGTCCTCCTCTAACTAAAGTCTGTTTATTTTCCTTCACTTTTGCATCCATGCAGAAGACTGATAAATTCTAAGTCCTTAGAAGCAACCTATCCTTTAGCCATTATTACCTATCTTTCTAAGATCTCACTGGTTTCTACATTCCTGTGACAGAGCTAAATAATGGCCAATGGATGCCCAGGGGTAACTTAGCTGGGCATAGCTGAGGTTGTATCTAGTTCCCATTGTGTTTGTGGACCTGAGGAGCCCCTTCAGTCTGCCCGTGGTCTTGGTCTTGCTCCCGGGATGACGTGACATTTCTTAATTTAACGTTACCTCCTTCATTTGGTATCTTTATTCTACCTTGTGCTGATTTACATCTTTCAATTCCTTGCCTCAGATTAAGCCTCATTTGCTGTTTTCGTTTCTTCTTGCCCACCTCCCCTTTCCCCAAATTAGAAGTCCAGAGCAGTGAGCCAATTGAGTTTGACCCCAACCTGCCAAGATTGAAATGCTAAAGGGTTTACATCCATCCTGAGGAGTGAACAGAATTTCCGTCTTCCCACATTAAGCCAGTTCTTTTTTTCTCCCCCACAACTTTTACTTTGGAAGAATTTCAAACCTACGGAAAATTTGTAAGCACACTGCACACCCATTTATCTTTCACCTAGACGCACCGATAACTTTTTGCTACAATTGTCAAATCTTCTCTCTTTCTGTGTATTAGGTATGTGCGCGTCCAGACTTATGTGTGCATCCGTATGTGTGTTTTGTTTGTTTGTTTTTGGTGAACTGTTTGGAAATTATAAACACCATGACACCTCACCCTTAACCTCAGTGGCATCTCCTGAGAATAAGACCAACTCTTACACATTATCATGGTATCATCACTATCCCAAAGAAATTATCTATAATCCCGCCTCATCTACTATCCAGTCCATTTTCAAATTTCCCCTTTGATTGCTCTTTTCTTTTTCTTTTTTTTAAGACTTTATTTTTTTTTAAGTACTCTCTACACCCAGCACGGGGCTGGAGCTCACAACCCCAAGATCAAGAGTCCCATGCTCTACCGACTGAGCCAGCCAGGTGCCCCTTGTTTTTGATCCAGTATCCAGTCAAGGTCCCCATTTGCTTATATCCTCTTAAAAAGTCTACTTAGAATTCCCCTCCCACTTGTGTTTTTTGTTTTTGTTTTTTTAATAACTGCTTGAAAAGCGTGGACCAGTTCTGCCTTTGAGCTGTCCCACATTCTGAATTTTTCTGGCTGGTTTTTTCCACGGTGGCATTTAACTTGTTCCTCTATCCCCTAGATTTCCTGCAAATGAGAAGTTAGGTCTGGGGTCTGATTTGATTCAGGTAAAACATTTTTAGCAAGAATATTTCATGGGTAAAGTTGTGTCCTTCATAGTATATTACTTTAGGAGGCACATAAGGTCAGGGTGTCCGTTACTAGTAACGGCTACATTTGATAACTAGAAGTGGTGCCTACCAGATTTCCTGCTGGAAAAATACATTATTCTTTTAATAGGTGGTTTAGGGGATGGTACTTTGGCATTATTTAAATATTCTGTTCCCCACAACATTTCTTCCAGTGGTTTGGCACCCACTGAAAACTCTCCCTGACTGAGAGATTACTTTGGGAGTTGATAAAGCTAGCTGGAATTAACACTTATGGACAGACATGAGTATGAACGTGAGATGGTCAAAAGGGGAGTACTTTTTTTTTTTTAAGAGAGAGAGTGTGTGCAAGCAGGGGAAAGGGGAAGGGAGGGAAGGGGCAAAGAGAGAGAGAATATCCCAAGCCAGCTCCACACTCAGCGCGGAGTCCCACGCGGGGCTCAATCCTACGACACTGGGATTGTGACCTAAGCCAAAATCAAAAGTCAGGTGCTTAACCAACTGAGCCACCCAGGTACCCCCAAAATTAAAAGAAAATATTTTCTTTTGGGTTTTAGAATCATCAGTGGGAAGGGGGGAGGCACCAAAGCAGGGTCAATCAAATTCCATCAAAGATTAGGTATTTTATGGGGTGCCTGGGTGGCTCAGTGGGGTGAGCATCTGACGACTTCGGCTCAGGTCATGATAACAGGGTTCATGAGTTCGAGCCCCGCATCGGGCTCTGTGCTGACAGCTCAGAGCCTGGAGCCTGCTTCCGATTCTGTGTCTCCCTCTCTCTCTGCCCCTCCCATGCTTGCACTCTGTCTCTCTCTCAAAAATAAATAAACATTAAAAAAATTCAACAAATTACAAAAAAAGACTAGGTATTTTGCGTGTGTTGGGCTGGTATTCAATTGAGTAATAGTTGCTTACACATATATTGCTGTCTGTCAGTTTGCTTGAGGTCAGGGAGAAGGCAGGCTGGATGGAACTAAAAATAACTCCTAGTTTGTTCACAAAGCAGAAATTATTTTGACTATTTGGAAGTTATCTATAATTCTGTTCTTCTTTTTCTTTCTTTCACTCACTTTGCATTCGCCTCATTGGAAAAGGAATCTCATTTTTTTAATTGTCTTCTTCTTCCCCTTGACCCCCCCCCCCACTACACACAAGACGCCCAGTGGGTCAAACAGTGTCCCAGAGGTTCCCTGGTATGATCACCCTGGGTTCCTAGCAAGGGAAAGGACCAGAATCCTTCCAACCCATGGAAGTAGCTCCTCAACCAAAGCAGCCAGACAGTCAGACGCTGGAGCCTGACAGCAGAAGACGGGCGTGGGAATTATACTCTCAGATATATGGGTAAAGTTGTGTCCTTCATAGTATATTACTTTAGGAGGCACATAAGGTCTGGCACATAACCCAGTCTTCTGGGTTAAAAAGATCTGCATCTCAATTTTCTGGGTGGCACTGGAGAAATCAGTTCACCTCTGTACACGAGGGCCCCACCTGTAACACCTTGGAAACTCTTCACCCTCTTCTGTAGGTGAGTTCACGAGAGGGTGGGGTGCACACATTCAGAGCAGGCATCTCTAAGTTTCCATCACGGGTGTCCTCTCGCAGGATTTGGTGTAGATGATCTTTCTCAATCTCTGATGCTTCCTGTCCCTCATTTATCTTACAAGATTACCTGCGAGCTGACTGGATATTGTGATTTCTTCTTGACTCGATAGGAATCAGATTGTTTGTGAGAAGTGAAGATCCGGAGGGGTTTACGCCTGTCCTCTGAGTTTATAGGCCGCCCAGAGAGTCCTCACTCCCAAATAACCACGGGTGGCAATTTTTTTTAAGAGGGAGGAGACTAGGCTATGTGCTATTTATGCTATGCGTGCAGAGGCCAAATAGGTCCCAAAGGAAAGCGTGCTCCAATCACTAACTGCTATTATTTCGTTTTAAGAATGTTGAAATCCGACAGAACTAATTCTTCAGAGAATTCAGATAAAAGGTGAAAAGTTCACACCACTTCCTTTTCTTCCAACTCCAGCTTCTTGAGAACCAAGCAACTCTCTGAGTAACTGCTGTCTACTCTATTTGCACACGCACACACACTCACTTGAGATCACCCTTTTCCTCCTTGCTGATACGAAGAGTCAGCCTCTCCTTTTTTTTTTTTTTTTTTTATTTCCCCACAGTGACATCTCTAGATGGGTTTCTCCTGGCCCTTCTCTCCCACTTCCCATAGATGTGGTCTGTGTGCCAGGAAGTCAGACACAGCCAGAAATGCTTTCCCTTGAGCTGCACACTTAACCATGCACTTAGGAATTCATTAAGGGTCTGGCTGAACAGTTTCTCATGCATATACAAATATCATCGTTCTTTTCCGTTTAGGTAAGCCTTCTTGGTAAGGGAAATGTGATGTTACTCTTGTTTCCTTCTTGCTTTTCAAAGCGCATTTCTGTAACTTCTCCTCCCTGTTGTGGTTGCAGTGAGCTATTTGCTTGCGTTGAAAGAGGCGTTTAAAGCCCCAGGTTTGATTTTTCCCAGCTGGGATGGTTGGGGGTCTCCTTGGGCTTTCCAAGGAGGGCTTCTAACTCTTGTACAGTCATATTGGGGATTTCAGTTTGACCACAACTTCCCTCCAAAACCCACACATCCCTGAGTTCAGCAGTTCGGCAGCTCTGGACCACAGGGTGCTCAGAAGACCAGCCTATAGTGTGTAATCCCAACACACGTACTGAAATGGAAAAAGAATCCCTATAAAGCTGCTGGAAGGAACTTCCCCTACTGACTGCCAATCTGGTCCTGGGGAAGTGTTTAGAAATTCTGATTCCCTATTTTACTTTGCTTCTCTCCAGATTAACACCCCCCCCCCCACCTCCTCCCCCAACAAAAGTGCTGCATCACAGCCTGGAGGTGGGCGGGACAGGGCAGTCCCTTCTCCCTTGATGGCCAGCCCTGTGCCAGCCTCAGCTTCCCAGACCGTCCTGCCCGCTCATCTTTCTGAAAGAAAATCCCTGCCGGAAATAAGCAGATTGTAGAAAAACACAAATACTATGATCTCATTTTTTTTAAGTTTTTTAATGTTTTTATTTTATGATTGAGACAGAAACAGAGCGTGAGTGGAGGAAGAGCAGAGAGAGAGGGAGACACAGAATCTGAAGCAGGCTCCAGGCCCTGAGCTGTCCACACAGAGCCCGACGTGGGGCTCGAACCCACGAACTGTGAGATCATGACCTGAGCCAAAGTCGGCCGCTTAACCGACTGAGCCACCCAGGCCCCTGCCTCATTTTATTAAAAAGACACACGCACACACGCATGCATGGAGAGGGATCAGGAAGGGTGTGACCAGGTGGCGATCTGTGAGGGGGGACCTGCACAGTTTTAATTTTTCAGTTTTTGCCCCTCTGCCTTGTCTTAATTCCCCCCATATAGCTACATCTTCTGTTACAGGAAGTGATCTCTCTGCAAGAGAGGAGGCGAGAAGGCTAGTGCGAATAACGCTTCAAAGCCCAGCGACACGAGAAAGCGACTCCTCGCTTGTTTGTTAGACCGACTAGTTGTTGAGTTTTGGCCACGCGTGTGATCTCATCGGCTCTCTTTCTCCCTTCTGTAGTCCTTCCTGGGTATTTTGGGATCCCTGGGCCTCATGTTAATGGAGGATGGGGGAGAGGAGGCTTGTCTTATTTCCCAGGCTTCTCCTGCATTCCTTCAACGGTAGTAGTAACGTGGGTGAAGTCGCCCCCCTAGATGCCCAGCCGGGACCCTCCCCTGCCCCTGGTCAGCGGCTGGTTTCTCGGTGCAGGCTGCCAAACCTCCACCCCACACTCTATCTCTGGCCACGGTGAGGAAGGTAGCCACAAAAGCCTCACTTCCTGCATCATCTGCTGCCTTCCTCCTTCCCCTGGCCCCCTCTAAGCACTGTCATCCTCCTCCTTTGGGTTCCTGGGGTGGGGGTAGGGGGTTGCTGGCGTGGTCAGGCCCAAGCTGATCTCCAGCCAGGGATAGGAGGGAACGGCAGAGGCTGTGTCCTCCTTCATCGTTGTCCTCGTGTCCCCCTCCCACATCACGGGTGCTTATAGACCGGCTTGGTGTGGGCACTCAAAATCTGCTCGCCGGTGGAATCCGTCGGTCCGTGGTGGTGCGCCAGGCCCCCTCTTGGCCCCTCTCGGTCCAATGTCTCACCTACTCTTTGCTTTCCGCCCCCTGGACTATCCCCCCAACGCACAGACACCTGACCGCTGGTCCTCTCCACTCAGCGCCCCTCTCCCCGAAGCGAGACAAAGGCAGCAGTTGGGAAACAGGACCGAGTGGCTTTGGAAGATAGCACCTAAGGCTTCTTATCTCCGGTGCGAGCTGTTTTGTTTTGTTTTTTCCACTTGCCGTTGCCCAAGAACCCAAGCGCCCGCCGCTGCTCAGCTGCATATGGTGAAATGGCCTGGCGCCATGCCAGGCGGCTTCGGCAGGTGGTTGGGCTGTGGCAGTGGCTGCGTGCGATGGGCCGATAATACCCCCCAGCGCTGTCAACAGGACGCTCCACCCTCCCGCAGGGACCCGGCCGGTGTCCCTGCAGCCTGCTGCTTTGTCACGGCCCATCATGATAGGGGCCGCCCTTCCCAGATAAGGGAGCCGATTGTCCCGTTTCCCTCCCCCGCCCCTCCCCCGTTTCCCAAATCTGAGAGGGGTACTTTCCAGAAATGAAACCGGTTTCGTCTTCCAACCACAAGCAACCGTCGCGACGTCTCAGTGCTTCTTCTTTAGCTGTAGTCCCACAGTGGCCGCGCAGAGCCCAATCCCCAGATCTTTCTGGTATATCCATGAGGATCAGCCTGCAAGCTCCCCTTTCAATGATGCTCAACTCGTGAGATTTCCCAGGGATGGTCCCACCTGAGCTCGGTCTCCGTGGACAGCACAGCTTCTCCAAGCAGTGGATGTATGTCCCTCTCCATTTATTCAAGGGGGTGTCCGTCTTGGGTTCGACTGGCATTAGCAAAGCAAAGGCTTTGACCCTGAAGTAGCCCACGTTCCCCAGGGATAGTGTGGCTAGAGCAGCGTTCTCTTCCTAGGCTCCTCCCCCCCACCTTCTATCCTGAAGAATTGTGGAAGAGGAAGGGATTAAGTGACATTAATTGGTTCAACCTGATCTGTCTGGTGAAGACTTTAAAGCAATTTTGCCTCTCATCTTCTGTTCTCGAGAGCATCCCTAAGAGGGAACTTAGGCTGGGCTCAGGTTGGCCAGAGGGGAGAGCAGGCGCAGTGAGGTCGGGTGGTGGTGGCTGCACTCACCTCATGAGATGGGTAGAGCCTCGGTCCCAACTAACTGGGTCCCTCACATCTGAGCCGCTTCAGGATATGTCAGGGGGCCACACTGTTCCAGCCTGCCGCCCCCTTGAGGGTGGCACCAAACACGTCACTGTCTGATTCTAGCTTTCGATGGTGTTCCATTTAGTGGTGGGGGGAACTTGACACCTTGGTTTAGCCCTTTATCGGTGTTGGTGCCCAAATTAGGAGGTGCTCCCTGAACCATTTAGGGCGAGGTTTTTGAAATAAGCGGTACATTTTCTTTTCCTATCAAAATCTAATTTTTCAGAACGTGCCCTCCTCCCCTTTTTTCCAGGCATGAGGGAAACAGGGCATTTTACTCTCTCCGGAGGTATTGGGACATACCAAGAGTTTGGGGGTCAGGGAGGGGAAGTGGGGCCTTGCTGAGGTCTCTGAGAAGCACATTCTGTCACCTTGTGGCTGGTAGGAGCTGTGACAGCGCTAGGATGTGGTCACTGTAGAAATAAGTCTGGGGCCCTGTTGTCTTTGGAGGAAGAGAAACTGAGGCAAGGCCTCCAGTTTGACTCTGATGCAATGAGATCCTTGCAGGTCTGGCAGAGGAGAGAGGCCCCTGGTTCCGGATTGGGGTGCTTCCTTTCTCTCCATTCCTATCCCTCCTCCGCACCTTGTTTTCTCTTTCTTTCTTTCTTTCTTTCTTTCTTTCTTTCTTTCTTTCTTTCTTTCTTTTTTGGATATTGGTACTTTTATGTATATGGAAGAGCAAGTCAGGACCCATGACACCCTCAGATCTTTGTGAATAACTTTGGTGAGAGGTAGCCAGAAAGCACGTAGAGTTGACCAAGGTGGGTGGTTGGATTCTCACGGCAAACCCCAGGATTCTGCGTGCCCTTCTCACCCCGGGAGCACTGGGAGGAAGGTCCCATCCCTGATTGCTGCCCTTGAGATTGGACTCCTACCAGAGCTCGTGATCGGGGTGGGATATGACAGGTAACGCGAACAGATACCAAATGGGTGTGGTTTAAATGGTCCCTAGGAGATCATAGCGTCTCTGAATTCTGAACCCAAGGTTTCAGAGACTTTAAGAAACAACCCAACCAACTCAGGAAACAGAAAATGAGCATAGACACCTGGGCCGTGCCTACCATCGAAAGACTCCCTTCCCCGAAAAGGGTCCAGAAAGACAGTCCTTCCTGCAGGTGTCCTTGCAACCTCAGAGGGTGTTTCTTGATGCCGAAGGGGCAGGAGCCCATGTGGGGTGAGGGAAGAGGAATGAGGCTTGGGTTTAGGTGTTAGGATCACCTCGGATCTTGTGGGTGACTGAGTCCAGCCTGAGACTGGCCTTCTCTGGGCCTTGGTTCCCTTACAGTCTCCCCAGCCCCTTTCAGGGCTGACGGGAGAGTAAAGACCCACATTAAAAGACTGTGCAGGTGGGCCGAAACTCGAAAGTTCTATATAAATACCGGAGAGTCCTCATGGTCCCTGTAAAGGAAAAATCTCAAAGAAGATTTTGCAGCAGCTTCTGCTGAGGGGCTGGGCGAGGTGGGTCCCAGAGATATCTCCCCCTCGCTGCTCCGCCCTCCCACCCCCTGCCCCTCCCCAGGAGTCCCAGCCCCCTTTTGCACCACGATGAAGCAGCTGTCAGGATCATGGTGTTCTGGCCTTGATGCCAACCTCTTGCTCATCTGCTTCCCACCTGCCTCTCTCTGTCACTCGGTCACGTAATCCTGAAAACTTGCTTTCTGAGACTGCCGCCTCATCCCCGGGGTCTTGTGGGCACTTTCGGAGGACCACAGGGCAGCCATGTTGGGTCTGACCTGCCCGCCAGCTTGTGCCAGAACCTCCCCAAAATATCAGGACTGCCACCATTTGATCTCAAATCCAGGGTAGGAGAAAGAGCGGTGGGCATGCTAGTGTGGAAGATGAAGTTGGGGCATGAACCCAGCATGCCTGTGCTGACTTAGGGTAACAAGGCTCAGGGAGCAGAATAGAGAGGTCCGGTCTTCCTGAGCCAGAGAGAGGAAGAGACAGGCAGGCCTGGGGGCTTTACCCAGGGGAGCGGGTTGAGCAGGGATGCACAAACTTTGAATCCGTGCTATAATTAGAGGAGGTGTTCCCTTGCAGTAACAGCTTTTTGATTTGATTTTTTAAAATTTTTTAATATTTTTAGTATTGAGGGACAGAGAATGAGCATGAGAGGGGCAGACAGAGAGGGAGACACAGAATCTGAAGGAGGCTCCAGGTTCTGAGCTGTCAGCACAGAGCCCGACACGGGGCTGTCGAACTTACAAACCGTGAGATCATGACCTGAGCCGAAGTCGGACGCTTAACCGACTGAGCCACCCAGCCGCCCCAACAGTTTTTGATTTTATACGAAGACTTAGGCATCGGCCAACCACCAGCCCTATGTTCTAGGTGCCGGGTAGGTTACAAAGATAAGTCAGAGACAGTCCTTGGCCGCACGATGTTTATTATCTGGGAGTTAAAACACTCATAATCCAAGAGGATGCTGAGTACTAGAAGGGCACAGAGTGCTGGAGAGAATCAGAAAATCCCCAGATACTCCTTCCAGGGAATCCAGAAGGCTTCATGGAGGTGGAGCCATTAGGCTGGCCCTGACTCACGGGGCAGATTTCAACCCTGGGCACGTGGGCAAAACCTCAGAGGAGGGAAGGCCCAGGACGTGAGTGGGAAGTGGCGCTTAGTACGGCCTGTCTGGAACATAGAAACACCTTGGAGAGGAGTGGTGTGAGCAGGAGAGGTAAGTGGGACCTGAACATGAGAGCATGAGGCCTTTGGCTACCACCTTTGGAAACGAGCCTTTGAAGAGTTTTAACAGAAACATTCAGATCATAAAAGGACGTCTTGTAGGTCAATGTATATTATTTGGAAAAGTGTTTATAGCTTAAGGTGAAAATGTATTACAAAACAATATGTATGGTATGATCCCATTTTTTAATTTTATTTTTTTGAAGTTTTTAAAATTATTTTCTTAAGTTTATTTATTTATTTTGAGAGAGAGAGAGAGAGAGAGAGAGAGGGACAGAGAGAAGGAGAGAGAATCCCAAGCACGCTCTGCACTGTCAGCACAGAGCCCGATGCAGGGCTTGAACACGCGAACTGTGAGATTAGGACCTAAACTGAAATCAAGAGCTGGACGCTCAACCCACGGAGCCACCCAGGCGACTCGAGATATTTTTTGCTTTTTAAGTAATGTCTATACCCAACATGGGGCTTAACCTCACAACTCGGAGATCAAGAGTCACTTGTTCAACTGATCCGAGCCAGCCAGGTGCCCCGTTTTTTATTTTTATTTTATTTACTTATTTTTTTATTTTTTAATTGTTTTTACTTATTTATTTTGAGAGAGAAAGTGCATACGTCGGGGAAGAATAGAGAGAGAGGGAGAGAGAGAGAATCCCAAGCGGGCTCTGCACTGTCAGCTGTCAGCACAGGGCCCAGTGTGAGGCTCGAACTCACGAACTGTGAGATCATAACCCGAGCTGAAATCAAGAGTCAGGCACTTTAGTGACTGAGCCACCCAGGCATGCTCTCCCCCGCTCGTTTTTTATTTTAAAGCTCGCGCGCGCGCGCGCACACACACACACACACACACACACACAGCAGCAAGGCTGACGTGGTTATAGCTCTCAAAGTATTATCCACAATTATCTGTGGATGTTGAGGATTGAGGGTTTTTTCTTTTTGTTTATATATTTGCCGACCTTCCCGCAATTCACTTAACTACTTTTGCA
Organism: Cryptoprocta ferox; assembly: GCA_028646485.1. NCBI lineage: Eukaryota > Metazoa > Chordata > Mammalia > Carnivora > Eupleridae > Cryptoprocta > Cryptoprocta ferox. The sequence continues at coordinate 33,034,667 of CM053565.1, forward strand.
ATATGTTGTTTTTCATTTGTTTTAAATAAGCACATATGAGGGACACCTGGGTGACTCGGTTGGGCATCCGACTTCGGCTTAGGTCCTGATCTCACAGTTCAAGCCCCGCGTCAGGCTCTGTGCTGACGCTCGAAACCTGGAGCCTGCTTCCGATTCTGTGACTCCCTCTCTCTCTGTCCCTCCCCTGCTCGCATTCTCTCTCTCTCTTTCTCAAAAAAGAAAATAAATAAACACATATTATAGCTGAGGGAGAGGACTCAGAAATATGCCAGGAATTAAATAAAAACAAACTGAAAGTTACCCATGGAGTGACATTTGTGATCTGCAGATCGTGGGCAGGGAGACCCCTCAAATGTCCAATAATGAGTGAGTGGCTAAGCAAACTACTGTATACCAACCTGGTGGAATATTATGTAGTCATTGAAAATGGTAAATATGTAGATTGTCGATACTTGGAAATCAGTATGTGAAATGGGTAGAAGAAAGCAGAACGTAATGTACATTTCATATTAATTACAACTATGTCAAAATGTGTGTAAATGTGTATGGATTTGGATAATGTACATGGTTTTAGTATCTCTTTTTCTTTTTCTTTTTTAATGTTTATTTTTGAAAGAGAGAGAGCACGAGCGCACGTGCAGGTGGGGCAGGGGCAGAGAGAGAAAGGGACAGAGGATCCAAAGTGGGCTTTGCACTGACAGCATCAAGCCCAGTGCAGGGCTTAAAGTCACAAACTGTGGGATCATGACCTGAACTGAAGTGGGACCCTCAACCACCCGGGCGCCCCTCTTTTTCTGTCATGGTAAATGCTTAACATAAAATTTACCATTTGACTATCTTAAATTCACAATTCGGTGGCATTAAGTACGTTCATAATATTGCACAACCATCCCCACCATCCGTTTCCAGAACGTGATCATCATGCCAAGCAGAAGCTCCGTGCCCATTAAATTATGAATCCCTCCCTATTCCCTTCACCCCCTAAGTCCCTGGTAACCTCTATTCTACTTTCTGTCCCTGTGTGTTTGGCTCATGTAAGTAGAATCATACAATAGTTGTCCTCTGTGTCTGCTTTATCTCACTTAGTACAATGTTTTAAATTTTTTTAACGTTTATTTTTGAGAGAGAGAGACAGAGACAGAGACAGAGCGTGAGCTGGGGAGGGGCAGAGAGAGAGGGAGACCCAGAATCCGAAGCAGGCCCCAGGCTCCGAGCTGTCAGCCCAGAGCCCGACGTGGGGCTTGAGCTCACGAGCCGTGAGATCATGACCTGGAGGAAGTCAGATGCTTAACCGACTGAGCCACCCAGGCGCCCCTCATTTAGTACAATGTTTTAAAGTTTGTGTTGTAGCGTGTATCAAAATTTCATTTCTTTTTGAGACTAATAATCCATTGTGTGCACACACCACGTTTTGTGTATCCATTCTTCTGTTGATGGGCATTTGGTGGCTTCCCCCTTTTGGTGGCTGTGAATGGCACTGCTGTGAACATGGGTGTGCAGATATCTTCTCGAGACCCTGCTTCCAATCCTTTTGTATATTTCCCTAGAAGCAGAATTGCTGGATTGTACAGTGATTTGATGTTTAACTTTCTGAGGAACTGCCAACCTGTTGGTGTCTTTTTAATATAAAGCTCTTCAAGTTTATTTATCCCTACAGCCCCCGGTTCCTTTTGCTCTGTTTAATGCACACATGAATTGTCAAGGGATTGCTACAGATGTGAAAGCATTTTGCTCTGTTTAAAGGAAAGAGCCTTTACAGATCTTGAGAGCGTAGAATGTTTTGAATGTGGCCATGGAAAACAGGCTCAACCCAGATGACTGAAACTTACACATGATTCCAGAACTCTTACATTTTATAACAGTTTCCATGTTTACCTTCTCCCCAAATTTAACCAAGGTAAAACTTAAATGATTGGATTTATAATTGCTTTATGTTTGTCCCATTTAGCCTGGAGTCGGAGACGGTGGAGGGATCCCAAAGACTGATTTTCCCAAGCTGGATTCCTCCATCCTGGGCAGTCGAAAGGAGTTCTGTTGTTCTCTCGGTCTCAGTCACCTAGGGTTGCTGAGCTAACCCGTCTTGAAGGAAGTATAAAGAGTCCTTCAGTTAACTGGGTTGAATTTGTTCAGTGCTTAGGGGCCCTGCAATAGGTGCCAGAGAGAGGCAGGACAGGGGATAAAAGATGGCTTTTTGGCCACTTAGCGTTCCCTCGTTAATGATGGGAAACAGTCCTGCTCTCCTACGGAGATTCAGAGTTCAGAGTCCATGAGGAACAGAAAAAAGATAGAAGACATGTATCAAGTAACCCCGCGTCCAAAGCCAAAGGATGTAAGTTGTTTCCAGTGATAAAGTCCAGCTGGTTAAGTCAGAAAAGCTCCGGTCTGACTGTATTTGCTTTTATGGGCCGCTCTATGTTCTTTTAGGAGGGAGGTGGGTACAAGTGCAGACGTGGCCATCAGGTGAGGCTTCCTAGGAGAGAGAAGGCTGGGTACCACGTCTCCCTCCTCCGTGCTGATGTCAAGGTGGGCGGGCTGTGCTCTCTTCCAGCCAGTGTCCCGTGTTCCGTGGCCCCAGAAAAGTCAGTGTGTAGGCCTCAGCCACCCCAGGTCCGACGTACATTCTCTCTGGACACCATCCTCAGCTCCTACCTTCTGGGCCAGTGGCCACGAGATGCTGATGGGGCCTTCACCGGCTGTACCAATGACAAGGCCACCCAGGTAATGACGCGCTCTCCTAATGGGATAAGGATGGGGGGAGAGGGTTGGCTGAGGAGGCCTTTGGTCTGCTTACCAGCCCTGTCACTGGAATGATCTGTCCTGCGTTCGGGCTGTAAATATGCATCATGTAGCTTTTCATCGTCTGGTATTTGCCCGGTCGGTTTTCTCGGTGAACTTACGTGAAAACGAGTTTGCCTTCCACCTGGCTGGTGGAAGAGAGAAGTCAATCTGGGTTTTCTAGTTTGGCTCTGAGTATTTGTGTGTGGGTAAGCAAGCGTTGACTTTGGAACTATTCGAGGTTCTAAAAAATGAGATTTACCTTTCTAAACTTAAGCAGGCCAACGTTCAGCCAGGTTGGCACTCCCCAGACAACTGGAAGAGGTGGCCAAGAAGCATGTGGAGCTAGGATCGATCCCATTGGAGCAATAGAAGTGGAAAGTTCTCAGATAAGGAAGACTTGACCCCAAGCCAGCAGCCCCGTGGGATTTCAGTGGGCCCATTCAGGTCCTTTGAAGCCCCAGGTCCCCTCTGTCCATCATTTTCTTCCTGACGGTCTTTTCAGTAAGAATCCTAAACTTGGAAAGAATCTCTTTAGATCAGCCAGTCTACTTGTCAGTTTTTGAATAAGATAGTGTTCACCTCAGCAAGGAATCATCTCCTATGTGAAATTATACAATTTTTTCCTTTTTATTAAGTGTTTTTTGCATTTTTGAAAATGTTTATTTATTTTTGAGAGAACACACATGTGCATGAGGGGCAGAGAGAGACGGGGACAGAGTATCTGAAGCGGGCTCTGTGCTGACAGCAGAGTGCCCGATGCGGGGCTCGAACTCACGACCCTCAAGATCATGACCTGAGCTGAAGTCGGACACTTGACTGACTGAGCCACCCAGGTGCCCTTATACAAAAATACTTCTTAATCAGATTCGGGACTTCACCACGTCGTTAAGCATCAAATCTTTTCCATTTTGATACAGTTTAAACCTATTCCTGCTCAGCTTCCGAACTAAATGAGTTATCCTCAGGAAAGAGGAAGCAGGGTGGGAAGAACACAGGCTCAGAGGCATGCCTGCATCCTGGGGGTGGGGGGTGGGGGGTGGGGGGGGTCCTGGACAAGTCAGCTGTCCCTTTGCTAGCTGGGAGTGCGAACCTGCCCTGCTGGCGCTCACAGGTGGGCTGACAGCCAAGTGTGCAAGTGTTCCGTGCACTCACGCCACCCCCCTCCCCCCAGTGCATGTCACTTTGGTCCCTTTCTTTTATTTATTTATTTTTAATGAGATTCATTTTGTAATGTTGCTGGTGAATGTTTGAATGCCCAGTCCTGTTCTGGGCATGTGGAATGGAGAATGAGGAAATGAGAATGAGCTCTGGCCTCTGTGCGTCTGGATGCCCATCCCATGAAGGCCAGTGAACAGACAGCCAAGGGAGGAGATGGGGCCAAATGTCTGGCACGGCTTAGAGGACAGGAATTCTCGTGGGAATGCCCCACCTTGAACCAACAACAGTTTGCCGCAGCCAAGATCAGTGGGGCTCTTTAGATCCACAAACAGAATGCGAAGGGAGGACCACACTCCCGTGGCGGACAGGACAGTGGTGGGGGGGCCTGCTTCCTCGGTGCCCCGGGCACTGCTGTTCCCTGCATTCTCTAGAAAGGCCGAGGAAGGGAGATAGCTTGTGCTTTGCCCCCACGGGCCTGGAGCACACACTCCCTTCTCTCTGGAGAGGAATGTTGAATCCAAATCATGTGAATAGTCAAGTAGGACTTTGAGGGTGCAGACTTGTGAGCGCATCCCCCTTCGTCAGGCACGGGTCTTCTGGGTAGCCCACCTCTCCCCGTCTCTGTCACTTCCGGCAACCTTCGAGGAAGCCTCCACCCCGACTCCTTGGTTCTCTTTGTCAACTCCAGGCGGGGCTGGCCTCAGATGTTCCCCGGCCGGATTTAGAGGCATGGGCTGGAGACTGTGTATTTTCACTTGGGTCCCAGCTGCAGGCCAGATCTTTTATATAACAAGTCTGGGCTTCTTGCCACACCGAGACAGAGGTCAGCGATGCGCCTCCGTGGGTCTGGCAAGACCAAGCTCCGCAGCTTTTCCTCTTTTCCCGGGATGGGCTCCAGCCCTCGAGGAACTCTTAGCAACCTGTCAATATTGTGGCTGCAGGCAAGAGGTGGGAGCATTCGGATCAACGTAGGCATCCAAACCAAAATATGAGCTCTGGCCCGTCTTTCGTGCCATGGCCTCCTGGGAATTTTCTGCTTCTAGATTTGGGGCCCCATTCAAATTCCTGCTTGAGCCCCCTGGCCTGGCACCAGCCACCTCCTTAAACGCTCGGATCACGCTAGGAAGATCTGAGGCTCTCCTGACACCTCCCTAAGTCACTGGTGTTCCTTCCCTGCAGAGCATGGGCATATCCCCAGAAAGGACTAGAGACAAGGGAGGGCCTTTCGTGGGGAGACAGAAGGGAGTGTGGACAAGGGTAGAGGGAAGGTAGGGAGGCAGGATTTCCCAGAGTCCTTGAAAGCTGGAAGTCCAGGCAAGTTTCTGAGCTGGGCAGCAAGCCATTTCGATAGCCAGGCATGCTGCATTCTCGAGTCTTCCTCGCAAGGCAGAAGATGGTTACGCAAGCGTTTGGGGCAGGGGAGGAAGAGAGGTGGATGGGTCTTATTTGGGGGAATGGATTGTTCTGTGAAGTTCTGCACGCTCTGAGCCAGGAAGAGCAACGGGAGGGAGCTGACCAGCCCTCCCAGAGACCGGCTTGGGGAGCCCAAGGAAGAGCTCGGGTGCAGCGGGAGTGGGGCCCAGAGTGGCCAGCCGGGGAGGACTAGCGAGGCTCCTGTATAGAGTCACCACCATCTGGAGAAGGTGCTTTGTGTCTTAGAGGACTTTGCGAGGATTCTCCGAGGCGATCTGAACCGTTTTCCCCTCTCTGGACCACCCTCTCCCCAGGTCAGCTGGTCGACCAGGGTCGGCCATCGAGTGCTCGGGGCTGGCCCTCCTGGTTGGCGGGGGTGGGCGGGTGAGGGCTGCACACGCCGGCGGTTGTGGTCACCCCCTCCCTTCGTGCTGTGCAAAGCGCTAGTGCCTCCACGCACTCTTCTGGAGGGAGGAAGTGATCTCACCACAGCTGGAAGGACTGTTTGAGCAGAGTTCCCCCACTGGTCTCCTCCCGCAGACAGATGGGACCCTGAGCACCTGCTCTGCCTGGCCCCCCATTCTCCTCGTCCCGGCCCTGCTTCCTCCAACACGCTCCAGGTGAGGCGCGGAAGCCTCAATGGTAGACTTTTTCCTTTAGGCTTGATTTATCCTTTAGTGGGGGAAAAACCAGCTTAAGTCCTTGACGAACCTCATGGAGTGTCTTGTAGGCCAGAGGCAGAGCGGCATACTTCGTTTGGGAAGACTTCCCCTGCTGTGACTTTTCCCTCCCGTGTTTTCTTTCTTTCTTTCTCTTTTTCCCGAGCCAGCGCCCCAGCACTTGGTGATGACACACGATTCAGTCTGCCCGTCCCAGGCCTTCCTTGTGGGTGTGGGGGCCTGGGCAAGGCGCCTGCTTTCCACACTGGCGAGCCTGTGGTTTGACAACAGCACAGAGCATTTGAGAATGGGTCTGTGATGGAAAAGCAGAGGGTTACGTCGTCACTGTCGGGCCAGCGACGGTGGCCTTGGCCACCTGCAGCCAGAGTTGCTGGCGCGGGCCGGCAGACCACCCTCAGAGCCTTCTCCTGCGAGTGTTTCTCTAGAGTCCCCAAGGGGCTGATTCCCTGCTGAATTTCAGTTCAATACGTAGTTACTGACAGTCTGTACCAGGCCAGACACCACGCCATTCTTCGTCTCCCCATAGGTGTACTGAGCTGGGTTCCCAGGGCCCAGCGGGCTCTGCCAAGGTTGCTGGAGCCAGCACGGCCGGGATTCTTGCCTTGGAGTCCAGGTAGAAACTGAGTTGGGTTGGGGACAGTGGGACAAGATCTAGTGTGGAGGGTCTTCAGCTCCCTACAACCCCTGCCTTCTTGTTCTGCCAGGGCCGTTCTTTGGAAAGCTGTCCCCTACCCCCACCCGCAGCCATCCTTCCACGTGTAGTTCTGGGAGCCCAGAATCCCAGGCGAGACTTCCTTGGTTTGACCCGCATCCAGTTTTGCATAATCCGGGCATCATCTGCACAGTTGGCTGGTGTCACTCATGGCCAGTAAGTGGCCCTGCTTCTCTCCCTCAGCTGCTCCCCCTGGACCAGGGTGTTAAAATAAATCTGTTCCAGCGCATGAATCCCCTTGACAAACACGGCATTGTGGTCTGGTGAGCTCAAGCCCTAGCCCTGCTTCCAAAGGATCATCTGCAATGACTGCTTCCGTTGCCATTGTGCAGCCTGCCCTTGACCCCTGTTAAGTGCCATAAAGGATCGCCTTCCTTAGCGGTGACTTTTCTGTCCCCCACGGAGACCTTGGCCCAGACCTCTGTGCTGAGACCCAGAGAGGTGGCCTGTCTACCCGTATGCACTAGAAATAAGGTGCAGGGTGTGGTCCCCACTCCTGGCAGTCTGAGTTCCGTCGGAGGGGCCAAGGCCCACACTTGCACACGAGTCTGCCTGACAGATACTCCGAGCCAGCACGTAATCAGCTTCAGACAGGGGCTGACCTACTGTATTCGGTTCCTGGGGCTGCGATAACAAATTACCTCAAACGCAGTGGCTTAAAACAGCACAACTTGATCCTCTCACAGGTCTGGAGGCCAGAAGTCGAATTCTGGTTCACCCTTCCAAGGTGTTGGCGGGGCCGCGCGCTCTGGGGAGGCTCCCTGGGCGATCCACGCCTTGCTTCTTCCAGCTTCTGGGTCAGCCGGCATTCCTTGGCTTGCGGCCACATCACCCCAGTGGCTGCCTTTGTGGCCACATCACCTTATCTTCTTCCGTATGTGTCTCATTGCCTCTTCTGTCTCTCTTATAAGGTCACTCGTAACGGCCCGGTTGATCCTGGATAACCCAGGGTAATCCTCCCACCTTGAGACCCGTAACTTAATCACATCGGCAAAAATGTTATCGTAGGAGGTAACGTTTACAGGTTCCAGGGATTGGGACCTGGAATCTTGGCAGGGTCATTCTTGAGGCTGTCATGCCTACTGACCTCATCTCCTACTACCTTGCCACTCGCTCCTGCCATGCTGGCCTCATCGTTCCCAACCACACCAGGCTCGCTCCTGCCTCAGGGCCTTTGCACTTGCTACTCCCTCTATCTCAATCCCTCTTACCTCAGATATTCACATGGCTTACTCCCTCAACTCCTTCACATTTCCCTTCAGATGTTCCTTTTTCCTTGAGGACGTCCCTTACCTTTAAAATCACCTTCCCCTGCTGAGCATTCCTGTCCCCTTTTTTGACTGTGATCTTCTCTTAGTACTTATCACTGTTTGAACTGTGTCCCCAAGTAGAACATAAGCTCAGAGGGGACAAGGATTTTTGTTGTTTTGTGCTTAGTTGTGTCCCCAACACCTGGAACGGTCCTCGACACGCAGTATGCATTCTGTAACCATCTGTGGAGCGTACGGACGATGTAAATTTTGGGCCCATCTGTCCAGAGTGCACGCAGAGCAAAGGAACAGTCAGCATGAGGTAGACGAGTTAGGAGGGCCCCCCGAGGGAAAGGCTGTGACAAGTTGGTGGGACAGGTCATCTTCGGTGGAGAGGCCCAGGTGTAGAGGTCCAGGGTAAGAGGGGAGAAAGGAGGCAGAGCTAGACTTGCCTGGGTGGGTTGAGTGCCCAGTACGGAGGGCCCGTGGGATGGATGGAGGGTAAGACAGTGGTATTGGTGGGGGTTGAGGCAAAGCAATTTTTTTATTTTAATTTTTTTTATTTTAGTGTTTTATTTTTATTTTTGAGAGAGAGAGAGAGAGAGAGAGAGTGTGAGCAGGGGAGGGTCAGAGAGAGAGGAAGACACAGAATCCGAAGCAGGCCCCAGTCTCTGAGCTGGCTGTCAGCACAGAGCCCGACGCGGGGCTCGAACCCACGCACCGTGAGATCATGACCCAAGCCGAAGTCGGACACTTAACCGACTGAGCCACCCAGGCGCCCCAAAGCCATGGTCTTAGTAGCATGGTCTGCGTAGAGGCCGCGGTGGTCCTCTGGAAGATGGGGCCCAGCCGAGGGGGCTGGGGGTAAAGTGGACAGAGAGGGCTGACCCCAGTTTGGCATGAATTTTTCACACACTTTCTAAACCCCGGTGCCTGCCCACACGTCTCCCTCCACCCTCTCCTGCGCCTCAGAAGGAAGGAGGCAGTTGAGTCTGTAAGAGATGTTAGTGGAGCCACGGGCAGCCTGGATGGGGCTGGTTTTACCTACCGCCACCCCCCTACCCCACCCCCCACCGCCTGTGACTACAGAGTCTTCCTGGCCGAGGGGCGGTGAGCCTCTCCACCTTCGCCTTTGCCATCTGTCCTCTGGAGCCCCCGCCACCTACCAGGGACAGTAGGGTTGTGAGGGACTCAGCTTCGATGAGCAGAGCCAGCGATCGGTAGGGTTGGCTTCGGAGCCCCGGGAGGGGACGTGCGTCTGTGCGTCCGTTGGGCCGAGGGGGCTCCGGGAGGGGGGGCGCCTCCTCACCCCGTAGTGTGAGCAGCAGCTTTCCCCGGGCTGCGTCTGCCAACACCCTGGTTTAGAGAGACATGGGCATTTGGAAGCAGGCCAGCGGCTGGGTGGCCATGTGCTGTCACAGCCAGCTTTACCTCGGGGGCTTGGGCTGCGGGCCTGAAGGACATGCTGTGTGCCCTCTTCCCGAAGGAGGGGGTGTGGAGACGGGAGCCCTGGACGGTCTTCCTTGTGGCGCTAGCATCCGGGAAGGAGTGGGGAGCAGCGGTCTTCCCCACCCCCCCCGCCCCGGCTGTGTCCCATGGCTCCGGGAAGGTCCTGATCAGCAGCTGGGAGAAGAAAGAGCCAGGGAGACTCAGCGCCCTGTGGCCCATCCGCACAGCTGTCACACAGGGCAGTCTGCCTCTCACCCCCCCCACCTCTTCTTCACAGCTGTTGGGTGGTGAGTGGTGGAGGGTTGTCCCCCCCCCCATCCTCCCCCTTTTCTGTTTGCAACAACCTCTCGGGGGAGGTCAGCAGATCTGCTGGAGGAGATGGTTCCCAGGCCCTCATGGTTTTGGCAGCTCGTGCAGAGAAGTAAGAGCCGGTTCCCCTGGACCATTCCCCCTTGGGCCCCTCCCTTGGAATGGAAGTAGGGGTGTTGGTGGTGGGAAGCGATCTTGGCCTCCTGGGCCTCGTGCTTAAGCCAACGGCTTCCGCCCTCAGGTTGGGGCCCAGGAAGTGGGTGTACAACTCCCTCTGTCTCCATCTTGGGCCCCTGGCCTTCAATGCAGCCCGGGCCCGGGGGAGGGATATGGCCCACTGAGAGCCTCGTTCTCACGAAAGGCAGAACAGGGCCCGAGAGGAGTTGTGATGAAGCCAAGAGGGGTCAGGAGTCGGGGCTGAGTTCAGAATTCTGGCTTCCTCCTCGCTGAGAATGTCCCCTCCCATGTGTATCCAGGAGGACTTCGGGGCCCCCAGCGCTTACTCTGCGCACAGGGAAAAGTCACGAAACAAGCTTGAGAAACTGGCGACACGGAAGTCTCTGCTTTGGTCAAAGATGGAGGACGGGGGGCCTCTACTGACATTTTCCCCGTGCTGGACCCATACGGGGCCCAGGGATGCAGGATGCCAGTGGTTCCCCCAAACTGTGTTCTTTCGAAGCTGGCTGGGATCGGGGGGCAGTACTCGTCCTCAGTGTTGGGGAGCATCTGGAACAGCCTGGGCCACATTCACTGTAAAAGTCGCTAGAGAGTAAAGAGCCAGGTGGCCTTACTGGCTCATCAGGGAAGGCTTCCTGGAGGATGTGGATTGGGAGAGAGGCAGGGCAGGTGGAGAAGCCTAAAGAATAAAAGAGGCTGGCGGCGTGCAGGAGGTGAACAGATGAGAGAGAAGCCTTCTGAGAGCCAGCGCCTCTGTCCCCAAAATGGTGCGGCCGCTTCCCCAGAGCCCGCCTGAGAAGCTGCTCTGTTTCACGGGGTTTCTCTCCCTGCAGACCCCCCTGTCCTGGCAAGAGCTTGAAGGTGAGCGGGCCAGCTCCTGTACACACAAGCGCTCGGCGTCCTGGGGCAGCACAGACCACCGAAAAGAGGTAACTGCGCCCTTCACCTCCCTGGCCACGGTAGCTGCCTCCTGTCCACGCCCAGCACCATGATGCACCTGCTCCAAAGTGCCCTCACATCTTCAGTGTCCCCTGCCTTGATCTAGCTTTTCCTAATGAGATGGCTCTTTCGAAGCTATCTGCCAGTGTCTTGGGGGGACCGGCTTAGGAGTCCAGACCCTTCTGCTGGCCGGGGCTTTGCCAATGACTGCTGGTGCCCTCCAGCTGCCAAGCGCAGGCAGGGAGCCGCTGTTGTTCTCGCTTTACTTGAAGGCTGTGTCCAGATAAGCCGATCAGAGGCTGGAGAAAGACAGAGAGTGAGTTTCTGGGAACCGGAAGCCCCCAACCTCATTTCTTATTCAACTAGTCATCTAGCCTGATTTATTTTTTTTCGTAAGTTTTTAAAAACGTTTGTTTATTGTTGAGAGAGAGAGACAGGTGCGAGTGGCGGGGGGGGGGGGACAGAAAGAGAGAGAGAGGGAGACACAGAATCCGAAGCAGGCTCCAGGCTCTGAGCTGTCAGCACAGAGCCTGATGCGGGGCTCGAACTCAAGAACTGCAAGATTACAATCTAAGCTGAAGTCAGACGCTCAACCTACTGAGCCACCCAGGCACCCCTAGCCTTATTTTCAAAAGAAGAGAAAAAGGGGCATCTGGGTGGCTCAGTTGATTAAATGTCTGACTCTTGATTTCGGCTCAGATCACGATCTCAAGGTTCTTGGGTTCAAGCACCACATCAGGTTCTGTGCTGACAGCAAGGAGCCTGCTTGGGATTCTCTCTCTCTCTTTCTCTCTCTCTCTCTCTCTCTCTCTGCCCCTCCCCTGCTCATGTTCTATCTCTCTCCCAAAATAAATAAAAAATAAACGTTAAAAATTTTTTAAAAAGATGGTACTGTATTAAACAAAACATAAAAAAAATAAATAAAAGAAGAGAAAAAGAGTTGTGTGTTCCCAAACACTTTTCCCTGCCCCTCCGTCTCCATCGGGAGGACTCCAGTCACTGAGGTTGAGGAGAGAGAACCACAGATCGGGATTCCAGGGCTCCTAAACCAGCCCTGCTTTCCACGCCAGGGGGCAGCCGCTGAGGGCTGATGCGCTGGGAGTCACCTAGAGCCCCTCTTGGTTGCAAGAACAGAGAGAAAATGTGAAGGGAGCGCTCTACAAGTGAAAAGCTAGTTGGAAATACGAAGTATGTAAAGTTTGTCATTGTCGGAGTAAGCAAGTTATTTGCGCTGAGCATGGAGTCACATTATGAATGGAGCCTGCTAGCGAATCGAAAACCCCTTTCTCCTTGGCAGTGGTCACAACTCGTATGGCTACAGGAGGCAGGTCTATGCCCTGAATTGTTTACTTTGTTTTGGTTTTAAAATTTTCTTTAATTTTTTAAATTTATTTTTGAGAGACAGAGAGAGAGCCTGAATGGGGGAGGAGCAGAGAGAGAGGGAGACACAGAATCCAAAGCAGCCTCCAGGCTCTGAGCTGTCAGGACAGAGCCCGATGCGGGGCTCGAACTCACAAACCGCAAGATCATGCCCTGAGCCGAAGTCAGATGCTTAACCGACTGAGTCACCCAGGCGCCCCTGTGAATTGTTTACTTCGGGCCCATATGTAAATAGCTCTGCATCTCCGGAGTGCCCAGCAGCTGAGGGCAAGGAGGTGGAGTGTGACAGATGTGACGGGGATAATAGTCAAAACCGTGGACGATGAAGCGTAATTGTCACAAGAGCTGGAAGTCAGGACGAACTCTGATTTTCCTTCTGGCGAATCTGCTCCTTGCTCCGGGCCGTCCGCTTTCAAAACGGGGGGGGAAATCCTTCCATCCTTCCCGGTCCCAGGGCCTTTGAGATAGCTGCGAACGTACTTTGAAGACTGAATTCAAAAACATCATTTCCCATTTCTATTAATAGAGTAGTATTCCACGCCTTTGGAATCTGTGAAAGACAAAAATGGTTTGGGCGTTGCGTATTTTTAACTTTTTGGAAACGGACCCATCTGATTCATCTTTCCAACCAATCCACGCAATACATGGTAACACACCTATAAATTAATAAATAAATACGTGGATATCTAGTGAACGAGGTCTCCCGCTTGCCCCGCGAACGCGCCGTCCCAGTTGAGAGCACCACGAGAGGTTTCCCCGTCTCCTTTCGTGTATTTTCATGGGCTCGGCCAGGAGCCACGTGTGGGAGGAGGGACCCGGTGCCCTTTAGCTTTGCTTCACCTGCCTCTGCCCCACCCCCACCCCCTCTTCTGGGCTTCCAGATTACCAAGTTGAAGCAGCAACTGCAGAGGACAAAGCTGAGCCGCAGCGGGAAGGAGAAGGAGCGGGGCTCCCCGCTCCAAGGGGACCACGCCGTGCGGGGAGCACTGAGGGTATGTGTCTGCCCCCTCCCCGGGCCCCCCCCCCCTTGTTGTCCCCTGGTGGCGGTCCTCTCGGGCCTTACAGCTATCGACAGACTGCCACGCTGCCTGTGCCATGGCCGCGTGGCCGTGCAGGTGGTTTTAGCGAAACCTTGAATTGCGAGTGAGGCCGGAAGGGCTTCTTGCCCTTGCGAATGGCTCTCCCCTCAAGCCCTGCGCCCGTCTCCCATCGAGGCAGTGGTGAGCCTGCAGACCCTAAAAGCCCACTCTAGACCTCTCGAAGTGCTAACTTGTGGAGAAAAGCCCCCAGGTTTTCCTGTAGCACTTGGTGACTGTCCCCAGAGCCTCCTTTACTCCCTTAGTCCTGCTGTGTACACGTGACGTCACCCCCTATCCCATCCCTACCACCCCCATCAGAACCAGTGACTGTACAGGGCTTGGGGGGCGGGGCCGGTTCTGTGATCGCTTCCTCTGCCTCCTCCTCAGGCGTCCCCTCCCAGCTTCCCCTCGGGGTCACCTGTCCTGCGACTCAGCCCCTGCCTGCACCGGAGCCTGGAAGGGCTCAACCAGGAGCTGGAGGAGGTGTTTGTAAAGGAGCAGGGCGAAGAGGAGCTGCTGCGGGTGAGTGGGGTGCGCCCTTGATGCGGGATAGCCCGTGGCCCCGGGGGACTCTCTCGCCCTCCAGGGGCTCCAGACTAGGGCAGTGCAAACCCCAGCGGGCACAAGGCACACAAGTGGAGTTTGTCAGACTCAAATGGACTTGGCCACCAGGACAGCCGAGCTGGGCGGTGCGGCTGGGGCAGGCTTTGTGGTGCTGAGTGGAAAAAGAAGGAGCCCGGCTGGGGGTGGGGGTGGGGGGAGAGGGGGCTCCCCGGCCAGGAGGAAGGGGCTGGGCGTCGCCCACAGCACCAGCTCCGTGCTCCCTGCATCCTCCTCGCCATCCCCATCGCTGTCACCACCCACACCTCAGCTTCCTGTGTTAACACCTCTCCCCCCACGTCCACCTGGTGACCCACATTCATCCTTCATGCCCAGTTGCCCCTGTGCAGCCTCCCCTCCCCCTCCGCCCCTCACCCCCACCCCCAGGCAGAATTATTTGCTACCTTTTCTGCAGTCTCAGGCACATTTTTATACTGACACAGTACAATTGGAGAATGCCAGTTGGGCAGTATTAATATAATTCTAATGGGCACCCTCCTCAGTTTATGAGTTACTTGCTGGTTGATTTTTAATTTACATTTATGTAGGATTTTATACCCACCCAGACACACACACCCAGTGTGGTGAGCTGCGGGTCCAAGTACCACTGATGGTTGAAAAGCGAGGCGGGGTTGTTTCGTACGGGACAGTATCGTGCATGCTTGTCCTGCAGTGGCTGGCGTGGTTTGTGTCCCAGTGGACTGCCCCCTATCATGCTTCCCAAATGTTCGTCATCTTTGTGTTCTCAGAGAAGGTCCCTGCCCTCGAGGCTTAGAGCCTGGTGGGGGCATCACCTTGATGAAATTAGTGGCTTAAGAAAACCATGTTCCGTTGTCGCGGTGTGTTATGACGAGAGGACAGAATGACAACGAGGGGACAGCTCTCTTGGCCTGAAGAGAGGGAACCTGACAGTCCTTCCCCACCCTCTTCCCCGGCAGATCCTTGATATCCCTGATGGGCACCGCGCCCCAGCTCCCCCGCAGAGTGGCAGCTGTGACCACCCTCTCCTCCTCCTGGAGCCTGGCAACATTGCCAGCTCTCCCTCCATGCCCCTGGCATCCCCCCAGCCTTCGGGCCAGGCCAGCCGTGAGGAACACCGGGGTGCAGTCGAGGAGCTGGCGTCCATCCCCAATGACAAAGGTAACCGAGGAGGCGGGGGCAGCAGGGCCCCCCCTGAGGTGTGGGGGAGGGGGGACCTTCACGCCTTTCCACCTCTAATCAATTTCACGCCTGGGAGTTCTCCTTACTAACCGACTAGAGTATCTTCAAGAGTCATCTTTAGTCTGTATGTGATACCGCACCGATTCCGATTTATTTTATTTTATTTTTTTTTTAATTAAAAATTTTTTTAATGTTTATTTTTGAGAGAGAGAGAGAGAGAGAGAGAGAGAGTGCGAGCAGGGGAGGGACAGAGAAAGAGAGGGAGACACAGAATCTGAAGCAGGCTCCAGGCTCTGAGCTGTTAGCACAGAGCCAGACGCGGAGCTCGAACTCACGAACTGTGAGATCATGACCTGAGCCGAAGTTGGACGCTTAACCGACTGAGCCCCCGGGCACCCCCAGATTCTGATTTATCATTTAGATCAAGTCTCTGCACCTGTCCTTGCATTTACTTCTGACTGTGACCCAGGCCAGCAGTACCTCCCATCCTCATTTTTTGGTGAAGGCTCAGAATGCTGGGGAGAAAGCCCACGAGCCTGTTCAGGGGTCCACCGTGCGCATCACCAACAACAGGTCTCAGGGTGGTTGCGAAAGATCTCAACTAAGCGAAGGTGGTCTCTTGCCCCCAAGGGCACACTGACCCGGCTTGAAACCCAAGCCTTCTGAGTCCACATCCCCACTTTGTCCTGTGCCCTGGCTCCTTAACGGGAGGGTGAGACCCAAGCCCTTCCCCCCTGCGATAATGATCATCCTGTCCTGGAGCCCTGTGGCCTGCCTCACCGAATTGGGTCCTCGCAGCACCCTGTGAGGGAGGCTGGTCAAGGGCATGATCTAACGATACACAGAGGTAAACAGAGCACAGAGTAATAAGGAATAAATGTGGGAGAAATACAGATAAGGTCAATATTTGCAGCCTAGGCAAAGTACATTCGCCGTGTGGAAAGAGAGAAATTTCATCCCACAAGCGGGGTTGAGTAAAGATGGCTTCTCTGAGTCAGTACGGGAGCTCTTCCTGGAAGAGGGGGTTTTCCAGACCACGGAGAGGAAGAAACCGTGGCATGTTCGCAGCAGGGCCCTGCAGTCTTGGAGGAACTCGGGGAGATGGGAGTTAGGATTCTTTAAAGTCAGGCTTGGAGCCCCAGTTACAGGGTACCTCCTGGGAATATAGAATTGATAATAGACCTGATTTTTCCATCAATTCAGCTGTATTTTTTTTTATCCTGTACAACGAGATACGGACTTTTGTAAGCCACCCCAAAGGTGTTTTAAGGTAGAGTATGGACGGACGGACAGCCTAGATTAGTATAACCGCCGCCAGCCCCCTCACTGCATCTGCCAGTCCCCTTCACCACCGAGGCCTGAGCCCAGGAAGGCGGAGACCTTCCTTTCCTTCGGCTCCACTGGATTCAGCCTTGCTCTGTTTGCAGCCTCCTCTCCGGGCCACCCAGCCTTCCTTGAAGACAACAGCCCGTCTCCAGTCCTTGCCTTTGCTGCCTCCCCTCGGCCCAATCACAGCTACGTCTTCAAACGGGAGCCCCCGGAAGGGTGCGAGAGAGTGCGTGTGTTTGAAGAGGCCACGTGAGTACCTGCCGTGGACAGGGCGGGCAGGGGAGGGGAGGGGATGGCGGGGAGCCCTGCACCGTCCCCCCTGACTGGCCCTTCTTCGGTCTTGAACTCTCTCGTCCTGGGGCTGTTGTCAACGTCAGATGA
Organism: Cryptoprocta ferox; assembly: GCA_028646485.1. Classification (NCBI taxonomy): domain Eukaryota; kingdom Metazoa; phylum Chordata; class Mammalia; order Carnivora; family Eupleridae; genus Cryptoprocta; species Cryptoprocta ferox. Next base: position 33,051,462 of record CM053565.1, read on the forward strand.
TTGGTATTGCACTTTTCCACCATCAAACTTGTTGACATTACCTCCTCTGAGCCCTTCAATCTTTGCTTATCGTTATCTCCATGGAAACCTGCTCTCTGCCCATATGCCAGCCACCAGTGCGGCAGGAGCTGGAAAGGAAAGCGATCTGAAACCTAAACCCTTTGTTTCTTCTTCTTTTTTTTTTTTTCCCATCCCTGGGGAAGGTGTGAGCCTGCTAGACGGTAATCGGAGAGAGAGCAAGCGAGAACATATTACTTCTCTCAGGCAGAGATGAGAGGTGTCGTGTCCCTGCTGCAGGGACAGTCCCCCAGACAGCTTCCTAATGGCTTCTGAGTCAAGTCTCCACCCTGTGGC
>CM053565.1:33051915-33067521 GCA_028646485.1 Cryptoprocta ferox
CCCCCCCCCCCCCCCCGCCACCTCCCTGGTCAACCCTGTTTGGTCTCTATCCTAAGAATCTGTTGTGGTTTGATTCCCTCTCTCCTCTTCAACCTCCCCCCTTCCCATTCTGATGTCGATTGATTTCTTTTTTTTTTTTTTATGTTTTTATTTTGAGAGACAGAGACAGAGAGCGAGCAGGGGAGGGACAGAGAGAGAGGGAGACGCAGAATCTGAAACAGGCTCCAGGCTCTGAGCTGTCAGCACAGAGCCTGACACGGGGCTCGAACCCACTAACAGTGAGATCATGACCTGAGCTGAAGTTGGCCGCTTAACCAACTGAGTCACCCAGGTGCCCCTATTGATTTCTTTACCACTGCTCCCTCCCATTAGCAGAGAGGGCTGAACCTTTCCACATGCCCCTTAGTAGATACCCTAAGAGCTCATTTCATCCCCCCGCCAGCTTCATCGTCAGTGGGGCAGATTCTGAGGAAGATTTAGTCATGGTGTGTGAACCAAGATGAAGCCAGGACAGGGTTTGAGGCTTGAGAGCTTCATTCACATCTCGGTTAAGGGAGAGGACAGTCCGTGGTAGTGGCTGCAGGTACATCTATAGGTCGGAGTGGGAGTTACAGGAAAATCACACACCCCCCACCCCGGGTTTTTGCTGCCAACATCGATGCGGCCTGGTAGCTCTCCCAAGAACCCTGGGTCCTCAGGGGTGGTGTGGAGGAAGAAGGCCATACCTCGAGGCTGAAGCAGGCTGGGCTCTCGGGCCTTCCCTGGTCCATCTTAAGTAACTCCAAGCGGGGGTTGCTTGTGGAAATTAGGCTGGTGCCTGTCCTGATTCTTTCACGGACTCGTGATGCCAGCAGAGATCTTAAAGTCATCTCTTGAAGCTTCCTGTCCTGCGTTAACCCTTTACGAGAGGTGGTGACCCACTGATTGCTTTCCGGGGTGCCCTGGGATAGAAAGTCTTGGCTCGTTGTGGCCTCTTGGTTGTTATCAACTTTTTTTTAAATTTAATTTTTTTAATTTATTTTTTATATATTTTTAAATGTTTGTTTATTTTTGAGGCAGAGAGAGACAGAGCACGAGGAGGGGAGGGGCAGAGAGAGGGAGATAAAGAATCTGAAACAGGCTCCAGGCTCTGAGCTGTCAGTACAGAGCCCGACATGGGGCTCAAACTCACAGACTGCAAGATCATGACCTAAGCTGAAGTGAGACGCTTAACCAACTGAGCAAGTGCCCCTGTTATCAACTTTCCTACTGGGAAGTTCTTGTGTTTAGCAATTCTGCCACATTCTCCTTTTTTTAGCTGCTGATCCTACAAGATGGCCTGGATTTCCCAGGGAGGGGGGAATCAAGCCTTTTTGAGGGGTGCTTGGTCTCCTGGGTTGCCATCCCGAAGTGTGCGTGCACACACCGATTCTTTTCAACCCTTCTTGGTCGGGGGACATCTTGCCGCTGGGACTCCGCAGGGACCCCAGGCCTTCCCGGACACACTTCTTCCACCTCTCGCTCTGTGCTCGCCCCTGCCTTCCTCACATCTCGCTCCTTCCTCTTCCTGGCTTTGGAATGATTAGAATTCTGCAGTTAGAATGCTCATCAATTTACCACAGTATACACTGAGTGTATATATATATTTTTTAAATTTTTTTTAATGTTTACTTATTTTAGAGAGACAGAGCGTGAGCGGGGGAGGGGCAGAGAGAGAGGGAGACACAGAATCCGAAGCAGGCTCCAGGCTCTGAGCTGTCAGCACAGAGCCCGACACGGGGCTCGAACCCACAAACTGCAAGATCATGACCTGAGCCGAAGTCAGATGCTCAACCGACTGAGCCACCCAGGCGCCCCAAGTGTATATATATATATATATTATACGTAAAGGGGAAGCCAGTCGAGGGAACTGTGGTGAACAGAGCCTCGCTATCACACCACACATTGGTCTGCTCCCCAGGAGCCCCCTTTTCACCCTCAAGCATGGCCAGATGCTTCTTTTTTTTTTAATGTTTATTTTTAAGAAAGAGAGAGATTGAGAGGGAGAGGGGCAGAGAGAGAGGGGGACAGAAGATCCAAAGCAGGCTCCACACTGACAGCAGAAAGCCCGACGCGGGGCTCAAACTCACGACCCACGAGATCATGACCTGAGCCGAAGTTGGACGCTCAACCGACGGAGCCACCTAGGCACCCCCCGCTCATCTTCTTTATCATAAGGATTCCTTACTCTAGAGCTCCCTGACCTCACTCCTTTTATCCATTTCCTCCACATGATCAAAAGGGTGGGGATGGTTCTTTCCACGTTAAAGGTGAGACAGGCAGGTCAAGACCACATGGTGAGTTAGAGCCCAGACCTCCTATTAAGGTCGGGCCGCCTTCTCCAGATGGTTGTCACCCTTGCCTCTCAGCAAAGGCTTTGAAAAATCACACCTTTCAAATGTGTTCAAGAATGAGATTCTTTAGGTCAGTAGATTTCAGTGGGGGACACCTTCCCCCCCGCCAGAGGCATTTGGCAATGTCCAGGAAACATTTTTGGTTGTCACAACATGGTGGGGGTGGGAGTGGGGGCACAGGTGCTCCTGGCACCTGGTGGTAGGGCCCAGGGATGCAGGTAGGCATCCTACAAGGCCCGGACAGCTCCCCACAACCAAGAATTATCCAGCCCCAAACGATAATAGTGCTGATGCCCAGGAACCCTGCGTGAGGCTATAAAAAGTTTCAGAACATCATTTTGCCCGGGTCTCTGCTTTCAGACAAGTGGTCTGCCCCCTCCTGCTTCCTGATAAAACCTCTCAAATTAAAAGATCCCTTGGTTTCCTCTTTGGAAATCCCATCGTGAGGAAGTTTTCCTTCCCGTCTCTAGCTTCAATCCTCCCTGTTTCTAGCTAAAGGAGATTTCCTGTTGTTTAGCCCTATTCCTAATAAATGGAGAGCTGAGGGCCCACGTTGTTGCTCCCTACTCCCCTGATGCCGGGACAGCTCGCGTCCCTTTCTCACTGGCTGTTTCTCTCCCTGTGTGTGTGTCTCTCTCTCTCTCCATCCTCCAGGTCCCCAGGCCCTGACCTGGCCTTCCTGACTTCCTGCCCCGACAAGAACAAAGTCCATTTCAACCCGACCGGCTCGGCCTTCTGCCCCGTCAGCCTGATGAAGCCCCTCTTTCCCAGCATGGGCTTCATTTTCCGTAACTGCCCCGCGAGCCCGGGGGCCCCCCACCCCCCGGCCAGCCCCAGGCCCCCGCCTCGGAAGGATCCAGAGGCCACCAAAGCGTCCTCGCTGCCGTTCGAGCCGTGGCAGCGCGCCCCGCCATCAGAAGAGCCCGTGCTTTTCCAGAGTTCCCTGGTGGTCTGAGGGCCCCCCCCCCAGACCCCGCCACTTTGCCATGGAGACCAGTGCCTTGGTGGCAGGCCCCTCCCTAGCTCCCCTGAGGTGGGGGGTGAAGGAGCCCTTCCCTTCCGGCCTTCGAGCACTTTCAGTTATAGTGTCAAAAGTCCCGGGTCCTCTTTCTGATGGACACCGGCCCCTCCGGATGTGAGGGGACCCGCCTTCTCCACGAGCAGCTGAGCAGCTCACAAGCCACACCAATGTTCTTGCCGCCTCTCTCCCTTGGTGGAACACTCACCCAGGAGGTCTTGGGTCCCCCGCCCCTGGGCGTGAGGCCAAAGGGCTGTATGTGGCGCCCTTGACCTTGTCATGGAGCAAGCTGGCCATGATCGAGGGAGAGGGGACCCCGCAGATTCCCTTCCCTCTCCCCCACAGCCACGGAGGAGGAGACGTGAAGATAGATACCCTCCCCCCCCCCCAATGTCTCCCTCTCATGAGAGGAGCCAACCAAAGCAGCCCTCAGGGGCCAGAACAGGTGACCAATCCAGCTGCTGCCAGAGGTGGGAACCCAGCGTTTTCCCAGGTGGCGCTTTCATCTCGCTTTCACCCCAAGATTGTCTTAGGCAGCAGCCCGGCTTGCCCAGCCCCAGGTGGGCAGCAGGGGAGAGGGACAGCTGGCATTCCTCCAGGTGGCAAGGGGCGGCTCTACCCCCTCCACCTGCCCCAGGACTGGGTTGGATTAGAAAAATGCCTATTTTTCTTGTATCGATGTAGAAACTCTATTTTCTCCCAAAGACACTATTTTTGCAGCTGTTTGAAGTTTGTATATTTTCCGTACTGCAGAGCTTACACGAAACTGAAGAAGAATGTTTAATGTTCAAGTTTTCTTATCCTGTGTTTAGAAGTGTTTTTTTTTTTTTTTTTTTTTTTTTTTTTTTTTTGCAGATCTTGGTGTTAATAGACCAAATAAATGAGAGTATTCCCAGCAGCCTGAGGTTCTGTTAGACATGGTTTGGGGGGAGGGAACGGGATAGAGATCGAAGGTTCCGTATTGATCATTTCATGCTTCTCTTCAAGAGGGATCTTTACTCCACACATAATGACGTGGCTGTGGGTGTCATATGGACGGACAGAGTTCCTGTCCTCAGGTCACTGGGCTTGGATTCCAAGCAGCAGGTCCACGGAAAGGCTGTCCAGAATGAAGAGTGTGGCGGAGGTGGGGTGAAGGAGTCAGTGGGGAAGCCCTTTATACTTGGATGAGTCTGGAAAAGCTCCCTAGAGAGCGCGGGTTTCAGAGAGGAAGTGAGGGTGACCAAGTTAGACATTGTGGGTGCTCCCTGCGCCGGCAAGGGGAACAAGACCAGGGAATGGCAATCGGGTTGAAACCCTTGGCCCAGTTTCAGGGAAGCTTTAGCTTTTCTGGAGCATTCTTTCCCTCTCGTGAGTGCCCGCAGCACACAGGGGTTTGCAACGTCTTAGCTTTATCGTGCTGCACCTGTGAGAGCTCAGAGGCTTTGAGGGGAAACGGGAATAACCACCCCAACATTCCGATGGTGCTGTGCGAGTTACAAACATTATCACCGGACATGTGATCCCCACTGTAGGGGTGGAAAGCTGACTACCCCAAGGGCAATCGTAATAACTACAATCGCATCTATCTTGTAAGACCTCAAGACAAACTCCTACGGCAGGCTATCCCTGTAGGCGTTGGCTTGGTAAGTAAGGATCAGACACCCTGTTAAGTGCTTGACATAAAACCTTACCGAGATGTCCCAACACCACAAAGAGTGAGAGAACCAGGATAAATCCCACTGTACTGATGAGAGAAAGGCAGAAAGATTGTATAACTTTGCCCCAAAGGCACAGATACAAAGTGGGGGAGCTAAGATTGGGAAGCAGTCCATTTGAATCCGGTGCCCATGCTTCTAACTACAGCACTCTTCCGCTTGTTATTATTTCCCCCATTAATTTCAGATGAAGAAACTTGACTCAGAGGTCAAGAGAATTGTTCGAAGTCCCAGCTGGTGAAGAGGCTGGGCGGGGACTGGAACCCAGGTCCCTCACCCCGGCCACTGCTCAGTGCCCTGGAATCACAGGCTGATTCAGTAGAATGAGCCACAGGGCGAGAGAGAACATGGGGGCGAGGGGGGCACCCTCATTAATAGAAAGGAGACAGGGGTTTGAGGACAGACCCTGTCTTCTTTCTCTCACCCCTCCCCCCCCCAAAGATGTTTGGCCTCCCCCCAAAGCCTTAGTGAGTCAGGCCCGGAGTGATGGGTGTGGTGCTGCCCCGAGTTTCCTTCCTTTGCCTGAGGCTGTGCCAAGGCAGTGGGCTGTTAGAAGCAGGGAAGGAGCCTCTACCCAGATAGCAGCCCAGAGTCCATTGACTAAGTGGGACTTCGGGGTTGGACTGGAGAGTCCTGGGGGCTTGTCCTAGCTCTTGGTGCCAGCAGGTGGAGGCCCAACACTTGGGTGAGGGAGGGGGTCCAAAATGGAGATCATTAATGGAAAAGACCCTGGAGGGCGGCAGGCCCACTGTTGGTCGTGTATAAGACCCTGGTGAAAATCCACTTCGCTAAGCCTCCATTTCCACCTCCAGGATGTGAGGAAGTACGATCAGAGTTGAGAAGGTGTCATGACGAATAATGCCTTAAACTCGCACAGCACACTTCACAGCGTGTGAAAGACTTTCACAAACCTCAGCTCATTTGATCCTCAGAACAGTCAAGAGGCGACAAGGTGGCTCTTACCAACTGAGGCTGGGAAAACTGCAGCTTGGCCCGGAGACAACACGCGTAGGTTAACTCCCCCTGGAAGCCGCCTGATGTGCTCTGGAAGGGAGGACCGATCTCAAACGCCTGGTCTTCGGGCAGAGGCGCTGACGCGGGGCAGCAGCTAGGGGGCGTTGAGGTTCCACTGAGACTTTCCTGGCGTTAGGACCCAGCGGAAGCCTGACCGCTGCCTGGGAAAGCGACGGTGGGATTTGCCCAGCGGGCCGCTACTCCCTTCCCACTCACCTGTCTGTCTGCGCGCCTCGCAGCCAATTGCTGACCTCCACATCCTCATACGTCATCACTCCCCGCCCGCCTAACTCCTAGGCCATCCCGTCGAGCTCCGGGTTGCAGCTGTCCTCGGAGTTGCCTGATCGGAAGAGCTCGAAGGCAAGGAATTAACTTCGGGGCGGCTGGCTCTCTTGGCCACGAGGGACGAAGCCGAGGTCCCAGGGCGGATCTCCGTTCCTTGGGAACGGTTTCTGGGTCCCGAGGCGTTTCCCCCTCGGAGGCCCTGAACCGGCAGCTCCGGCGGTGGCTCCTGGGGCCTGCAGAGCCGCGGTCGCATGCAGCTCCTATGAGGCCCCTGTCGCCGGTCGGCGATGTCCGCCTGGAGCTGCCTCCGTCGCCGCCGCTGCCGCTGCCGGCTGTGAGCGGGTCTCCGGTCGGGTCGTCCGGGCGTCTCATGGCCGCTAGCAGCTCCCTGGTGCCCGACCGGCTGCGCCTGCCGCTCTGCTTCCTCGGCGTCTTTGTCTGCTATTTCTACTATGGGATCCTGCAGGAAAAGATGTGAGCAGATCGCCGGGGCCGGGGCGCACGCTTGACCCCCCTCTCTGCCGCCCCTGATCCGGGTGTTCCCTCGTGCCCGCCCTCCCCGCGCCCCGGCCCCTTTGCAGCCGCGCCTGAGCAGGCTCAGATTTCCAAAACGCCAAAGTTGGTCTCCGGATTCTCGGGGTCTGGTTCCTTTTCTTCCCTTGTGTGTCTTCCTTTTGCATCTAAAGGCCTGAGTTTTACAGGCTGAGAATTCTAACTCCCCCCCCCCCCCCAGGTTTCCATGCCTGTGCCGCCCCCTCTCTGATCCTTGCAGAGGGTTGCAGACCGCGGGGTTCTATTGCCCTAGGCTCCGCTGCGGTAGCCCATATCCCTTCATCTGCTGCTTGGGGTGCCTCGTGTCACCGTCTGATGTTCCACGTTTCCTCTAGTGCCATCCCTTACGGCTATTTTTTTCCCTTGGCTGCGGGATTAGCAGGCCGGGATGTCTGGTTTCGAGACCCAGTAAAATCAGCCCCTCTTGCGAATGCGGCCACACTGCCCCCTTCATCCAGCGGAGCAAGATCATTTTAAAGCTTTCCGTGGCCCTGGACATACTAGATGACACTGAGAGGGGAACACACACTAATTCCTCTCCCTTTTTTTTTTTTTTCCTCTCTCTCTCTCATTTCATTCTTAGAACAAGAGGAAAGTATGGGGAGGGAACCAAACAGGAGACATTCACTTTTGCCTTAACTTTGGTCTTCATCCAATGTGTGATCAATGCTGTGTTTGCCAAGATCTGTGAGTACCTGTATAGTAATCTGTTGTGTGCTCTGTGGGTCCCCAGCTTTTGAGGCTAGACTCTTAAGACTCCCACCCTCTTTAGGATTTTCACAGCCTCTCTGTTCAGCGCCCGAAACTACTGGCGTTGGAATGGGGCAAAACCCCATTTCCTTAAATTAGACTAACTTCTGAGTCAGAAATGTGCAGAGAATGGGTCTTCTGTGTTCCAGATTCCACTGAGAATCCTTCCTTCTTCTTCTTCTTCTTCTTTTTTTTTTTTTTCTTTTTCCCTTTGATTTTCTTTTAGGTGTCAGCTTCAAACATGTGCTGAGCTTCTCTCTTTGTTCCCCGGGGGCTACAGCAGGGCAAACTAGCCCCTTGAACTGAACGAGCCCCCCTGTCCCTGCTCTGCATGTGGTCTTGTGTTAGGCAAAGGTGAGACCCGAGAGTTTAATCTTCAGAGGTTTCCCAGTCTGAGAGGACAGAAATAGCTTGTGCTGCTCGTCTTAATCTGACAGGCTCCTTTCATGTGGCCTCAACTTTTGCTCAGTAGCCCGTCCTGGGCCCACCAGGGTTCCCTTACATGTTTTTTGTCTTCTCCCAGTGATCCAGTTTTTTGACACTGCCAGGGTGGACCGTACTCGGAGCTGGCTCTATGCCGCCTGTTCTGTCTCCTATCTGGGCGCCATGGTCTCCAGCAACTCAGCGCTACAGTTTGTCAACTATCCGACTCAGGTGACAGCTCAGGGTGGGACGAGGGTTGGCTCAGCGGTGGTGTGAAAAGAACTAAGGATTCTTCGCTCGGGTCTGTGACTTAAACAACGAGAGAGTGGGTTGGAGACGCTCAGAGGGCAACGAACCAGAGACCTGAGGTTTAGCGTTGGTGGGTTGGCCACGACAGGCTGCGGTTTCTGCTGCGGGGCCCCATAGTCGCCCATCCTGACGTCGCGCAGTGCTCGGCACGTCACCGATGCTCAGATGTCTTTTGCTGGATTTAATTTCAGGTCCTTGGTAAATCCTGCAAGCCAATCCCAGGTAAGCAGAAGAAGATGGTCCCCAGCTACCGTCCTCGCTCCTCCTGTAGTGAGTCCTCTTCTGCCCCTCTGCTCCTACTGTGTATCCCTTTGGGTCCGTCGTCCCATCTCAGCTGGCCTCAGAGCCGCCCCTCCGTCCCTTCCCGCTGCCATCCTGTCATCCACATCACTTCCTGTGGTGTCGGGTGTGCATGAGCTAGAGGCTGACCTAGTCTGCCTCTTGTGCTGGTCGTTTCGGTGTTCTGTGTGTTTATGTAGTCATTAGACGCCCTAAATCCCATTTCGTCCTGCGGGGTTTTTTTGTTGTTTAGTTTCTTTGGGAGAGAGAAAGCGTGAGCAGGGGAGGGGCAGAGAGAGGGAGGGAAAGAGAACCTTAAGCAGGCTTCATGCTCAGGGCGGAGCCCACCTCGGGGCTCGATCCCACCACCCTGGTCATGATCTGAGTCAAAATCAAGAGTCAGATGCTCAACCGACTGAGCCACCCAGGCGTCCCCTCTCAATCCCACTTTGATTGTCAGTTTCTTTCCGTAAATCTCCCAGTCTTTTCCCCTGTCCCCACCCTTGCCCTGTTCCTTCTTGGACCTTTCACCTTTGTTCTCTGCCTTTTCCCTGCCTTATACCCTTTGTCCACCCTGTTGCTCAATCATTTGTACAGCCTTGCACCTTCCTCATGTCGTCTGTAGGCCTTCCTTCTCAGACGTTGTTTTTTCCCATGAATCTTTTCTTGGCTCTAAGAGGAGAGTGGAGGGCTCATCAGTGCCTGTGAGTACCTGAGTTTTCCACTGTTTCTTCCCTGTAGTCATGCTCCTTGGAGTTACCCTCTTGAAGAAGAAGTACCCAATGGCCAAGTACCTGTGTGTGTTGCTAATTGTGGCTGGAGTGGCCCTTTTCATGTACAAACCCAAGAAAGTAGTTGGGATCGAGGAACACACAGTTGGCTACGGAGAGCTGCTTCTGGTACGTGACCCTGGTGGGAAGGGCAGCCTTTTCCAGTTATCACAACCACGGAGCAGCCCCACCTGGGGTTATACGTCTTGAGAGAGATAGAGATGCTCCGTGCCCCCCACTTCTGGTCTTTGCCTTTTGCTACGTGGCCCCTGGCTCTGCCAAGGCCATCGAGGGAAGCCTGAAGTATTTAACCACAGCTCAGCTCTCCTGGGGTGAGGATGACTCTGAGGCCTGCATTTAAATACTGGTGTGAGGCCGGAGCGACCTGAGAGCAAACAGAGAAGGAATAGTGTGTCTCTCACTGTGGCTTTTCTGAGAAACCTGGAAGCCGGAGTTTAAAATAAAAATACAGTAACTTGCTTACTGTGTATTAGGCATTCTTCCTGGTGGTTTACATATTCGTTGGTTAATTGTTACAACAATAACCTTATAACATACGTAGCACTCTCTCAGTTTTCCCTATGAAGGAAGTAAGACACAGAGAGGTTAAATCACTTGCCATGGTCACGCAGCTGTTAAGTGGCCAGAGTTAGTGGCTAACTGTGCCCAGGGTTCTGATTTGGGCAGCACGATCCCGGAAGCCAGTCTGGAGCACTACTCCAAGGCAGGAGGCTAACATGCCAGGCCTAGATTTCCTTTCCGTACCGTAATGAAAAACACATGCGTCACCACATGTTCCTCGCCCCCTGTACACGAAGCTTCGTGGCATTGTGTTGGGAACTGGTAGCCTTCCCATCCTACTCTGATTACGTGATGGCTGTTGTGGCTCAGATAGGCTGTCATTCTAGTGCCTGGACCGGGGTGTGGGGGGGAGCGAGCGAGCGTGCGTGATCTCTCCCGACCCTCCACCCATGACCCAATGGCAACGTTTTTGTCGTGAGGACTCTGTCGTAAGGCAGCGGCTTTGCGAGGAGTCTCAGAAAACTGAGCGCCGTGTCCTGGGGTGGGGGTGGGGCCTGGTGGCCTCCCTGCACGGTGCACCCTCTCTTTTCCAGTTATTGTCCCTGACCCTGGATGGACTGACAGGTGTCTCCCAGGACCACATGCGGGCTCATTACCAAACAGGCTCCAACCACATGATGTTGAACATCAACCTCTGGTCGACCCTGCTGCTGGGAGCTGGTAAGGGGCGCCTTTGCTGTTCTTTCCGCATGTTGCCAGAGGCCAGACCACCCTCCTCCGGTCGATCCCTAGCGCAGAGGCCGGTGCTACCTTTGCCCAGGCCAAGGGCCTTCCTTGGCTCACAGATGCCCTTCTGTCCGAGCCACTGAGAAGCCTTCCTGCAGAAACCCTCCCAATAGGCTGTGCTTGCTCCTCCCCCCACAGTCAGGGGTAGGTCACGGGGGTGCTGGGGAACCCGCCTTCCCTAGAGAGAGTTGAGGTGTTGGTATTTGGCGCATACTGAGTATAGTTCGAAGATGAACGCATTTGCATTTAACTCAGCGCTTCCTAACCTCTTTCACAAATCCGGACCCACGTGGGAAGTATTTTTTGTACAGCATGGTGGGCTTAACGGAGGAGCCCACCTCCGTTGGAGGTGATGGCTGGAGGGGACCAGTGCTTGGGGCTGCCTTGAGCTGGGGGGCGTGTGGGTCAGTATCCCCCCACCATCTGAGGATCTCTGATTCCAGTGCCTTTGGCAGAATTGACGATTCCCAAGCCTCTCTTGGGAGAGTCTTTAGTTAGTTTCTCCAATCCGAAAACTAGGAGGATGCCTGACAGGACAGTACAGACTCCCTCCACACATTCCCCTGGGGAGTCCTTCAGTGGGCTGTGCACGGGCACGTGCACCGATGCATGCATGTGACAGGCGCACACGCGCCACTCACCCCCGGACGTCTTTCCCTAGGAATCCTGTTCACTGGGGAGCTCTGGGAGTTCCTGAGCTTTGCTGAAAGGTACCCTACCATCATCTACAACATCCTGCTCTTTGGTCTGACCAGCGCCCTGGGTCAGGTGAGCACGTCAGGACGGCATGGCGTGGCCTCCCTGGGAAAGACTGACCTGGCTGGGGGACGGGGGCGGCAGATCGAGCCTCGATGGCTCGTCACAGACTCCAGACCTCGTGGTGGAGCCCCAGGAGCCAGGCTGACGCCGCTCTCTCTGTCTTTCTAGAGCTTCATCTTCATGACGGTTGTGTATTTTGGCCCCCTGACCTGCTCCATCATCACTACGACTCGGAAGTTCTTCACCATCCTGGCCTCTGTGATCCTCTTCGCCAACCCCATCAGCCCCCTGCAGTGGGTGGGCACCGTGCTTGTGTTCTTGGGTGAGTGCCCCGTGGAGCAGGCCTCTGGGGTGTGCAGGGCGGCCGTGACAGCGCTTGGGATATGTTTTTTCCCCCTGAAATGTCTCTTGATGAAATTTATTTCGTTATTTTAGAGACCACGCTTTTTTTTTTTTTTTTTAATGTTTTTATTTATTTTTGAGAGAGAGAAAGACAGCGTGAACAGGGGAGGGTCAGAGAGAGAGGGAGACCCAGAATCTGAAGACAGGCTCCTGGCTCTCAGCCAGCTGTCCGCACAGAGCCTGACGCAGGGCTCGAACCCACGAACTGCGAGATCATGACCTGAGCCTAAGTCGGGCGCTTAACCAACTGAGCCACCCAGGCGCCCCGAGACCACATTTTTGAAAGAGGAAAGGAAGCATTGCCTCTAATCCACCCTTCCTGATGTATGTTTCATTTTAGTGATATTCCTCCAGTGACTTGAGTTTTCTCAGACACTGAACAGGACAAAATTATGACAGTACTCCCTACTGCTCGGTGCCCCTGTGGATGAGCTGAGACAACTAACCAAGACGTTTTTTACCTTTCTTTTTTTAGTTTTACTGTATTTTATTATATGTGTGTAATTATCGGCATCTTGGTGATTTGTTTTTCATTTAACGCCATACTTTTTCTCTGAGGGAACCTGATAAAACCAGTGTTTGCAAGTTAGTTTTATTTAAAGCTCCCAATTCTGGGGAGCCTGGGTGGCTCAGTCGGTTAAGCGTCCAACTTGGGCTCAGGTCATGATCTCACGGTTTGTGGGTTCAAGCCCTGCGTGAGGCTCTGCACTGACAGCTCAGAGCCTGGAGTCTGTCTTCGGATTCTATGTCTCCCTCTCTCTCTGACTCTCCCCTGTTCACGCTTTCTCTCTCTCAACAATAAATAAAACATTAAAAATTTTAAAAAGTAAATAAACAAAGCTCCCAATTCTGGGGGGACTAAGGCTGACCTTCCCCTCCCCTCCCCTCCCCCTACTCTCAAAATCATTGGCAGGCTTCCTTTCTCCTCACAAAGCTAAGCCCACCTTCTCCCTTCCCTTAGGTCTCGGCCTCGATGCCAAGTTTGGGAAAGGAGCCAAGAAGACGTCCCACTAGGAACAGAGAGACTACCTCCACTTCGAGAATATTTAAGTTATTATCTCAACTATGGACATCTCTTGGGCAAACGGACACAATAGGGAAAAACGACTGGGTTCCAGTCTGTTTGGGTTTTTTTGTTTTGTTTTGTTTTGTTTTCGGTTTTTTAAGAAACGGAAGCCAAATCGCATATTCTGAAAAAAGCACTTGGATTTTAACAAGACCGACTTGGCGGTTTCTGTTCCCGATGACCTGGAGCACAGCCTAGCGCAGAGAAGAGAGAGCAGAGGGGCAGAGCTGGTGCTCCTTGCCCAGACTCCCTCTCGGGCGTAGGTCCCCTGGTTGGGTGGCTAATTCCGACCCCCCCCCCCGCCCCCACCGGCGCCCGAGCCTTGCCAGAAGGAATGTCAATAGCTTTGCAGTTGTGGTTCTGGCCTCTGCTCCCACAGGTAATGGTCTCACCACGCCAGGACGGGGGGCTGGCTGTTAGAGCCAGAGAATGGAGAAAATCACTCTAGCTCTTCGAGCTCCGCTGGGCAGATATTTCTTTAAGAACTCCAGATCTATCCTTTCCTCCAAGAAAACCTCTCGAAGTCGGGGGGGAAATGAGCCCAGAGCCGCAGAGGCTGCCGTGTTTTGTTCACGTTTCCCCCGCGGCCTCCCCTTCAGCCAGAGCTCACGCGAGCCCAGAGTGGGACCCGGCGTGTGTATCGGGAACAGCTTGGGAAGGTCGCTTCCCTCCCTCCGTCCTCTGCGTCTGTTCTCGGTCCACCTGGTCCCCGCCCGGGGAGGCCGGATTAATCCCATTCCCCCGTGCCCTTCAGCCGCTAAAAGCGTTGCGGTCCTCCGCCGCCGTGGCTGTGCCAAGGTGCCCCCGTGCCAGCCTCTCCCTGTTGAAAGGGACGCCGGCGGAAGGCGCCCGTGGCTGGGGCCTGGCACAGGGCCTCTGTCAAGTTTCCTGGGTGGCAGTGGGGGGAGAAGGCGGAGCGTGGAGCGGAGCCACCTGCCCCCTGCTGCCTCCAGAGTTGGAAACCGCAATCCTCCGCGGACCCAACTTTACACATGAAAGTGCATCTCCACCAGCTGCAGCTTTCACTCCATCTGTTCAGCAGCGCCAGCCCCTCGGCTCTCCAGATGGGAGCCCAGCCTCCTTCCTGAGCGGCTGCCTCGCCACCCCTACCCAGCCTTTCAAGCCAGCCTCACCTGTCCTCGTGTCGCTCTCTGGGGGCCCTGGTGTCACTGCAGCTCTGCCCCCAAAGGCCCCCTCTCATTCTGAACTCCTCCCTGAGAGAAGAGGCCTTAAGTACATCTGACCGCACTTCTTTCCTTCTCCACCCCTTGCCCCGCTCTCTCTCTTTTTTTTTCCCCATCCCAGAATTTGCCTCAATTAGCTCCCCGGACTGATGGTTCTTCCAGACTGTCTTCTGTGGATCGGATAGGTGGTCAGAGCATGTGACCGGGGCCGGGGGCCTACAGGCGAGCCACGCGTGGGCCTGTCTTCCCAGCCGTCGGACCAGTCCCCTCCACCTCCAGCCGCTGCCCTTCCCAACCAGCCGCCTCAGAGATGCCTAATACGAGGCGCCAAGGGCAAGACAGCATTTTGCGCAGGCAGCGTGGCCCTCACTGGCCGCCAGAGCAAGTACGTCCTCCCTACTGTGCGCCGAGAGCCCAGCGCCGGCCTATCCACTCAGTCCCGTCTGTCCAGCGAACCCGCCCCTCCCGTATGCCACCTACTGTCAACTTGCTGGGAGATCAAAGCTGAGTAGGACCCCTACTAACCCTCTGGCGGGGTAGGGGTGAGGGTGGGGGGTTCACAGCCTCCTAGGGAGACAGGTAAACAAATCGTTGCATCTCAGACACGCAGAGCGAAGAGCGAAGTGTCTGGGCAAGGTGAGGCTTGAGCCTGAGAGCGTGGGAAGATGAAAGGGGGAGGGAATGGAGCCAGGCGGGAAATGGGGTGTTAAAATGCCTGCCCTACCCACCCCTGCCCACCCGCCACGCTCCTGCCTTCAGTCGGTTCAAGTGGGAGCAGTGGCCCTGCGCCGAGCCATCGTTCGGCTCAAATGGGACATAGGTGAAGATGTGGCATGAGCTGCCGGTGTCTTGGGGGGTGGGGGTGAGGGTGGGGGGCCTGCCGGCCTACAGGATCGCAGGAGCCGAGCGCGTCAAGATAGACCGGAGTCGGCAACGTTCTGTTCGGGCTGAGAATGTGAAATACCAGACAAGTTGCAACAAAAGTGGTGTTGATCGCTAACCCCCGGCGGCCCGATGCCTCCGGTTTCTAAAGATCAAAGAACTTGCATCTGCAGTTAATTCCCAGCTATGTGCGCGCGGAAGGGAGGGAGCCAGCACACAAGTTTCCCCAAACCCTGTGTTTTCAGTTGGGGGCGTACTGTACTTAGGCCTATTTTGGGCAAGCCATCGGGTCGACCTCCTGAGCTGTTTGTGCAAAGGCCGGTGGTAAGGCGGTTTGTCCATTTCCTGGACACCTCGTAGCCTAGTGCAAGGGGAGTGACCCGCCAGATGGGGGGTATAAAGCTGGGGAAGGCTGTTCTGGAATTAAACGTTAAAAGAAAGGAAGCTTCTATGTTGTTTTTTAAGGGGACGAGAACGGGCGCCCTTTCAGGCGAGGCACTGAGGCATGGCTGATATGTTTTCTCACAGCCCTGCGA
>CM053565.1:33067621-33210872 GCA_028646485.1 Cryptoprocta ferox
TGGCTTTCTCCAGATGCCGTAGTGGAGAAATCATCCTGGGTCTCCAGGATCGTCGAGCCCTTCCCAAGCGAGGACACACCAGCTGCCTTCAGGAGCCACCGTCTCCTAGATTTATTGAACTCCTTTCCCCCAAGCTCTTTAGCTCCTGAAAATGTGCCCTTCTGACACTCCTGGGGGAGAGCTGAGGCTGGGGCAAGTCTCCCCATGTTTAGAATAGGGAGCCGGAAGCCCACCAAAGTGCATCAGCGCAAAAACCCGCGACCACCGGAAGGCAGGGCCCAGACGTGAGCCTGTGCTCCCCACACGTCAGGTCGGCGAGCGAAGCCAGCAGTTCCTAGCTATTTGGATTTCCTGGTCCAGCTGAATTTCCAAATAATTCTGCGGGCCCACAGAGGTGTTCTTATTTTTTTTCAAGTAAGGACGTTTAAAAAACCAAACTAATAGCCCCGTGAGGGCTTATTACAAGACATTTTAAGTCCAAGAGTTTTAGGAAAAGCTATCTACCTCAGAGTAAAGGACCCTTCTTCCCAAGAAATTATAGTTGGAAATCATACCACTACGTAGATGAGATAATTTTTTTAAAATCTTTTGACATTTATTTAGTTTTGAGAGACAGAGCATAAGCAGGGGAGGAGGAGAGAGAGAGGGAGACACAGAATCCGAAGCAGGCTCCAGGCTCTGAGCTGTCAGCACAGAGCCCAGTGCGGGGCTCGAACCCATGAGCCATGAGATCGTCACCTGAGCTGAAGTTGGACACTTAACCAACTGAGCCACCTACGAGCCCCAATAATTTTAATTGCAGGAAACATCTGACAAAAAATCCTACTCTCTGATAATACATCGTAGGCAATGTCATTATGACTGATCGATCAATACATAACTCCACAAGGCCGCCCACTGACGCCAGAATGTCACACAAACATGCTGAGCGAGCTAGAAGCAACCTGCAGCGAGGTTTCACGTCATTTCAAACATTCTGAGAGAGCATCTGAAAACAACATCCCCCTGACCTGGGCCTCTCTGCCTTCCTTCTCTGGGGCCAGGAGGAGAGCAGGCTGTGGGGGTCAGGGAGCTTTCCAGAAAGGGCTGTAGGAGAGAGGCTTGGCACCCTGCTCCAAGATCCACTCCCCAAATGTTCCAGCCATGGCTTCGATCCCCTAGCCCAGAGCGCCCAGAGTTTTACTCTGGAAGGTTTTTACCTGCTGCCGAAGGCCAATTTCTGATAAGCATCGTCCTTAGGCTGGGGACCAGTAGGCTATGGCTGCTGTGGCAGGAGGGTGGGAAGGGGAACAGAGAGGGTCTTGGAATAGGAAGTGATCTCAGGCAGTGCCTTCCACCCGGCTGAGGCACAAGTCCACACGGGCGGGTGGGTTTACTGTCCAAATATGCCGGATTCCCTGTTATTTCTGGGAGAGGTGGAGGAGGGAAGAGGTTCAAGGTCTTTTCTGAGGGGAGGGACGGACTGTCTCTTCTTGCCCACTTCTGTGGTTTGTCATAGTATGTGGGTGGCCAGAGCTAGCACAAGTGCGATGTTTTAGTTAGGTTCTCAGTGGACACCATTTCCTCCTACTCAGGATCTAGAACTACCTCGTTGAAGACCACAGCCTGAGAAGGAAAGTGTCAAGCAGAGTGGTGTGACTGGGCATCACTGCAGAACTCCAGCCCTGCTTGGGGGTGGCGTGGGGTTGAGGTTGCAGAGATACGCCAGGAGAGTAACCCATCCGAGTTCATTTCTGATTTGCTCCTGGCCCCTCCTGCACACTTCATCTGGGACTGTCAGATTCAGCGAATAAAAACGCAGGATGGGGGCGCCTGGGCGGCTCAGTGGGTCACGCATCCGACTTCGGCTCAGGTCATGATCTCGTGGTTTGCGAGTTCGAGCCCCGCATCAGGCTCTGTGCTGACAGCTTAGAGCCTGGAGCGTGCTTCGGATTCTGTGTCTCCCTCCCCTCTCTCTCTCTGCCCCTCCCCCACTCGTGCTCTGTCTCTGTTTCTCAAAAATGAATAAACATTTTAAAAATGAAAAAAACGCCCACAGGATGTCCAGCTAAATTTGAATTGCAAGTAAGCAACAGATAATTTTTTTAGTTTAGGTATGTCTCATCCAATACTTGGGACATACTACTATTAAAAATTATTTGTGTAATATTTGAGGCATACTTACATGTGTTATTTATCTGAAATCCAAATTCAGCCAGTGTTATGCATTCATCTGACAAGACTGTGGCATTAGTCATTGTCCTCTCACGGGCCCTTTTTCTCTCAGAGACATCACCCCTTGCAATCCTGCGTATGGGGCTTACAGCTACTTCTGTTCAGGGCCAAACATTTCATAATTTCCCTTTGGGCCCAGAGGAGGTGCAAGCCTAGACGTGGTCGGCAGGGGGCACCATTTTCCTAAATTAGATCCCCAGTGGCCTTGCAGGGGCCTCAGAAAGAGGAAGTGGGGCATTGAATTGAATTCTTCTTGCTGTTCCCGTCTTCCCCCTGGAGCTCACTTCTCTGCATCTCACGCCTCGCCAGACTTCTCCGAGAAACAAGAATTCTGATCCTGTCACTTCCCTCCTTAAAATCCCTTCTAAGGGTCCATGGTTCCCATCCTAACGTGGCATAAAAAGTGCTGCAGGTTGCCACCGGAATCTATTTTTCCTGCTTCGACTCCTGCCAGGTGCTCCCACCCGACATGATCCCACCCACCTCACACTTCCAGCATCTCCATTCACCACCAACTATCTGTAGTTTTCCTGCACGCGATTTACTGCCGTGCCTTTGTGCCCACACTTCCCTCTGCTTGGAATTCCCTTCTCCACCCGGTGCTTCTTGAGTCTCCATTCATTCCACACATTTCGCAAGCATGTACTGAGACCAGCCGGGTCCCAGGCACTCAGCGGTGCGCCAGAGATACTGTGGAAGAGGCAGCCTACCAGAGCCCTTCCCTTCTGCATCTCACGATGGGCGGAGGGGAGAAACGCCAAACAAGTGATCAAATCAGCAAAATCCTTCAAATCAGTTCCAGGGTTAAGCCGTCTGACTTCTTCGAGCAGAACTGATGGATGGTTCCCTGCTCTGATCTTCTGATGGCTTTTCATTTGAAGGGTCCCAGATTCTAACACCTGCACCTGTGTTGCAGGAAGCATGAATGAATGAACCGAGAGCCGGTTGAAGTCAATAGGGAGTGGGTGGGGTCGAGAGGTGGGGATACAAACTGTGGCCTGCGACAGACCAAGAGTGTGTGTCCCATCCAAAGGGGACAGTGGCTTATCACCTCTCTCCGATTGCCACCAAATCTGTCATTTCAAAAAAAGACTACTTTTTACGTGAACTCTCCCAATTAAATTTTTTTTTCAACTTGTTTTAACATTTATTTATTATTGAGAGACAGACAGAGACAGAGCATGAGCATGGGAGGGGCAGAGAGAGAGGGGGACACAGAATCCGAAGCAGGCTCCAGGCTCGGAGCTGTCAGCACGGAGCCCGACGCGGGGCTCACTCAAACCCATGAGCCGTGA
This sequence comes from Cryptoprocta ferox, assembly GCA_028646485.1. Classification (NCBI taxonomy): domain Eukaryota; kingdom Metazoa; phylum Chordata; class Mammalia; order Carnivora; family Eupleridae; genus Cryptoprocta; species Cryptoprocta ferox. The sequence goes on from CM053565.1 coordinate 33,071,131, forward strand.
GATCATGACCTGAGCCTAAGTCGGGCACTTAACCGACTGAGCCATCCAGGCGCCCCTTCCCAATTTTTAAAATTCGTTGCTAGCTTAGCTAAACATGCCTATAGGGTAGATTTGGCCTATGGTCCCTAGTTTGCCACGTACCATGTCGCAACACTGTGTCGCAGCCTTGCATCTGATTAATGTTTACGGATGTTTTCTCCCCCAAGACCATGTCTTTGTGTCATTAGCCCCTAACGCAGTGACTGGTGCCTGGTAGGTGTCAGGCATCAATCGGTTTGTGGAAGGGGTGAAAGTAGGGAGGGAGGAGGGACACTAAGTGGGAACAACAGTTTGTTGATGGAAATTCTTATGACTACCGCTTTGGGCGTGGGACAGATGGAACAAGGAAGCCTGAAACAATTTATTGCTGAGGATGCCTGTGTGCGTGAGTGTGCGTTCCCATGTTAGCATGTGTGACAGCTGGAAAATGTGCCTAAGAACCATCAGCTCCTTTCTTGGTGGGCTCCCAAGCCAGCCCTCCCCGTGCTTGGTGGAGCGGAGGGAGGGGAAGAATGCAGGGCTCGTGGTGGACTCCTGGCTTCCTTCCAGGACCTGTAGTCACTGGCACAGAGATCAGAAAGAGCTTATATAGGCTTTTGGCACCAACTGTACATCCTCAGGGGAAGGGGTCTGGCAGCTACTGCCACCCACCGCCTACCGGCTAGAGCACCCCCTGAATAGCAAGCGGTTGTTGGGGGGGAGGCAAAGTAAAATGCTTTCCCTTCCCTCTTGGTCAGCGGGAGATCGTCAAAATGACCCTTCACCCTGCCCAGGGGAGTCAACACACACAAGTTAACGACAAGGACGGAGGTGGCTTAGATCCCTCACGGCAGCTCCCCCAGAGACAGGGTGGGACCTTGACCACCTGAGCAGTCTGCTGATTTCTGCTAATGGTACGCTGTCCCCCCCCCCTTTTTTTTTAATCAAGAGAGAATGCTGCCTTGTGCCCCTAGGGAGCAGCTCGTGTGCATTCTTAACTGCCCCCACGAAAAAGGTCATACCTTTGGAAAATAGACATCCGACGCTTAGAAAGTCTATTTTGTCTACATTTTCAGGAGAAGTGACTAGATGGTTCAGGAATCAGAGCCTCTGTCTTGGCCCTGAGATCTCTTGTGAGGTCTGGAAATTGCGATTTTCTGAATCAGAGAGTGCGGAGAGTACAGGGGCAGCCTGAGGTACGTTGTCCGTCCGCCTTTAAGCTGGACTATGGGAATTTCGGCCCCACGGATCTCTCTGTGGTGACACGTATCTTGAACACCAGTGCCACCTACCTCCCAGCCTCCAGGCAGGGCACCTCTCGCTCCCTACAGGTGCTCGACCAGCCAGAGGCTTTGAAGCAAGACTTCCAGGAAGCAATGTGTCTCACAGGCGGTGCTGACTCAGCCCAGACTCCCAAGCTTTAAGTCGGGTCCCTGTCCCAGAGTTACCAGCAAAGCAGAGGTGCCTAAGGGACTGTGCCCCTGAGCTGCATGGCAGCCGCTGGGAGAAGGGGAAGGCGGGGCAGAGACAGTGGGACACAGACTCTGAAAACTGTTTAGGCTTTTGCCAAGGGAAAGAGGAAGGGTCCTCTGGGTCCCAGCACCCTTTGATGAAATCTATCTTTTCTACCTATATTCTTAGAGGCAGGGGTGTGGCTAATTCAGTAGTTCGCACTGGGGAACCAGAACATTCTTTGATATGTTCCCTGGCTCTCATGTCTAATCTGATAGGGGCGGGCGGGGGTGGTGTGTCTGACCATCTCTCTGACTCTCCAACATCCTCTTTCCCCAGATTACCCCACTTGGATTCAAAGGAGATTCATGCTCCTTCTTTCCTCCTGACCTTCCCCAAGAACTACCTGATTCCTTCCATCTCAGCTTCCTGCTTCTCCCCTCCCCTCCCCTCCCCTCCCCCCTCCCTTCCTTGGTCTTTTGCTGTCATTTTCCTCTCTCCATACTTCTACCTTCTCTCTCTCCCTTCCTCTTTCTCTCTCTCTCTCTCTTTTTAAATTTTTAAATGTTTATTTATTCTTTGAGAGAGAGAGAGAGCACGAGCAGGGGAGGGGCAGAGAGAGAAGGAGACACAGAATCCGAAGCAGGCTCCAGGCTCTGAGGTGTCAGCACACAGCCCGATGCGGGGCTCGAACTCACAAGCTGTGAGATCATGACCTGAGCCACCCAGGCACCCCTCTCCCTTCCTCATTCTCTCTCTGTCTCTCTGTCTCTCCATCTCTCTGTCTCTCTGTCTCTCTCCTAGTGGTTTCGACAGCAAATCCTTTCCCTGGCACAGGTCCTCAACTTGCGCGCCAGCCCTGCTGGGTTACTCTCCTCATTCTGGAGCTTCTATCCAATTATCTCTCTGGCCAGGCTCCCTGGGAGACCTCTCTCCTCTGGCTGCCCTGCCTCCTGCCTCCCTACTGCTGGCAATGCCATCACCCACAATCCATTTCCATTTGGGGATGGGGCTAGAAAACTGGAATAAACTGGGAGACGTTTGCCCATCCTTTCTGCGCTCTACTCCGAGGGCCCCAGAAGAGGTCAGGAATCTCAGGGGAGACGACATCATTTCACAGAGCATTGAGGGCTGCAGCATCTAGTTTTATTATTTTTTTATTGATTTTTTTAAAGATTTTTTTAATGTTTATTTTTGAGAGAGAGAGAGAAAGAGAGAGACAGAGGGTGAGCGCGGGAGGGGAAGAGAGAAAGGGAGACACAGAATCCGAAGCAGGCTCCAGGCTCCGACCCAGGGCTCGAACTCACAAACCGCGAGATCATGACCTGAGCCGAAGTCAGGCGCTCAACCGACTGACCAACCCAGGCGCCCCTGCAGCATCTAGTTTTAATGAACGTGGTATCAAAGGCTTTTTCGAGACAGACAGTCCTTGAAAAACAAGGGCCCGGCGATAGGGAGGACTGGTGGCCTTTGCCACAGAAAACAAAGCTGTGACTCAAAGGCATCACGTAGACGCTTCCTTGCTCATCCACGTTCCTGAGTTTAATGTCTTTGGCTTGGGAATTAACTTTGAGACTTTTCCAACCTAGATAAAAATAGAGCTCATAAATGCCATCACAGGCACTTTCCGATAAGGTGGCCTTTTAAGGGAAGACTGAACTCCCAAGCGGAGGGTGTGAGTCAAGGAGCCTCTGAGTGGGTGCTCAGAGCACCGATGACCAGTCTGCCGACCGGCCTGTGGCCAAACAGTGGAGGAGGGAAGAAGAAGCTTCTGGAGGCTTGTGTGCCTGAAACCACAGGAACCAAGGGCCCGAGACACATGTGTATTTCACCCATTCATCCCTTTCTTCATCATACAAACATTTATCTGAATACCTACTATTGCTAGGAAAACTGCTTGGCGCCTGAAACGAGAGAGAAAAAGAAAAGGGAAATCCGCCATGGAGCTTACCACCCAGGGAGGGACACAGAGAGGGACCGGGCAAGCATGATTCAGGGGAGAGGGTAGTGGGAGCAGAAACACAGGAGACCCGGCTCAGGGTTGGGGGACACGCACAGCTTCCTGGAGGCACAGAGGGTAAACCAAAGCATGGATAATCATGGAGAATTGGCCAAGAGAAGGTGGGGGTGGGGGCAGGGAAAGGTGTGGGGAGAATTGTTCTGGTAAGACGTAACAGCAAGTGCAAAAGAGAGAACTTGGTTTCCTCAGGGGAATTGAAAGTAGTTCTTTGTGTGACAGGAAAACTGTGGGGTTGGGAAGGCAAAGGAGCCTCTAGAGACAAAGCCACGGGTCCCTGGTAAAGACCCTCTCGCCCTATCAAGGAGTATGGACTTGATCCTGAGGGTAATGGAGAGCCATGCAAAGATGTATGCAAAGAAGTGAGTCAACCGGATTGGCAACTCCGGCTGCAGAGCAGAGAATGAACAGGAAGGGGAAGGCCAGAGGCTGGGAGGCCAGTGAGGAGGTTGTCATGATCCAGGGAAGAATTGGGGAAGCGTCCGTGACGATGAAAGTAGGCAGAGCTAGCCCATAGCTGCAGTACAGAATTGCCAGAATGCGGGGTCGCATCAGAAACTTGCTGGAGGACTCAGGGATCGTTCCCAGTTCCCAGGCTTGAGCTACTTGGTGAGACAGAGAACACCGGAGGAGAAGCGTGTTTTAGATCTGCTGGTAGACGCCTAGGGTGGGGGCATCCACCCAAGGTTATCAGACTGCTAGTTGGGTGTGTAAGTTGGAAGCTCAAGAGAAAGACCCGGCTCAAGACGGATTTGGAAAATTCTTTAGCAGGTGGGTGGCAGTTGAGCCGTGAGAGTGAATGAGCGACCCACGGGCAAGTGAAGACGGTGTGAAGAGGAGAGGAACTGACCAGAATCTACGGAGAATGGATATAAAAAGGATGGCCGAAGGCAGAGCCCCCAAAGAGACTGAGAAGGAGCAGCCAAAGAGGACGGAAAATGGTCTTCTGCTGTGGGTCCCCTTCTCCTGCAGGAGTGTCCTGACTTCCCTTCAAGAATTCACCCCTCTGTGTTCTGGGCCCTGGGGTTTGGATCCTCGAGGGGAGAGGCTGGCTGGCCCTGCCTAACCCTTCTGACCCTCCTCCCGCAGCCCTGCCATTGCTCTCTGTTCTCAACCCACACTCATTTCCCTTGAGTTTCACAAAGACTCCATGTTCCTTCTGGCCTGAGAATCTTCATGTCTCTGGGCTGTGTTCCTTCCTCATTCCCCTTCCCCATACCCTGAGCCTATTGACCTTCCATGCTTCACATGTTACCAACCGCTGCTCAAGCCTTCCTTGACATTCCAGGCAAGACCAGGGCTTTCTGTCATCCATCCATCCATCCACTCATGTTTGTTCAGTGTGTACTAAGCACCTTCCGCCCACGTGTCAGCACTGTGCTGAATGCTGGGACATTATGGAGAGCAGAACAGGCTGCCACGGAGCTGACAGTTGATTAGGGGAGACCGATAATAAACAAGTAAAGACTCAAAGAATTAAAGATTGTTGTTAGTGTTACGAAGGAAGTCAACCGAGCACCATGACAGAGGATAATAACGGAAGGTCCTTATTTGGGATGGGGTGGGCGGTCAGAGGGGGCTGTCTGCGGATGTGAAATTAAACTGAGACCCGAAAGAAGCAGCCCTGTGAGAGGCTAGGGTGGAAGTGCTCCCTGCAGAGGGAACAGTAACCGAGAATACCTATGGAGGGAAAGAGCTTGATGGGCTTTACCAGTTCTAGGAATTGACGCACGGCCGGCACGGCTGAAGCCATGACAGGGAAAAAAGGGACACAAGACGTGGCTGAATAGGAGACGGCTGTAGGTGGTGGTACAAAGTTTGGATTTTATTCTTGGTACAGTGAGACACATTCAAAGGTTTTGAGCAAGGGTGCAGCACAACATGACTTACCTTTTAATTAGATTGCCCTGGTCGCTGAGCAAAGAATGGATTGAGGGACGAGCGCAATATTAGGAAGACTGATTAGGATCCCCTCGTTGTAGTTCAGGCAAAAGAGGGTGGTGGCTGGGTCTTGAACGGGACTGGGAAGATGGAGAGAAGTGGGTGGATTCAAGGGATACTTTGCAACTACGGCTTCCGGGAATTCCTGATGGATTCGATGAGAGGGATGAGGGGAAGAGAGGAGTCGAAGAATGATGCCTGATTCCTGGCCTGAACAAGTGGAAAGTGAACGAGGCTGGCTTGGCTAAGGCAAACCTTCAAGAAGCCCAGAGCTTGAGAAGCAAGTACCAACTGAAAACCACTGGGTCGGAGGGGCGCCTGGGTGGCTCAGTCGGTTGAGCGTCCCACTTCGGCTTGGGTTGTGATCTCACGATTCATGGATTCGAGCCCCGCATCTGGCTCTGTGCTGACAGCTCAGAGCCTGGGGCCTGTCTTCGGATTCTGTGTCTCCCTCTCTCTCTCTGCCCCTCCCCCGCTCGTGCTCGCTCTCACAAATAAATAAACATTAAAAAGATTAAAAACAAAAAAGAAAACCACTGGGTTGGAGAGCCTTCATGGTCCCTTCTGGTTTTGGAATTCTTAAAATTCTAAACCGAAAACTCTCTCTGAATAGGGAAAACATTTCTGTTTCTTTTGACCTCTCCTGTAGTTACCTTGGTAGAGAGCTCTGCACCCAGGGAGCGTTCAGTAAGCGCTAGCTGACTGTTCATTTTGGCACGGACCTTCTATAATTTAATTTTAGATTAATTTCTCTTTTTAAAGAAGAGGATTCTAACATAGAGTAAACTTTCAATTGAAATCAATTCACCTTGATAAAGTAGAGCCATGGCAAGAATAATCTAAAATTGTGAACTCCAAAGTAATCTCTACTTGAGTTGAGGCGGAGGGAAAAAAACGTGTTTTTGCTCAACTAACGATCTACATTTGGGTATGGGTTATTTTAGGGCAAATGCCCACAGGTGGTGGATCAATCCCCTTCATAACAGGACCAAAAAACTCCCTGAAAATAATTCATAACAGCGAATAATCTATATTTGCCAATATAGTCTTTGTTGAAAACGAATAGTAACCTTCTAACGCTTACTTTAAAGCAACGACTTCAGGTTATTTTTAGACCAAGTTGAAGATGCACGAGACGGCTGTGTTGCCAGTCCAAGGCCAAAATCAGAGGAAAGCGAGGACTCAGACTTGCCACTTCCTCTCTTCCGTTGCCCACTGCCGCGTCTTTGCCTGGCACACTACTCCTCTGATAGCAGGTTTCCCAGCCGTTTTTCCAGGTTAAAAACTCAGAACTTCAATTCATCTATAAGCACATTGATAAAATCCTCTGATAACTACATCATTATAAGCCTTTCATTTGATTAAAGAGGGAAGTAAAGTAACATCATGGCTTTCATATGCCAAGCACTTTTGAACAAATATCATGTCATCTGATGGCACTTATTACCCTATGATGAATGCCCCACTTCACAGATGAGAGGGGAGGACTGGCCACCCAGCATCGGATCTGCTTCCTGTTTGAGATGAGGCTTCCGCCGTGGATAACACCAGTGAGAAGGCGTGCTAACCATCACACCGTGGGCGCCGTGGCAGCGCGGCCTTTCTTCACTGCTCCCCATGGTGGTCAGGGTCCAGGACGCTGGCCAGGATCGGCCAACCGGGTGGCTCCTGCCTGGGTTTTGGGTTTGCAGCATGAGGCACAAAGATGAAAGAAGTTCAAGCAGCAGCAGAAGCCATAAGTGTGGCGGTGGCCCTTTGTGGCAGTGCCCAGCAGTGGGCTCTCCTGGCTACAGTGTCCGGCTGAAGAAGGTTGATCTTTGGTTTTCAGCCAGATTTCCAAATCTGATTCTTCAGCTCCTGGCAATTCTGGAGGCCAGAGGTATTTCTCCAGGAAATTCCAGTTGGGGGTGATGTAGCCAGAGCTGGTGCAGTTCTGGGAACCAGAAACCCTGAACGATATGTGAGGAAGCAGCCTCGAAGGCCAAAGAGCTTGTTCGGGGAACCCCAGCTAACAAGTGGCAAGGTTCCGGCTGAGAAATCTGTGCTGTTGCCTTGATTCCATACTTCCCAGAGAATCAGAAAGAGCTGGAGAAGAGGAATGAGCATGGTGTATGGATTAGAGTAGGGCTTGAAGACCAGCAGGTATATAAACACTTACCCCCAAACCCACATTCCATAAATAAGTGGATCTGCTCTCTGCCAGGGACTCTGCTGTGTTCAAATATTATTTCAGATAACACTCACAGCAATATGATATGGTGGACATTATTTTCTCCATCGGGTGGAAAAACCAAGGCGTGCAGAGGTTTCTATTATAATAAGTGTTAGTGTTGGGTTTGAACTAGAGTCTCCAGACAAGGAGGCTGGAGCTCATTCATTAAGCCACAGCTAACTTGCTATGACATTTAATTAATCAATCGATCTTTTCTCCACTGCCAGTTTTCCATTAACCCCACTGTGGCCTCAGCGCCACCTCATCAACGTGTTCTTGTTGGCATGCTTCCTTGCGTGTGGCCTTACCCTTGTGTCCCAGAGTATGTCATGTGCCTCCAGAGCACAGGGCCATGCCTCCCCACTAAGGATGTCCCTTCCTGCACATACATCTCTGATGTCCATGCGGGCCTCCACCACGGCGGGCCACCGGGCTGGGGTTCATTGACTGGCCAAGTGAATAACCGTATCCAGAGGAGAGAAGGACTTCATCTTGCTACGGTGCTCACAACACCGCAAGATGGGGGAGTCTGTACTCCTCTTCTGTTCAGCCCTGCCCACCCCCACCTCCCCTCCAGCTTCAAGGGAAATCATGCCTTTGCTTACTGGACTGTAAAATGGAGCCGAAGATCCTCATTGGCAGAATAAATACCAGATGTCTTGCAGTCTTCCAAGACAGAGCCCTTGTCCAGACCTGGCTCCTGATGGCCAATGAATACTCTTGTCATTTGTGTTTTGGAATTAAGAAAACTGCGTTAGGCATGTTTCCTACCATCACAAGGAGCAGTGAATTGAATTGGTGCCATTGTATGCTTGATTGTTGTTGCATAGATAAAACCCTCATTAAGTCCCTCAAGAGGAGAAAAGAATTTTATTTTGAAGATAGAGGAGTTGGTGGTGGGGGGGCTTCTTGCTTGTCAGCAGTTACAACAACAAAACAGTAAATGGAGGAAATAATTAAATAACCGCACCCCCCACCACCCACCAAACCTCGTCAAGGGGCTGGGTGAGTTTTTAATTAGTGCTTAGTTTTCAATAAATCCGAATCGGTACGTGGTGCTGATTCTTCCCTGGATAAGGGAAAGATAATAATGAGAATCCTATTTTTCAGTCCCACACTAAAGGGATGCCTAGTATATTTAATCATGCTGTAGAAATCCTGGCAGCTTTCTCTGAGCCCAGCCTCTGCTCTAATTACATTTCTAGATTTTAGTAAATTGAAAGGGAAAATGTAGGAACAAAATAATTAAAACCGAAGAGGAAGTGCATATTAAAAAGGAGAAGCTGTTTAAAATTCTTCCACACAGTGTTTCCAAGGACATCTATAGTCATTTAATCAGATCCACACCAAATCAAAGCCCTTTGTACAGAGGCTGGTGGATTGCATCTCAGGTGGGCGGTATGGTCCCCACAGCAGAACGAGGAGCCTCATTGCACCAGGCTACAGATGGGGATAGGACTCATGTCCTTCCAGATCTCTGGGGGTTCAGGGCCAGCCTGGACAAGCTGCTCGCACAGACTCACTAGCCCCGGGGAGTCCCCTCCCAGGTCGCAGGCAGAAAAGGACTCTACTATTGATTAGTCCCCATGGTAAGGTAGCCAAAGGATGCTGTCTGTGCCTCCAGTTTCCTTTTTCTGCATCCCTTCCCCTTTCTATCTATCTGCATCCCCCCACCTCCAAGGAGTACCCATTTTCCTTCTTCCTTGCCAACCCGTGAATTCTGAAGTGAAGAGAACAGGAATGGAAGAGGCTCAGTGACACCCAGGAGTCAGTTTCTTGAACCGGGTGACCTGAGGGGCGCTCTGAATTTTCACCAGGGCCAAAAACCTTGCTGGCTTCAGCTGAAGGAATGAATGTTTGTTGAGGGTGGTGATGAGTGAACTCTAATTGGAAAGTTTCAAGTGTCTGCCTGATAGGTGACACATTTTTGTTTTAAGCAAGAGAAGCCCCAGTGCTCACATCACTGTGAAATTTAGGACCTCCATTTCTTGATCACGTCTGAAATACAGTTGGAGCAAGCTCTGGGCGCTTGGAGTGCTTTGTCCGTGATTCCTAGGACATCTTAAGCTGTGGGACTGTAGGGCGTGCTTGTGTACTTGAAAGTGGAAGGCAGCCTGGCGCTGTCAGGGGTTTCTTTCCAACCCCCTGCGTCTCTGCTCACGGGTTCCCAGCCTTCCCTAATGAACGGACTCACCAGCCACCTGACACCAGGACGCGTGTGGCAGGAGACAAGTGAGCACAGTCTCCTGGAGACAGTCCCACGGCAGCTAATCTTCCGGAAGCTGTTCCCAAGGCAGGGCCCACACTTTATCACCCTGCGACCTGCAGGTTCATCTGGTTGCTCTTTTGGGTTCAATGCCTCTGGCTTTTCAGTGTGTGTGTTTGTGTAATGATACTATCTCAGTGTGGAAAAGAGACAGTACCTGCTCTGGATTACCTGGCTTGATTCAGTTAGAACAATTTTTGAAAGGTTAAGCTAAAGGAAAGAATTGTAGCAATAACAAATATCCCGTCGTTGACCTTATCACTCAAACGTGGAGAGGACTTTTTTTCTCCCAGGGCCCAGAGGCTGAGTGAGACTTTTTGCTTTTACTCAACTCAAGAGTCATTGATGGCCCTTGGGAGCGAGGATGCGAGGCTGCCTGGGGACCCAGATGTCCAAGACAACAAACTGTCATTGAATCTGCTTCCTTTCAGTTAAGCCACCTATGTGCCCGCCTTCCCCTAAAAGAATGGTCCCTCTCGATTGTTTCCAAATGCTAAAATTTAAAAAGCTACTTAAAAGTCTTCAAGGTCATAAAGTCCAAAGACTATTGTACTGACATAAGGTTGGTTAGAAAAAGTGAGGGACTGCAAGTTAAACTTGTTGGTGACGCATAAACTGGTGGCAAATATAAATCGCTATTGTTAAGTGCCTTTATTGTTACGCTGCCCACCCAGACCCCCCCCTTTGGTAGGCCTCTGTTTGGTCCTCGCACCTCCGCGCAGCCGGCCTTGCCGGGCACGCACCCCCCCTCCCCCCGAGTTCCCGCCCCTTTCTTATAAGGCCCCTCCTTCTCCTCAAAGCCCCCGAGGGTGGGGGAGAGAGAGAGAGAGAGAGAGTGAGAGAGAGAGAGACGTCGGGGCGCATGCGCGCTAGAGGAGGTAGGCGGAGTCTTGAGGAAGAGGGAGGAGGGGCAGGAGAACCCAGGGAGGGGAGAAGAGGGGCGGAGGCCGCGCGGGGTGGGGCCCGGCGGGTACGCGCTCGCTGCGTCGACGTGCTGACGCCATGACGCCCCGGCCGGTGTGTGTCGGTGTGTGTGTGTGTGAGTGTGCGCGCTCCGAGTGTGTGTGTATTTGTGTATCGGCGGTCCCGCAGGTCCCGGATGTTGCGGACAGTATGAAGCGAGCGCAGGGGGACGGGGACCAGCAGCTGTCGCCGCCGCTTTCAGGTGAGTGGGGGGAGGAGAGTCAAGGGAGAGGGCTGTCCTGTCGGAGTGGGGGGGCGCCTCCCTTAAGAGGTGACTGACCCCCACTCCACCCCCCCCCCTCCCCGCCCGCCACACATATACTCTTCTCTGCCCCCTATCCCACATCCTGGGTTACGTGGCCTGGGACTGCCAGAGCCTAATCAGCCGTTCCTTCTCCCAATCGCAAACATTCAGGAGACACAAACGCGCCCCCTGCCTTCAGCCCCCCCATCATTTTCCCAGCCCCATCCCCCTTGCCAAATAGTGAGCTGTCGCCTGCGGCGAGATGGGTGACTGCGCATGCGCGAGTGTGAACGAGCTAGGGGTGCTTGTTCGCTGCCCCCGGGGCGCATGCGCATCGCTGTGTTGCAGGGACCTGCGGGATAAAGGGCCTCTTGACCATGCGCCCGCCTCCTTCCCAGGCAGTGGGCTGCCGGGTAGTGAGCCTGTTGCTCCTCTCCAAATGGCACAGTTTAAATGATTTGAGGGACTCCCTGACAAAGCACGATTCGCATCTGGTGTTGCCCTAGAGACTCCCAGGCTACAGACGCCTTCCAGAGCCAGCGTGCCCCACGCTGACCTTTTCTTTTGAAACTGTCACTGCAACTTCCAGTTCCAGCATTGCTTTTCTTTCCTCTCCTCCCATCGTCATGCTGTACCTTTAAAACAAACATCCCCTAAACTTAACGAGTAGGTGCCCCAGCCCACTCAGTTATGCTGGCAGGGCATTTTGGGAGCCTTTCTAAGCGGACTAAGGGTCACAGAAAAAGTAAGGGTGACTGCCTTTTAGTCAAATTATTAATTATCTGCATAGACCTAGATAAAGATCGAGACGAAGAGAACACAGTGTAAGGCTTAGAGCAGTAACTGTAAATCAAGACATCAAGGTTCTCTGGCCCTCCCAGTTCCTGTGACCTAGTTGTCTCTCTCTCTCTCTCTTTTTTTTTTTTTTTTTTTTTTTTGGTATAAGATCTTCCTTAAAAAAAGGGGGGGGGGATCTTCCTTAGCGCTTTCGTTTTAGCTGTACATTATTGATGCTACCTGAACGTCACATGCAAACAAAAGCCATCTGAAACTACTAGTGGACAATAACTTACCCCATGGAGGTTTTAACTTTAAGCAGTGGGAGTGATGTTTCTTGCACGTTTGCAAAAACAAAGAGCATCGTAAAACAAGGAACCCAGTAACATTTCGGTGACCTAGACCTAGGTTTTCAGCTGGCGGATTATTCATGGTCCACAGGTTGCTGCTGTGTTGCCACTCCTGGCTCCTTTGCTGCTGCTTACCTTTGCCATCAGAACAGGGTGAGAAAGTGATAAACTCTTAAAAACAGAAGGTTTGCCGAGTAGCATTGAAACGAATAGCTGAATCGTTAGGAGGGGGGCAGCTTTTTTTTGTGTTTCTCGGTTATCTTCACCAACCCTGTTTCCTATCCGGATAACTGGGGATGGGGTATGGCAGTAAGCCTTATTTTCTATTTTCTTTCCTTTGTTTTCTTTCTCTGGTTGGTATTCTATCAAGGCTTCTTCGGCTGCCATCCTTAACTGTAGGACCTTATGTTTTGGGGCCTTAATGTGTATATATATTTTTCACTTCTCCTTTTAACTCTGGCCTTTGCATGGTTCAGTTGTCTTCTGTGCTGTTTTCTGTTGCCGTAGTTACAGGGGGACCCAAGACATGACACAGAGGAAGCAAAGGAATTTGGGGGGGCATGTCTCATCCCGTTTCCTGGAAAGAGCTGGAGACTCCGCTTTTTTTCCTTGTATGAAGAATGAGGAGTATAAGTTACTGTGATTGCTCCACACGTAGGGTGGGGGTGGTCCTTTCCATTGGCACTTTGGTGACTTGTGTTTGAGCGCTTCATTAGCAGTTCGATGTTGTCTGTGTCCAGACTTGCATCAGGTGTTGGTAAAAATCTTGAAATAAAACTCTTGAGGTAGTAGGTAGGTATCCGTTTCTCAGGAGGCCTCTGTTCTCTCTGATGCTTTTGTTTTTATCTGGAAACATTTCATCTGGTTGAATTTCCTGAAGGCCTGTGTGACATGTTTATGGAATGAAGGCACCATTGCTCTTAGGATTAAGATGAGTTATCATTAATTAATTTGTATTGATTGGTGCAGAGCCGTGCTTCCAAATGCTACGTAAAATGGGTACCATACACATGAAACAAAGTTCGAAAGGCACGTGGAGAGTGACCAGTCTTCCTTTTACGGCCCTCTTTTATCTGTCTAGTTAAACCCTCCCCCAAGGAAACTGTTGTTACCTGTGTCTTGTTTACCCTTCCGGAGATGGTCGTGGCTTTCCCAAGCATCCACAACTATGTGCTCTTTGAAGTTTCTGATTTTATTTACTGTTTTACACAAATGGTAAGATACTATAGCCATTATTCTGCATTTTGCTTTTTTTTTTTTTTTTTTTTACTTGGCCATCATTCCAGAGTCACAGAGTACCTCTTCCTTTTTTGAAAGATGACAGATACTCCCTTGAATAGATGTACCATCATTCCGCCAGCTCTTATGATTGGATCCTTAGGGTGTTTCCAGTGCGACAGTGAATTCCTCGTATCCTTGTATGTGCTTTTTGTGTACATAGGTGTCTTTTGGGTGAATTCCTAGCAGAAGTGCTGGATCAGAGGATATATGCATTTTTACTGTTGTCAGGTACTGCCGAATGACCCGCCGTAGAGGCCGTACGAATTTCTATTCTGCCAGCAGTGAGTCTGCCTCTTTCCTCACCAACACTGTGTTATCAAAATGGGTTTGTTTGTTTTTTTCCTTTGTGCAGTCTTTTATCTAAGATTTTAAGTTCACGACGTAGTTTGTTAAGCCTTATTACACCCAGGAGTTGTGGATAAATACCGGGGCTGTTTTGCACATGGGAGTGGCGGGGGGAAGATACTGTTGGACTGCAGGGTCATGTCATGAGAATAAAGTCATATGCCTGGATAACCCGGCAAATCCATGACACTGCCGGGAAGACATGTCCAGCTTCTACTTCCTTTAGTTCTTCGGTGCTAGTTTCTTTATGGAAAGGTCTGTAAGCCCATGAGTGATGTTTTATGATCTTGATAACTTTGACTCAAAGTTTGCGCAGGCAAACTACCGTTCTGTTGAAGAATTGAAAAGCTAACCCGGTTAGTTAAAGGTACTTTACCGAGCGCCTTCACAAAATATTGGTACTAGCATTTTTCGTTGAGGTTTATTTATTTATTTCTGAAAGGGCGAGGGGAAGGGGAAGGGGCCGAGAAAGAGGGGGAGAGAATCCCAAGCAGGCTTCTCGCCGTCAGCGCAAAGGCCTACACAGGGCTCGAACTCCCAAACCGGGAGATCATGATGTGAGCTGAAACCAAGAGTCAGACGCCCTGAGCCACCCTGGCGCCCTGGTGCTAGTGCTTTTTTTAAAAGTCTGCCGACTGCAGAATACCTCACTGTGAGCTGTGAGGAAATGGAAGAGAGTTTAACAGTGTCCGTGCCTGAGGGAGCTCATAGTCTTGGAAAATCAAATCTACGGAGTATGTGAAATAGTAAGAGAACAGTTAGAATGGGAACCGTAATGCACCGTGTTCCATGTTGAGAGGACTTTGTAAAAGAGTGATTAAAGTTTGGAGGAGGATTCCTTTGGGAGGCCTTCCTGGAGGAGGTGCATTTTGAGCCCTGCCCCACCCCTCCTTTTACAACTATTTATGTAAAAAAGTTTAAACATTCAGAAAACGTCAAAGAATAGTACAATGATCACCTTGATACCAGTTATCCCCGGGATTCCATAATTCATTTTGCTGTATTTGCTTTACGTTCATGTGTGCGTGTGTCATTATATATAATACATACATTTTTATGTTGCAGACATCGTGACATCTTAATACTTTTGTACTTTAAATACTTTAGATGCATTTTCTTAAAGAGATCGTTTACTTCATTGTTCCTAAGATACACTGTCACAATGAAGGCAATTAACAGCAATTTCCTAAAACCATCTAATATCCAATTAATGTTTAGCTCTTCCTAGTTATTTTGAAGATGACCCTTTTTAGCTATTGACATTTTTTTTCCCTCCAAACATGTATCTTTGGTCTTTTTAAACCTCCAGTAGTTTGTTTAGAAGTTACAAGAAATGCCTTTATGAAGAGACCAGGCCGTTTGTCTTGTAGAATATCTCACTTCTGGAATTTTCTGATTGTTTCCTCACGGTTTCATTGAATTTGTGCCTTTATCATGTATTTCCTGCACACCGGCATCGGAGTCTAAAATGTGATTAGATTCACATTAAACACCTTGGGTAAGAATTCTTCATAGTTGCTGCTCTGTACCTCATATTGGGTCATGATAAGTGAAACGTAATGCCGTAATATTGCATTATTAATGATGCTGAGTTTGTTTTATCATTTATTTAAGATATAAATACCAGATCTCCAGTGTAGACATTTTTTCCCCTCCTTAGTAAGTAATCTGTAGAGTGATGGCACTTTGGTTTTTTTTTAAATGTTTTATTTATTTTTGAGAGAGAGAGAGACAGTGTCAGCAGGGGAGGGGCAGAGAGAGAGGGAGACACGGAATCCGAAGACAGCCTCCAGGCTCCGAGCTAGCTGTCAGCACGGAGCCCGATGCGGGGCTCGAACCCACGAACCGCGAGATCATGACCTGAGCCGAAGTCGGACGCTCAACCACTGAGCCCCCCGGGCGCCCCTAGAGTGATGGCACTGTGGACCCCTACCGTCCCCCTTCTCCCACAGCCTTTCACTTAATGATAATGATCCTTGTCTGGACCGGTTATTTCTTTGGTTGCTGCAAAATGCTGATTTTCTAATTCTATTCCTTTTACACTGATTAGCCTTCAGTCGTTCCGTCGTCAGTTAGGAGTAATTACAGTGTCCCCCCAAATTTAGGTAAAGTCTTATTTTCCCTTTAACGATGTTCTGAGTGAGGAGATGGTATAATAGTCACCGCTAATGGTGGCACGTGCTTTGTTCCTGTTTCTAGCTTCCTTTGCTCTAGTATCACTATAAACGCATGGCCTCTCGGGGCGCCCGGGTGGCTCGTCGGTTAAGCGTCCGACTTCGGCTCAGGTCATGATCTCGCGGTTCGCGAGTTCGAGCCCCGCGTCGGGCTCTGTGCTGACAGCGCGGAGCCTGGAGCCTGCTTCCGATTCTGTGTCTCCCTCTCTCTCTGCCCCTCCCCCGCTCACGCTTTTTGTCTCAAAAATAATGATAAACATTACAAACAAGTTAAAAAAAAGTAAATGCATGGACTTTAATTTCTTCTGCAGGTTACCAACAATTACTGGACGTTTCTTGGAGCTCAAAATGTTCCATATTCGCCTTGTGGGAACCTCATTGGTCTGTGAGCTTCCTTGCCCTCTAGTACAAGAAGTTCCGGCCTCACTTTATGTTTTTCCTGTCCAGTTGTGGAGCCCTCATCTGTGCCTGTGTGTGTGTGTGTGATACACACATATATGGGTGTGTCACACGCACCCATATATGAGGCATACGTGTCTCACATTTTTCTTCCCTTCTGTTACGTTGTTCATTTCCCCATAGAGCTTCTGAAGCCAGAATCGAAAAACTGCAGGTGCCTTTGTTTTAATACAATGTATTGTATGTTTGACTCCCTTCTGTGCCACTGACATTGCTGGATTCTGGACCTTAGACCGCACCGATTCTTTGTCTTGAGTACTCTTTGTGAAAGACAGGCTGTGCCTCTGAAGACAGCATTGCTTCTCCCCACCTCCCCAAGGTAAGGTTAGCCGTGGGAGAGACTGGGGTTTCTTCTCTCATGAGCAGCCTTGCTTTCCACCCCCCTCTCCCCAACCCCCAAGATGAAAGGTACACAAAATGGAATTTAGAGACCAGAGTTGTATTTATGAGCTTTCTTGGAGATGTGGGGTCTTGAGTGTTCTGTAAAAGCATCTCTGTGTATATCTACGCAAGTGTGTGTTTGTCTTCCTCCCTCGTCTTCACGGACACGTTTCTCTGCACAGTTGAAGCGTTATGTAAGGTTAGGCTGTGATAGCATATTTTTTTTTCATTATCACTAGATTTTCATCATAAGAAAAAGGAATGAGACAAATTGTTCTTAATTAGGGAAAATTTTCAGCTAGGCCATGAACTCTGCTATCTAGCTGGCTTAGCTCAAGGTCTGCAGCAGCACTGAATCCTGTGGACGTCTGTCATGTACTATATACTCAGGAGAAATGCTGGTACTTCCACAGTGTTTTCTTAAAAGCTATCACGCTAATGAAGGTTCATACAAAGCCAAGATACAGTGGACCTGCGTTCTAATGCTGGTTTTAGGGGCTGGACCCATTCCTGCCTGAGCAGAAAATGTTTTATTAGACTCTTACCGTGTATTTTGAGTAATCTTACGGATTTCAAGTTACTCAGAGCCTCAGAATAACAGTGTTCTGATATTTATCTGAAATCCTTTTTTTTTTTTTTTTTTTAAGCCATCCTGCCATACATACTTCCAGACTTAATAAGGTTCTTCTCAACCTGGTTTCCTAACAACCCTGGCCCTGTATTAAATTCTGGATGTGTATTCCGGGAAGTGCACCTGTTTCTGGTGTCTGTGTGTGTTTTCAGGCATGGTGAATCACTCTGCAAGGCTGTGCTGGCACGTTTGCGTCTCAGATCCAGTGGCTTCTTTGACTTTTGTTTTTGACAGGCTTCCACGATAGGAAAAAGAACTCTGAAGGGTAGCCTCTTCGGGGAATGCTTGGGCCTTCATTCTCACAACTCTAGTCATGTCTTAATGGAGGCAGGAGCTGCCCGGCCGCTCTTTGTGGCAGAGCTGGTCATGCCGCTTTGGGAGAGCCGGATGCAGACCAGCCTCAGAGTGGGAGTTAAACACTCAGACAGTAACCCTCGCTTGCCTGGGAAGACCTTTATTCTTGACTGTTTCTTTCTTTCCTTTTCCTTTTTTTTTTTTTAATGTTTATTTATTTTTGAGAGAGGAAAAAGAGACAAAGCACGAGTGGGGAAGGGGCAAAGAGAGAGGGAGACACAGAATCTGAAGCAGGCTCCAGGCTCTAGCTGACAGCAGAGAGCCCCACACAGGGCTTGAACTCACAAACTGTGAGGTCATGACCTGAGCCAAAGTCGGAGGCTTAACCTACTGAGCCACCCGGGCGCCCCCTTTCCTTTTTCTTTATATGTTTGTTTATTTTGAGAGAGCTAGTGCACATGGGCACTCGGGGGAGGGGCAGAGAGAGAGAGAGAGGACGGAGAGAGGATCCCACGCAGGCTCTGAGATGTCAGCGCAGAGCCTGACATGGGGCTCGATCTCATAAACTGCGAGATCACAACTTCAGCCAGAATCAGGAGTTGGATGCCCAACCGACTGGGCCACCCAGGCACCCCTTGACTCTTTCTTCCTAAGAAGCTCTGGGCACCAGTCTTCCTGCTGTGACACCAGCTACGTTAAAGAAGGGCTTGCAGTAGTTCTCTGAAAGCCTCTAATTCCTCTTGCCTGTTGTACCTGCCTGTCTGTCTGTCTGTCTGTCTGTAAGAAAAAAAGTGTATGTAATCATTCATCTTAATTTGAGAGTTCTGTAATTTTTGGTATTTAGAAACAGGTACAGCTGTCTGTTTCTGTCGTTTTGACTACTTCAGATGCTTCATATGAGTGGGATCATATAGTATTTGTCCTTTTGTATGTGGCTCATTTCACTTAGCGTCGTGTGCTCCAGGGTTCATCCGTGTTGTAGCACATGTCCGAATTTCCTTCCTTTTTAAGGCTGACTAATACTCTGTTGTACGCACATGCCCCATTTTGTTTATTCGTTTATCTGTCAGGGTTCACTTGCATTGGTCCCACGTTTTGGCCACTGTGAATCATGCTTCTGTGAACAGGGGTGTTCGGAAATCTCTTTGAGATTCTGCTTTCAGTTCTTCTGGGTACATACCCAGAGATGGAGCTGCTGAATCATATGGTAATCCTATTTTTAATTTCTTTGAGGAACTGCCATACTGTTTAACATAGGGGCTGCACCATTTTACATTCTTACCAACAGGGCACAAAGGGGTCCAATTTCTCTGCATCCTCACCAACTCTTATTATTTTCTGGGGTTTTTTGATAGTAGCCATCCAAAGGGTGCGTTTAAAAACTTTTTAACTTAATTTTATCCTTTATTGAAACTAAGTTTAAAGTTTTAACAGAGTCAGATTTATTACGTTTTTCATTTATCGTTTGTGTTTTTTGTGTCTTAAAGAAGACATCCTCCCCTATGGAGAGATAACACTTATATCCTATATTTTCTTCTACAAGTTTTGAAGTTTCCCATTTAGGTTTCTAATCCACCCAGACTTTATATTGATGTTTGGTGTGGAGTAGGGATCTAAGTTTTTTTCCATATGGATAACCCTGAAGTAGGGATTTATTATTTTTTTTTCCATAGAGATCACTCAGGCCCCTAGCATCATTTATTGAAGAGTCATGTCTGCCCCTTACTGCTTTGTGATGCCACTTACGTGCTTCCAATAACATGATGGTTTGTGGCTGCATTCCCTGTTCTGTAACGTCGGTCTGTTCGCATATCTTGTACTGCAAGATTTGTTGTTCATATTTAGTAGGGCAAGTCTCCCTATCTTGTTGTTTTTCCGTTCATCAGCCTCCTTGAAAAACCCTGTCAGGTTGGTATATTTTAACGAAGCCATTTGCTGTCTAAAGTATATTGACACGATATATAATAGCTTTCTCCTAAAAGAAAAAAAAGAAACAAAAAACCGCCCCCCCAAAACACAAGCCATCCTTAATCTAGCAGCTGATCATTAAGCTGTCTCTTATTCTGAATGAGCCTATAATTTCCATTCAGATTTTTGTTTTGTTGGAGTGACTTTCATTTTTGTAAAGGGATATGATCTTCAAATGGAGGGAACCTTGTTATAATTTGGTGTCTCAGATAAGAACACCAGAGGAAACACTCTTGGTAGAAGTCCTGAAGTTCTGCGGTGTTAAGGCTTTCTTGATCATAAGGAAAAGGAACCTACTTAAAATAACAGGAAAGATTTGTCGAAAGAAAACAGGTGTCATGGAATCCAAGGAAAAGCTGAACAACAAGACCTCAGAAAGGGCTGCAACCAAAACTGTTCCAAGGACTTTCGCAGTGAGACTTCCTGGACTCTATAGTGTTCTGTCGTAAAGAGACCTCAGTGTCCATGAGGCTTCGTTCACGGTCCTGAGTGATGGCTGATTTGGTCAGTCAAAGGCATGATTTTCCGTGGGCCAGACGCCTGCCTCAGGTTCAACTCTGGTTGAGGATGGGGGAGGGAGGATTTGGTACAAACACCGATATTGGAGGTGGCCGGAGTCAGAGACAGATTCTCTTAGAGCAGTGGTTCGCAGACTTTTTCGTTGCAAGGCACTGTGCTTTAAAGAGTTTCTGAGGACCCCGAGAGCTTTTGTTTAGGTGGTTTATATCCATTGCTATTTACCAAACTAGAAATTAAAATAAAAAACCTTTTTAAGAAGTTACTTAAGAAAGTCGATCTCATGTTAACATAAATAATATATTTTTATGACAAATAACTTCAAAAAATTAGAAGAGTGATGGGTTTTTTTTTTTTTTACACCTTTGCAAATCTCTTAAATGCCTGCCTTAACAGAACATAGATTTTCCTGTCTCCTCGTGTATTCAGTCTGATGTGATATATTTTTTTATGTTTATTTTTGAGAGACAGAGCACACGTGCCGGAGGGGCAGAGAGAGAGGGAGACAGAGGAGCTGAATCAGGCTCTGTGCTGAGAGCAGAGAGCCTAATGCAGGGCTCGAACTCATGAACCGTGAGATCATGACCTGAGCCGAAGCCGGACGCTTCACCGACTGAGCCACCCAGGCGCCCCGTGATTGAGAGTTTTGACTGAAGTATTTGAAGAAAATATAACCACAGGGGATACGTAGTTGGAAAAGGGAGGAGTATTTTCAGACAGTTGTGTATATTCTTCTCTGATACTACACCAAAACTCGACCACTGGGTAGTTTCTTATGAGTTAAGCTGTAGTGTGGAATCTGAATCCATTGGTCTGTCTTGCACTTTGAATGGTTTTTTTTTTTTTTATACCCATTCATGATTTGATAGTATGCATTGGTTACTGGGAAATACTGATTCATTGAGTTAAGCAGATCTTCTAGATGACACATTTCATAATGCAATATTAAAAAAAAAAAAACACTTAGTATCACCACCCATCTCATTAGAAAACTCCGTAAGTAGTGGGAATCTGTCCTGCAGCTACAAGACTTCCAAAATTCTAATTTTCGATTAAAAGCCCGAACTTTATCAAGAAAATTTATTGCTTCGTCAAGAACATTCTTAGGTGAAATGGACTTTAAAAAAACCAGCAGGGCATGATGGTGAAAGACACATGACTCTAGTACAGTTTGATGCCATTACCTTGATTTATGCTACTGCACCCTTAGTCCTACCCATGTTGATTCTGTACCGCCTGTGTAAATGTCAGTGCAGTGAAGAAGGCAGACAATTTCTTAGTATTACGAAAATAGTTTCAATTTCATGGACTCCTTGAAAGGGATCTCCAGGGATCCATGGACCACGTTTTGGGAACCACAGCCTTATGAGAGCGGGTGCGTAGGGAAACAAAGGCCTATTGCTCGAGGTCCAGCAAGTGTGTCGTGGTTGAATTTTTACTGCATTGCTAGTGCTGTTATTTACCATCATTTAATATGGTATAGAAATGAATGGAATACTTTAAGTGTTCTTTGTTTTTTAAACATTTATTTATTATTGAGAGACAGAGAACGACAGAGCATGAGCCAGGGAGGGGGAGAGAGGGGGGAGACACAGAATCCGAAGCAGGCTTCAGGCTCTGAGCTGTCAGCACAGAGCCCGACGCGGGGCTCGAACTCACAAACCGCGAGATCATGAGCCGAAGTCGGAAGCTCAACCAACTGAGCCACCCAGGCGCCCCTTGAATGGAATACTTTAAAAGATCAGAAAAGGTTTTAGGTTTCTTAGTGAACAGACATGTTGCCCTAGTAATTACGATTTTCAAACAGCAGAGTTTCAGGTCCTCAGAGTTCCAGCCAGACATTCTTCCAAGTATGTGATAATCTTAGGGTAAACCTGTCTTAACGTAGCTTATGGAATTCATGTCTTCATAGTAGCACATGCCGCTTTACATTTTTTTTCAGGCAGTTGAATACATTAAGAAATCTGAGATCCAAAAATTGCACTTGGGAAGATCTTGCGTTTTCAGAAATGGCATAGAAGGGGAGGTTAAGGCCGGGAACCCGCCATTTTGGTTATTAAAGATCTTGCTCTAGAAAACCTCCCTGCCCCCACCCCCTACCCCCATTCAAATACGTTTTATGATAGAGAAGGGAGTAGTGGTGTTAACTGACTCCATTTCAACAAGTATCTATTGAATGACTGTAAACAAAAGGTTTCAGAAAAGGTGGGGAAGGGGTATGTTCTGAAATGCGTGAGGAATTGGACCAGTATTACCTATTTTGGTGTTTAGGAGAGGAAGGACTCATTCATTTGGGGAAGCTGGGATGGGAGGCAGGACTGTCTTTGTTTGAAGGGTAGGTATCTTGAAGGCTGGGGTTTCGATCGGCAGAGATGGGAAGGGAATTCAGGCCGAAGGAGTGTCGTGAGCAAAAATGTGGAGGTGAGGAAATGCAGTGTTCGTTGGCACAGGGTGTGTACTGGCCATAACGAACAGTGCAGTGTATCCGAAGCAAAAGATGCTTGAGATTAATAGGAGATAAGACAGGAAAGAAACTGGCCCAGAACGTAGAAGGTCTTCTGCCAAGGCCGGGCAGTTAGGCTTTAATGTCATAAGGGACGGAGAGACTTTGAAAGTTTTTGATGGAACGATTACACGATCA
Source organism: Cryptoprocta ferox (assembly GCA_028646485.1). NCBI lineage: Eukaryota > Metazoa > Chordata > Mammalia > Carnivora > Eupleridae > Cryptoprocta > Cryptoprocta ferox. The sequence goes on from CM053565.1 coordinate 33,094,061, forward strand.
GAGTGTACTTTAAGAAAATGTATTCAACCTCCTGTATTTATTAATTCATCCGTCGACTTTTCCAAATAGTTACTCAGTGCCGCTTAAGCATGAAAAACTGTATGTCATTGCGAACCCGATAGGAAACCCCTGCTCTCGTGGAATTTCCCATCTAGGCAAGGAGCTTCAGCAGAGAAACACAAATGCAATTAGACGTTCCTGTAAATGTTAATGAAGGAAAGGAATAAATTACTATTGAGAGATAATGGGGTACTTCAGGTTAGGAGTCTGGGAAGGCCTTGCTGAGGAAGTTAAGTATTAACCGAGTCTCTCCCTTCTGCCAAGTGCTGTTTTAGGAACTGGGGGATATATAGACACACAAGGAACAAAACCGACAAAAACCCTGGCTCTCGTGAAGTGCATATTCGGGCAGTAAGTAAGACAAAATGTATGGAACGTTAGCAGGCAGTACATCCCAGGGAGGAAAATAAAGCCCGCGAACGAGGTACGGTATGTTGGGGTGGGCGTGGGGTTACAGTGTTAGGTGGGATGGCCGTGGACTGTCGCACGAACGCACTACCGAGGTACCACTTGAGCCCGTCTCTGTAGAAGGTGAAGGAGGGAAGCAGAGCTCCAGACGGAGGGCATGGCAAGGGCATGAGGAATGACGTGCCTGGCACGTTCAGGGAACAAGCAAGGCCAGTGTGGCTGGAGTTCAGTGAGCGAGGGAGAAAGCGGTGGAAGCGAAGTCAGAGGCTAGTGGGAGCCCCGAACCTACAAGAGCAGTGGCTCCCCCCGCCCCAGAGCTGCAGGTCAGAACTCCCCGAGGAGCTTTTAAAACTCCCGGCGCCCGGGCTGCAACACATACCACTTAAATAAGGATCTTTGCAGGTGGGACTCAGTGGCAGAGGCAAGGGAGAAAAGAAAAGAGGGATTTGAGAAGTATGTTAAAGAATCCATTTAATTATAGATTGAATGTGGGGGTTGAGGAAGAAGAGTGTCAAGAATGACTCCCAGCTTTCTGGCTCAAGCAGTTGGATGTGCAGAGGCGCCACTTGACTGGGATGGGAGTGGGAGATACGAATGGGAGGGGTAGGTGTGGGGTTTGGAGGGAAGATCAGAAATCAGGAATTCAATTTTAGACATGTTAAATTTGAGATGCGCCCGAGGCTAAGTATAAATATGTTAAGTAGGCAGATATACGAGTGGCGCTTGAAGTGAAGTCAGAACTTGAGGTAATAAATGTGTATCTCATCTGCTCATGATGGTCTTCACAGTATCTACATGACATCATATAGGATGGATTTGATGGCAAGAAGCGGAGGTGTGGAAACTGGTTGGCCTGTTCAAGCAATCTGAACGGGGATTGGTGCTGGTGTGAACTGGGATCGTGGCGAAGGCAAGAGGAGAAGAGAAAGTTGGGAGATTCGAGGCCCTGGGAGCCTGGAAGGAGTGGGGGTGGACGGCACGCCAAGAGTGCGAGACAGCTTTGAGACCTCCGGCCTGGATGAATGATCGGTCTGTTAGCAGATAGGAAATAGTCAGGAGGAGCTGCTTTGGAAAAGAAGATGGTGTTTGGCTTTGCATGTATTGACATTTAGGAGAGGCTGCCTCGCAGGCAGGCGGTTGAAATCTCTTGCACTGGGTTTTCGAAGAGCAGATGAGGTTTGAAAGATAGATCTGGGTCTCATTTCTGTAAAACGGATTCACCATGGGAGCGGCAAACTTGATGAAAATAAACACCCAGAGTCTTTATCATAACCTGGGTCCTCTGTGATACGGTTCCTGCCCGTTTAGTGCACCGTACTTTCCTTTGTTTACCACGATCAAGCTGCCCTGGCTTGCTCTTTGTTTTTCCAGTATATCCAGCTAAGTCCTCCTTCAGGGCTTTTGTACTTTCTCATCTCGACTCCTCTTTTCCACTCGGTAGAGGGAATAAGAGTTCAGAGAAAACGCTTCAGAAGTTGGTATCTGGGGAGTAGAGAATATTCCAGGAGATCTTTGCTTAGGTATGCGAGTGTGGATGAGCATTTGAAGTAGAATGGCTGCGGGAGCCATTGAAGTTGAAATTCTGTGGACACAAAGTCGACACCCAACACCCGAGTCTCGGGCCGGTCTTCCGGCACCCCAGCACCCAGACCCAGTTGAGTCGAGGCTCCGCCAGTGGTAGTTCCCCTCCACCTCGGTGGTCTGATGACGGTGTGGTGATGGTGGTGGTGATGATGGTGGCGATGATGGTCGACCTTTGGAATATAACTGGACCTGATGCTGACTTGCCTCATTCATGCCCTCCTGTCACCCCTTATGGAAGGAAATGTCCTCTGCATAGGTGAGAAACTGCCTCCAGGGAAAGCTATTGGTAAATTGTTTCAGAAACTTCTGGCTTGAAGAAGCCACAGTGGAAACCAGCAGGGAAGTTAATTACACGTCGACTCTGATGCATAGTTAGGGACTGCTGCTCTTCGTGAGCTGGCCCGTCTCTCCTTACGTGGTGGTGATCAAGGTAAATGTGAGTAGTGCACCACGCGCGCACAGATCCTTGAAAAGGGGGTAATTTTAAAAACCTATGCTGTATTTTTATTTAGAATTAAAAGACTTGCTTTTTCTGATTCTAAGATAATGAAAACATAGAAAAAAAAGAAAAGAAAAGTGTTACAAATTTCATGTCACTAATTACTTTAAAGAATTTTTTTATTATTATTTTGAGAGAGGGAGAGAGAGAATCTGAAGCAGGCTCCACGCTCAGCCCGGAGCCTGACACGGGGCTCGATCTCATGACTGTGAGATCACGAGCTGAGCCAAAATCCAGAGTTGGACGCTTAACGGACTGAGCTGCCCAGCACCCCAAAAGTAATCTTTTAAAACTCCGTAGGATTCTTCGACACCGAGTTGTGCTGTACGAGTGCACCATATTTGGCCAGTTCCCTACTAATGAACTTCCTTTTCTTCTAGCTTTTGCTTATAAATTATGCTATGATGAGCATCCTTATACATCTATACTTATGCACTGATCAGATTGATTCATTAGGTTGGATTCTGGAAGTGGAGGCAGAATTGCTGTGCCACAGGGTATGCAAGCTTCCATTTTTTTCCTAATTATTCTTTAGATATTTTTATAGTTGGAAAGATATTTAAACAGCTTTAGAGGACATTTTAATAAAGGGAAGAATCTATTTTATTATTCTGTCAGCCATTTTCCCCTTTCCATCTGATAAGCTGTTTTGTGTTTTGTTTTGTTAAATATTTTTTAATGTTTATTTTTGAGAGAGAGAGAGAGAGCTTAAGTGGGAGGGCAGAGAGAGAGGGAGACACAGAATCCAAAAGCAGGCTCCAGGCTCTGAGCTGTCAGCACAGAGCCCGACGCGGGACTGGAACCCACCCACGAGCCATGGGATCGTGACCTGAGCCAAAGTTGGGCCCTTAACCGACTGAGCCACCCACGCGCCCCATGTTTTGTGTTTTAAGTACCTATTCTTAGGTCTCACTAGACCTACCTAAAGAAAATTTGGGGGTAGGGAAAGACATAATACACAGAAGAATTAGAATACTCGGCATCCTGCATTAATTATCAGGTTCTAAGTAGCCCCTGTTAACTGCCAAGAAAGTGACAAATAAGTATGATAGGAATTCAGAGGGAGCTGAGGTGATCAGGAAATGCTTCAAGGCAAGGCAGAACCTGACCTGGATCCAGAAGGGTAATATTCAGATAGGAGGTAGGAGAACATTCCTGGCTTTCAGAATGGTATGAGCATATTGGAGGAAGGCACACAGTGGTGGGTATGAGCTGACACACGGGCTGTAGGTAGACTAATTGGAGAGAAGGGTCATGTGGTGGCATAGTGGAGGGCTTGTATGGGAGTGAAGTTATGTCTCGGAGGGCCAATTTTATTCCTAGCACGTCTGAAATTACTCAGTATGGAACTAGAAGGTAAAGCAGATACATAGATAATGGCCCAATTTAAATTGAATGTATTAAAGTCTGTTTCTAATTTTTATTTTTCAATGTTTATTTTTGTGTGAGAGAGAGAGAGAGAGAGAGAGTGCGAACAGTGGAGGGGCAGAGAGAGAGAGGGAGACACAGACTCTGAAGCAGGCTCCAGGCTCCGAGCTGTCAGCACAGAGCCTGGCATGGGGCTGGAACCCACGAACCATGAGATCATGACCCGAGCCAAAGTCGACTGAGCCCCCCACGCGCCCCTAAACTCTTTTACAAGAAGTATAGGAGGGGCGCCTGGGGGGCTCAGTCGGTTAAGCATCTGACTTCAGCTCAGGTCATGATCTCACGGCTCGCGGGTTTGAGCCCCGCGTCGGGCTCTGTGCTGACAGTTCAGGGCCTGGAGCCTGCTTCAGATTCTGTGTCTCCTTCTCTCTCTGCCCCTCCCCTGCTCACACACACACACTCACTCACTCTCTCTCTCTCTCTCTCTCTCTCTCTCTCTCTCAAAAATAAATAAACATTAAAAAAAAAAGAAGCATAGGAGAAGGTTATTTATTTCTGTAAGTGAATTATTTAATAAACTTTCTATAGATCTTAACTTAAAAGTTCTTACAGTAAGAAAACATTTTTTGTACCTATGTGTGATGGATGTTAACTAACCTTATTGTGGTGCTCACTTTGCAGTATTACCCATATATTAAATCGTTAGGTCGTACGCCTAAAGCTGGTGCAATGTTATGTGTCAATTCTATCATGAATAAACAAACTTCCCAATACTTAAATATTTATTAGGTAGTTTCACAGATGTGTTGCAACTTTTGTGGATCTCAGTTTCTTCTATAAAATCAGAGTTTAGACAAGGTGGTCGTTGAAGTACTTTGTGGTGCTGAGATTGCTATATAACCTTTCAAGGATACCTTGATTTTATGAAATAAGTTGGCCTGCGGTTAGGCTGATACCTTCTAGCTCCTTAGGCGTAATAATGCACCCCTACTTCTCTGAGAGCAAAAGTCTTCGGTTGGATGATGGTCTCCTGGCTTCCCAGGTCTAGAATGATTCACCTTTGGAAACTCAGTTGTTCTCACCTTTTATTTCTAAATGACATCTAGAGATTTTCATTTGAAAGAATGTTATGGCTCAGATTGAGCCTCAAGAGGATGCTGTGAGGTTGAGCGGAATTATAATAGTTTTAAATGATCTTCCTGTAAATTATCTGTAGGGATTTATTTCATGCTGGCTTCCTCCTTTTATTTTGAATTCACTCCCATGATGACTATAATGTATGGCTATGCTATGTAAATACGTTTTATTATGAGTTTAGATCAGATACAATTTTGGATATGGATCCATAGGAAAAATTACATAATGCATTCCAAAGTAAAATGTAAAGGAGTTCTTTTTTACTCTCTGTTTTGAATTACTTAGACCACTTGTTACCTCCTTTTGTGTGGATAATTGAGAACTGACTAGTACTTTTTAAACCCAGAGACTTTCTGTTTATAGTACACAATCATTGGGGCACCTGGGTGGCTCAGGCGGTTGAGCATCCGACTCTTGATCTCAGCTCAGTTCTTGATCTCAGGGTTGTGAGTTCAAGCCCCACACTGGATTCTGCACTGGGCATGGAGCCTACTTAAAAAAGAAAAAGTAAAGTGCACAGTCGTCACAGGGTGATTGGTGTATGGAAGTGTTGAATCACTGCATTGTGTACCTGAAACTAGTGTAACCGTATATGGACTACCTGGAATTAAAATAAAACTTAAAGTGTATGATCAGGTTCACGGCTGATCAGCAGCATACTGTAAGTGTCTCCCACCTAGCATCACATTCTTTTCACTAAGCTGGTCTGCCTTTGACCAAATCGTCTTTTAGAGAGGACCAAGGCCAACTGTCCTAAGGTGACCAGGTAGCTCTTCCGACAAGCCCTCTCAGGATGCTCTTAACATGATGGGGTCCTCAGGATTCAGGATACATTCTGCAAGTAAACAGTTTTGCAAGTAAACTGTTCGGTGTCACCAGAGTTGATCGATCTCCGGGAGGAGTGGCAAAACGATCTCACAAGGGGCTGACAGATTAACCAGAATGCCATTTTATTCATGTACGTTGAGGGGCAGTCTTTTCTGTGACCTAGAAAACATGTGCCTGCTTAGTCCATTCATTCCCCTTCTAGTGTCAGGGTATTCTTAGTAAAAAACTAATAATTGCCGATGTTTACTGCGCACTTATTGTATCTCAGGCACTGCTCCAAGCATTGTACAGGTAAGTAAATCATCTCATCTTCGTAATAACCTTATGAAGGAAGTAGTCTTACCTGTATTTTTTTTTTTTAGTTTTTATTTTTTGGTTTATTTATTTTTGAGACAGAGACAGAGCACGAGCAGAGGAGGGGCAGAGAGAATGAGGGAAACACAGAATCCGAAGCAGGCTCCAGGCTCTGAGCTGCCAGCACAGAACCTGATGCGGGGCCTGAACCCACGGACCCCGAGATCATGACCTGAGCCAAAGTCGGACACTTAGCCGACTGAGCCACCCAGGTGCCACTAGTCTTACCTGTATTTTACAAGTGAGGAGTCTGAGGCACAGAGGTGTTTTTTGCTTGTTTGTTTTTTTGTTTCTGGTAATTCGCCTGAGATCATACAACATACAACTAGTAACTACGATGTTGCACTAAGCAAAAGGTGACTTGTTAAGCACAGAATCTTAGCAAAGTGAAGTAAAAATCCTTGAGGGAAGGCCATTTTATCTGGATCATGATATATTCACCCATTCCCTTTTTCAAACATTTATTAGGCACCTACTATTTGCTGGGTGCTGCTTCGACACCAGGCTTACCGAGGTGAATGTAACAGTTGAGTGCCACCCTCCTGGGACGCAGAGTCTAGGGGGAAAGACAGGTCATTACAGCAGCAAGCAATCTACACGTTGAGAGACAGGAGGAGGCAGCATTTAAATTCCGCTTGGAGAGATGAGAGTAGTAGATGTTACAAAGGTGAAGTAAAGGCCTAATGGGTAGAGGAGACACTTTATGCAAAGATGATGTGCCAAACACAAGCTTACTTGGCAGGAATGGAATAAGAAAGCGTTGCATTAATTAAGGTGATACTGCAGTACTATAACTTCCTGAACTAGTTCAGCTGTTCATTGTGGGGATCAAGAGAAACAGACCAGTTTGAAATATATTTCTGACGTGCATCTGACAAGACATGGCGATTGACTAAATTAGGGGGTGGTGAGTGGAGGTGGGGGTAGCGAGAGAGAGTGGGGCGTGAACGCGGACTCCTCTGGGTCTACTGTGAGCACTTGGGTGATCACTGAAGACAGGTTTTTGGGGGGGAGGATGGGCTTCTGTTTGGGACTTGCTGAGTTTGAGATGCTCGTGAGATAGGCGTCTGATGTCTCGGAGCAGGAAGCTGGTTTGCGGGGGAGAAGAGAGAGGCATATTACATGGTGGCTGAAGCCGTGGGGATTAATAAATTGGGGACAGTTGTGGTGATCTGGATTGGCTAGAAGGCAGGCGCAAAAGTGGAGAGGGGCCAGCATTCCTCTACTTTCAGTAAATCCTTGTTTAAATTTTCAGGTTCTGTTTTGTCTGCTTTTGACTTGGTAGAAATCTTGTCTTTTGAAGTAAGTGCTTTAAATAACTCTTTTATTTATGGTTTGCTGTCCTAAAATTTATACAAAAACTGTTTTGTTTTCTTATTGCAATGGTGCTTACACGTGAATTCTGTCCAAAGTCACAGAGTATGCACAAAAAAAGTGCATCCAGAGTTTGGATCCTTATAATCCCCAGACTTCATTTTAACAAGTTTCTCTAAATTTTATCACCAGTACCTTAACCAAGCTCAAAAATAGTAAAATGGGTGGATTTAAATTTATTCATTCTCCTCTTACTTGATGATCACTACTTGAAGGCAGAGAGGCAAGAAAGGATCTGAAGAATCTACAAACTGGATAGCGAGCACTGTACTGACTCCAGTCTTCTCTGCCCCCCATACATTATGAATGATTTCACTATAAATGTCTATGGTATTTAAAAAAAATAATTAAAAATGTTTTTCTTTTCAAATAAGTTTTATTCATCTCCTTCAAGTATTGTAGAAATTGAAATAGAGGTTATAATTTCATTCTTGAATAGCTAGGATAACAGCATCGTTTTTATTGCCAACTATAATATAAAATATTCTGAATTAGCTGAATTAACATCAGTTGTGAAAAGTCAGCGTTTATAGGCATCTGAGACATTTATAGGAGTGATTGGGCTCATTATAAATGATGTGGAAGTCTCAAGGACACTGGACATGAGATTCTGGTAATTCATTATGCAACACTGGAAATCTCAGATGCCTCCCTTTCTCCACTGGATGGTGCCTTGACTACTGTGCCTTGTATAGAGTACATGTTCATTAAAAACGGATATGATGAAAAAGGACCCAGACTGCTGACTTTTGGAAGTTATTTGCATTACATGGTCTGATTGGATAAACTTTTGTGCCAAGTATGGGCAGCAACCAATTAATATGTACTTTGGTTACCAGACTGTCTGTAGCCAATCATAAGCCATCACTTTTTTTTTATGTCATAGTAGTTTGCCATTTAACATAGTAACTCAACCCAATACTGCTTCAGTTAGTTCCTGACAGTATGTGCAAGCTCAGTATTAAATTGAATGTCTTTGGATTTGATTTTTGGATTAGTTTCAAGCAGTCATTTGTTTTTCTGTCCTTGATTCATTGCCACTTAATACCAATCTCAAATCCAAGAAACATATTCTTGTGTGTCTTGGAAATAGTCGATTGCAGCGGAGGACGTAATTATTTTGTCTCAGGATGAGGTCTGCCTCTTTAATTATGTGACTAGAATATTTGTTTTTGCTTGGTTTATAATTTTTATTTGAAAACTCCTAACCTAAAATTTTTTATCTCATCTGTGGACTTGAGTCTGGTAGGTGGGACATTGAACTCCATTAGTCTGGTAGGTGTGCCAAGACCTCACAGACTTTAATTTTTCTACAGCTGCCGTCTTAAAGGGCCTACCCAAATCATAGGCCTACAGGTAAGGGCTTCTTTATTCGTGGTAGAATTTGTGGACCTCTCGCCTGATTTTTTGATAATATCATAGGCAGGACCCTTGCCAGGTAACCCTTGTATTTGACCTTGTGTTCCATTTAGTTCACCTCCCCCTCCCTTTCCCAGGTGATGCCTTGTCGGGTACGTGGAACTGTCTGCTCTGAGTCCAGTGTCTGGAATTGGGCCCCATTCGTCATTTGTAGTGTAGTCAGAGCAAGGGCTGAGAAAACCACCCTCTTTAAAATTTTTTTTTTGTTATTATTATTTTTTTTAAACCCTCATTTTGAAAACCATGCTTCTGGTCCTCAGCGTAGGAGGTGCTGTGCTTGGTTAGTGTTGTATGTGGGTGTGTGTAAGGTTGGCCTTGATTCTGAGTGCTTCCGACTGATGCTTAAGATTGTAAAGTTTTGGGTGCTTCTTGTTAGTATTTCCTCTGAAAGTACAGAAACTGGGGGCAGTTTTCTGGAGAGATTGAGTGTTGGGTGTGGTGGTTTTACTTGGGTGAGGAGAGGAAAGAATGTATTGGCAACTATCTCATAGTAGGTGTTCCTAAATTGTATTTTCCTGGTGTTCTTATAAAATCAGAATACAAAACATACGCATTAGATCTACTACATTTCCCTGATTCTAAAATAGAAAAGGTTGTATTCCCCCCTCCCCCACGTTTCAGTGTTTTGTTTTTTTTTTTTTTAATGTTTTATTTTTGAGAGAAAGAGAGAGGAGAGGGAGAGAATGTGAGTGGGGGAGGGGCAGCGAAGGGGGAGACCGAGGATGGGAAACGGGCTCCGAGCTGACAGCAGAGAGCCTGATGTGAGTCTCAAACTCACCAATTGTGAGATCATGACCTGAGCTGAAGTTGGATGCTTAACTGACTGAGCCGCCCAGGCGCCCCAGGTATTTTTTGTTTTCCCCCCAAATGTGATCGCATACCATAATTGAAGATGTAATACTTAAAATAACAAGTTAAAGGAAGGTAAAATGAGAACTTTTGTATGTATGTATTTTCTTTTTAGAAACTCCTGTGGCCCTCCCCTACACACACACACATCGCAAGAGTTACCTGGTGTTTACATGGTCCTTTGCAAGTACTTTCTGTTAAGCTAAGATGATAATTTTCAAGGTGGATGAATACTTTAAAAATACACCCAAGAGTTGCTTCCTCTGTGCTTTATTAGCAGTTTTATCACCTGTGGAATCATATACTGTCCCGTTTAATTCATAGGGACTCTTTGCCGATGACAAAGATAAGGAACTAAACTGATCTCACTGTTTTGATAAGCCTCTCTGGGTGAAAGGAGCCAGGTTATATGTGAAGGAAGTTAGCCGCACACGTCACTAAATCCGCATCCCGGTCTAAGAACTGGTGTCCTTGGGGCTCATAGCCTCTGGAGTGTGAGTTGCTCACGTACTCTCCTTTTGTTCCCCGTTCCAAATTTATTTTCTTTTTTCTTTTAAATGCTGATTTATTTATTTTCTAGAGAGAGAGAGAGAAAGAGCACGTGAGCAGGGGAGGGACAGAGAGAGAGGGAGTCACAGAATTCGAAGCAGGCTTCAGGCTCCGAGCTGTCAGCACAGAGCCCGACATGGGGCTCGAACTCACGAACCGTGAGATCAGGAGATCAGGACCTGAGCCGAAGTCAGACGCTTAACTGATTGAGCCACCCAGGCGCCCCTCCAGATTTATTTTCTATCAGTATCTTTTTACACAAACATCTCAAGGAAATAGCAGCACGTAAATTTTAGAAACAAACAAGCAGCACATGTCATGTTGGCTCTTCTTTTGGCTGAAGTTTGTCCACTTAATTCATAAAAGATATTTCTGACCTTTTTTTTTTTTTTTTTTTGGTCTGAGTCTCACTGATTCTTCTGCTTAAAGGTATGTGTCTTTCCATTTCTGGCCATAGTGTATCAAGTGGGTAGATGCTCCAAGGTACCAGCAATCTAGCAATCTCTCGGGGAGTGTGTATATGAGTAAAATATTTGTAGGGCACTGTGGCACTATCTATCAAAAAAAAAAAAAAACACAGTGCACAGGCTCTTGGGCTTGCTTGTACTTATGTTCAGATACACCTATTTGCTGGGTGGTTTGCTGCAATAAACACTGGGAAACCACACGTCAGAGTACATTGGAATTCTTTGCAACCTTTAGAAAGAATAGTTCTATGTGTGCCTCCAGGGAGAGGGGGGGGGGGAGAGTGTGTGTGTGTATTTGCTGGTACATGCCCTTTTTTTTGGTTTTGTGCATTTTTGGTTTTGTTTCTGAAGCTACAGAACAGGGGTTGTCTTTAGGCTTTGGAAGAGGGATTTGGGTGTCTGGAAGGAAACTCTTACTTTTCATTTGTAGCTTCTTACAACTTCCGAATTGTTTTATACATATATATATATACGTATATATATAAAAAACAGAAAGCATATATGAAGAGAAGCAGATGTAGTTTTAACATTATTTCTGAGGGGGCATAGAACCCGTGTCCTGAAAGGGACCTTGGACGGTCATCCTTAATTTAAGGACGAGAAAACTCAGATTGAGGAAAGCATCTGCAAAGCCAGCACTAGAATTCAGGTCCCGAGGAGCAGAAGCTTACGAATATATTGACTTGTTCTAGTCTTATTCTCTTTATTTAACTGATGTCCATTTCTCATTGTGAAGAATTGATTTTGGAAGACCCAATAAAATGCTGATCTTTGTAAGGTAGTTCTTAAAATTACTATCTCTGGCAGTAAAGAAAAAGTGATAGTGGTAACTTTTACCTACATTTTGGAATTTTGGAGACCCAGTCCCTTAAAAGTTAATTTATTTATATGTTCTGTAAGTTTTCAATATTTGATTGAATTTGTATTTAGAGTCCAAAGCTTCCTTTTTAAAAAAAATTTATTATTTTTTTTTATTTAGAGAGAGAGGGAGAGAGAGAATCTCAAGCAGGCCACACTCAGCACAGAGCCCAAAACAGGGCTCGATCTCATGACCGTGAGATCGTGACCTGGGCTGAAATCAAGAATCCGGACACTTAACCAGCTGAGCTACCCAAGCGCCCCAAAAGCTTCTCTTCTTTATTTGAATTCCTAGCTGACGCTTCTAGGTTTTTAAAGTTGATTTCACGGAGTTTTCATTCCATCTGGTATCCAGGGGTAAATAGATGGAGAAATAAATTTTGTGACTTCAAAATTTTGGGCTTGCTATTTAAAGGCAGAGTGTACTGTAATAGATGGCAGGAAAATTGTTTAAAGGAGGAAAACTTCTATATTGGGGAGAAGCTCTAGTTCCTGAAAATATGTGCAGTTCTTCTTTTAACTGGAAGTTGAGTCTTTTCCTGGCTCCTCAAGGCCAGAAACATTTTCTCTTTATTCAAGCCAAACAAAGAAATTGGTAGTGTTAAGGCTGATAAGTTCAACGTGGGACTGGACATCCAAACTGCATTCAGTGAATATTTTTTACGGTTGATTGACTCTGGGGCTCCAGCAATAGAAATGTATTTATTAGTGTTAAGATTAGTATTTGGATTTAGGATACATATCTGTCTTTGCTTGTATAAACGGGGAAAAGTTACTCTTCCAAAATGTAATCCATAGGCCTCTCAGAATGGGCAGTCTGTTTGATAATAATTTGATCAGGCTGATAAAGATGAATCTTTTCTTCAAAGGAGAGGGTTTTCAGGAAATAAAGGAGACTTTTAAAAACATCTTGAGGATCAGAGTCAAATAACGTCTATGCAGTGTTAATCAGTAAAGGTTTGGTTGAATTGAAACGGGAAAGAGGTTCATAGAGGGCCAGGAACAAAATAGAGTGGCACATTTATCTTCGTAACCCCACATCCTTAGGGAGGAATGCAGTCTGTATAGCCACTTTAGTCCTGTTGTGAATGGAATTGGACAGTCTGATAGTTGATTTAATTTGAACAGTCACATTAGGTAAGCCTGGAAAGCTAGATTGGGGGACGTCAATGTTAGGTGTGTTTCCTGGTTTGTTTCTAGTATCCTTTCAAATAATGGAGATCAGTGAGAAGCCAGTTAACACCAGTTCAGGTGAGAGAAAACTGCACAGAAAGGGATGAATGTGGAATGTGTTAGGAAGCAAGACCACTTGACAGGACTTGCTGATAGATGGGCCAGGAAGAGAGGGTTTGGGGCTTGAGCAATTGGGTAGAAGATGGTGCTGTTTCATGTCATGGTAGATATCTCAAATAAATATTAGAGGATGATAGAAATTGTGCTTTTTATTAATTCATTGAGCTTATGGCCGAGGAGAGACAGATCTTGGGGGAAAGACACTGGTTTTTTGGAGATTCAGGCTACAAAAATTACTCTGGCATGTTAGAACACTAGACATTTTATTAAAAAAAAAAAAGTACAGGGCGCCTGGGTGGCTCAGTCAGTTGAGTGTCCGACTTTGGCTCAGGTCACGATCTCACAGCTCATGAGTTCAAGCCCCACAGTGGGCTCTGTGCTGACAGCTCAGAGCCTGGATGGAGCCTGCTTCAAATTCTATGTCTCCATCTCTTTCTGCCCCTCCCCTACTTGTGCTTTGTCTCTCTCTCAAAAGTAAATACGTTTAAGAAAGAAAAAAAGTAATGGTGATTAGGTGCTGAAGTATGGAAAGTCATTCCTTTTTATTTGAGAGAGAGAGACAGGTGTGGGAGAGGGGCAGAGGGAGAGAAAGAGAGACTCTTAAGCAGATTCCGTGCTCAGCACAGAGCCTGACGCAGGGCTCAATCCCATGATCTTGGGACCATGACCTGATCTGAAATCAGGAGTTGGACACTCAACTGACTGAGCCACCCAGGTGCCCCTGAAAAGTCTTTCTTAAAGTATCAGGACATACGATTTGTTCCCAGGGTCCAGCCTTGAAAGTTGGCATGAGCCTATCAGCGATTAGCCCAGGTCTCCCTTACTTAAATGGTGCTCAGAATTCATTAGAAAAAAGAGCACACTTTTCAACAGAGTTGCCACTTGAAAATGAAATGGGAATTGAAAGCTAGGGTATATAAATATATCTTCTATCAGATATTTTTCCAGTTCCTGCATGTTGAGTAAAAGGCCATACCTGTTCTAAGAATCCCTTAGTCACAGGAATTGTGAAGTTTCGGATTAGGAGTTGAAAGACTTGAGTTCTGAGTTCAAATCCCTTCATAGCCATGTGACCATGGCAGAGTCTCACCTCTGAGCTCCCATTTCTTTGTGTGTAAGATACTTGCCCTGCATGCCTCACAGAGCCATTAAAAATCCCAGATGAGATCGTGAATGTCACAGTACTTTGGCGACTGAAGTACACTGATGTTGGTGAGGAAACGGTTATATAGCTTAAAGCATTTAACACCGGGGGACCTCGGAAGTCTTTTTAACAAAGACCAGGAAGATGGGGTAGTAGCGCACGGGCTGGACCTCAGTGGTGAATCTTGAGGCCGTGGTTTCCCCTAGGTTGTCATATCTAACTGTGTGGATTTATTCAGTGGCCTTTATAATTCTTAACCAAAGTGTCTTGTGAAACAGACGACCCCAGATATATTTCAGTGCTGTAAAGACGACAAAATGTAAAAGGAAGTTGGGTTTTGCTGTCTTATTTGGTAGTTCGAACTGGCCTTCATTCCAGAGTGAAAGGCAGCAAAATATGGTTAGGATTTTTGACTTGAAGTTCTCTCCCCTCTAGTTGACCTTTGGACGATGGCGTGGGATTTTGTTTGGTTTCCTTGGGAGTGTCTTTTCCTTAAGAAGTGAAAAGTAAAACACATGCCCGAGGCCTGCTAGCAGTTGAAAGCAACTGTTGGTCAGCAAGAGAATGGAAGGGAGAAAAGGTTGGGCGGGTGGAAAAAAGCAAAAGGAGCAGGAAAACAGCGTAATTCAAAGAGGAGAAAAAGCTTAAATCATTTCAAAAAGTCTCAAGTTTTCTTTTAAAAAAAGAGTGCAGGCACTAAAACTTGAGGCGGGGGGAAAGAAAGGGGGATTAGATTAGTCCTTTGAGGGGAATGAATAAAATCAGGGAAGGATGGTGGAGGATAAGTGTTGAGGAGGTTATGAAGGTAGGATGGTGGAGAGGAAAGAATGGACACCTGGTTCCTTTTCTAAGGATTTCGTCTGTGAAGACAGGCCGGATTACTGTGAGTATTTGTTGTATTTAAAATGCGCTTTCTGGGGGCGCCTGGGTGGCTTGGTTAAGTGTCTGACTTTGGCTCAGGTCATGATCTCGAGGTTCGTGACTTCGAGCCCCACGTCGGGCTCTGCACTGACAGTGCGGAACCTGCTTAGTATTCTCTCTCTCTCTCTCTCTCTCTCTCTCCCCCCCCCTCCCCCCCCGCCCCTTCCCCACTTGTGCGCGCACATGCACTCTCCCTGTCTCAAAATAAATATTTAAAAAAATTTTTTTTTAAATGTGCTTCCTGGCTGAGGCATGTAAAGTCAGCTTCCTATTTCCTCTGCTTAAGTAGCCTCAGTGCTGTCGACTGGGAAAAGTATTTTACCAACGAGAGCTAGATTTTTCATTGTTATTTTTTATTTTTTTTAATGTTTATTTATTTTTGGAGAGAGAGAGAGAGAGCATGTGCGAGCAGGGGAGGGCCAGAGAGAGAGGGAGACACAGAATCTGAAGCAGGCTCCAGGCTCTGAGCTGTCAGCACAGAGCCCGACATGGGGCTCGAACTCACAAACCGCAAGATCATGACCTGAGCCGAAGTCGGACGCTTAACTGACTGAGCCACCCAGGCGCCCCTAGAGTTTTCATTATTAAGAAGCTCTGAACTGAATTCATTGGCTTTTTTGGGGGGGATTCAGACTTCATCATTATTGTCTACTTAAAATATTTCTCTAATGTCGATTTTTAAGAATCTTTTCTGATTTTTCCTTCTGAATTCGTTGTTTTTGAAATGTCTGTTAAAAAGGCATACAAAATGTATAGAGCAATCATGTGACAAACATCTTCAGCTGAAGTCCTCTTTATGTACTTTCTCGGTTCTTTTGCTCACCCTCACTCCCCAGAGACAACCTGTTACCACAAATTTAGTGTGCATCCTTGCAATGCAGTGTGTGTGTGTGTGTGAGAGAGAATATTATAAATTCTGTTGCAGTGTTTTTGCCTCTTTCTGTTTTTCAAGGTCTATCTGTCTAGATGCGTATAAATCTAGGTGCCTCATTTTAGGTGTTCAATTTTTATTTCCCTGTGAATATTTCAGTTTTTCCAACCCTTTTGATGGATCTTTTCCATTGTCTGCATTTATTTGCCACTACAGACAAAACTCCAGTGGCCTTATGTGTATCCCTCCTGGTTTCCTTGTCCTCCTCCTCCTCCTCGTTCTTATTGCTGCTCTGGTGGTTTGATTCTTTTTTTCCCCTAAGTATCTTATTTGAATTCTCCCCTTTGGCCCCCTACTGTGGTATTCACAGTCGTCATTTGGGAGAGAGAGGGAGCAATGAGGAAAACCTTTCATAACTTGGAATGCCAACTTCTTTTACTAGAGTCAGAGGCTCTGAACATTTCTTTTCCTGTAGATTCTTTTTGGAATCTGATAAATTTGGCAACTTTGGCATTTCAGTATTTTGTATTTTCGTTGTCTCCTAGCCAGTGGCTGTTTTTCATAAACGTCAAGTAACTCCTCACTTTTTCCTTTTCTCCCTTCCTCTTTTACTGCCTTTTTACCGAGTACTTCCTCCCCACTGAGGGTGGGGCTGTTTAATGATCTCCAGTCCAGTCCAGGCCATTCTTGTGTTACTTTCTAAGCTCAGCCTGATCCAGACAGAGCTGGTATTTATAGAAGAGTTTCTTGGAGCATTCTTAGCCAAATTAAACATTAAAACATAATAAGCCTTCACCTTATATTAGAATTATTACCCATAAATTTTGTTGAGGGGACCATATGTTTCAATCATCAGTGGTTTTCATTTGTAATTTCTTTGTCTGGAGTCTTTCATTTCCTATACTTTATTCATTATTGTGAGGTTGAGTACATTTTTAACTTTTATGTTCCCTGTCTTTCCCCCTTTAAACGTGGATGCTATTCAGAGCTTTGAGCACTTGGAATGCTGAAGTGTTACAAACGAAAACTGTTACTCTTCTCTAATAATACACTCTGCCTGCCGCAAGTGTTTGAGTAGGACTTCTTGCTTAACAACTAATTTGGGCCGCTACCTCCTGTATGAATAGACAGGATATTTTCACCTCACAAATATGTGAACTGTCTTTAGAATTTGAGAAGAATTTATGTATGAAGTATTCTGTTGAACTTTATAAAAATTTTTATTTATTTTTGGGGCGGGGGGGGGACAGAGGATCTGAAACGGGTTCTGCGCTGACAGCAGAGAGCCTGACGTGGGGCTCGAACTCATGAACCGTGAGATCCTGCCTGAGCCGAAGGCAGATACTTAACCGACTGAGCCACCCAGGCCCCCGCAAAGTATTTTTTTAGACAACTGATAAGACGTTAATGTGGAAGCCTCAGTAATAAGTATTAACTATAGCATATCAGGTGCCTGTGTATTTTCTCTCAGTTTCGTTCGTGTCTTACAGTATAGTTCAGGTTGCAAGTACTGTGTTTGGAAAATAACCTTTGGATCTAGGTTTACTGCAGCTTTAACCTGGGTGAAGTATTCCATCAAAAATATAAGCTCCTGTCTGTATGCTCAGGCATATCTGTCATGTCACCCAGTAGCCTGTTGTGCTTAGTGTTTTCCCGAATGCCACCGTAATCACTAAGTGAATGGAGTTCTTTACCCGCTCTTGATCACATCACTCCCACAATGTAGGCTGGGGACAAGTGTTCTTATTTAAAATCTTTCTTTAGAATAAAATTATGTGCTTCTATGATACGCTAACACTATGGAGTTTTGTTTTCCCGTTCACTCTGGAAACTCTGCCATGAAATATTTGGGTATCTAAATCAAAAATAATTTTTTTTTCCTCCAGCTGTAGTCACCTCCGTGGGACATTTCATCTGGATAATAACAGAGGCCTTCTGTTTCTGTGGGAGTAAAAATATACAGAACTTTCTTCTTGAAACTATATTTTGTTCACATAAATCGTTTTAAAAACACCTTACTTTCAGGGCGCCTGGGTGGCTCGGTTGGTTAAAGCATCAGACTCTTGATTTTGGCTCAGATCATGATCTCACGGTATCATGAGTTCGAGCCCCATATCCGGCTCCCGTGCTGACAGTGCAGAGCCTGCTTGGGATTTCTCTGTCTCCCTCTGTCTCTGCCTCTCTCAAAATAAATAAATAAACTTAAAAAAAAACAACAACAACAACACCTTACTTTCCTTCCGTTAAAATAAAACATGCTCATTAAAAAAAAACAAAAAAACAACAACAAAACTTACAGAGCACAACTAAGGGCAGCAGTCGGTCTTCATGCTCTGCTACGTCCTGTCAAGGAGTTTCCACAGTGGTGGCCAGTGTCCCACTGCGCCAGGCGTATAAGCGAGTCCTTGTCTCTCGGCGGTCTCCCCGCATAGCTTCTTAATGACAGGTACCACACATTGGTTAGGGAAAAATACAACTTAGTCTGTATTAACTTTTTATAAGTGTTACCCGTGACCCGTTAATACTAATAAACCTGAAACTTGTTAGTAAAACAAACCTTGTTAATACATTTGACATAGAGGGGAACCAGTCCTTTTTTTTTTTTTTTTTTTAATGTATCTAGAGTTACTGTCTAATCCTTCAAGAATAGAAATCCAAACGACAAAGAGATTAATTCAGCCATTTATGAAATAAGTGTTTCTTTCTGGCCTGCCTTGTGCCAGACACAGTCCGGGTGCAAACAGACAAGAGTCCGCCTTCGTACACGCCAGAGACAGGTAGGGTAGGTGGCTTTATGTGCCAGGGGAAAAGGGGAAAAACTGGAGTCACGAAGGAGAAATAGGACGGTGGCCTCGGGGGAGGGGATGACATTTTTAAGGGTGTCCGGGAAGGCCTCACCAAGAGGGTCACTGTTGCAGAAAGACCCAACAGTGCTGGGTGCGCCGGGAGAACGGCTAGGGGAAGAGTTACGCAGGTAGAGAAAAAGGCACGTCCACAGCCCCGCGGCCGGAACGGGCCTGTGCTACTTTGGGAAGAGCTGCAAAGAAGGGCAGTTTGGCTGCGACATCGGGAGCTCAGGAGGACATAACGGGGGCTGACCGGAGAGGTCACGAGGTCCAGACTGCGCAGGCCCTTTTCAGTCATCACAAGGATTTGGGCTTTTACCCAGAGTGAGATGGGAAATCATTGAAGGTTCCACCGGAGGCCCCAATTAAAGTAAAAGGGTAATACCAAAAATACTTGTATTTCGGCTTTGCCTTCAGAAGCTTTGGATCATTTCTTATAATAATTTGGGTTTTAACTAACGGCTCCTGCAGAGAGAGTAGCCACACACAGATTTAAATGTTTCGTGTAAGTGCTGCAGGTTTCCCTGCGGTGCGGTACAGATCTGAGGTGTCGCATTTAAATTCAAAGAAAGTTATCACAGAAAAGACCGTCTATAGGGGTTCGTTCCTAGGTGGCCATGCGTTATTACGGAGTTCTCATAAATTGTCTTGAAAAAAAAAATCCAGTGGGGGCCTGCGTGGGTGGCTCAGTAGGTTGAGCGTCTGACTTCCACTCAGGTCATGATCTCACGGTTCGTGGGTTCGAGCCCTGCATCGGGCTCTGTGCTGACAGCTCAGAGCCTGGAGCCTGCTTTGGATTCCGTGTCTCCTGTGCTCTCTGCCCCTCCCCCATTCGCACTCTGCCTCTCTCTCAAAAATAAACAAACATTAAAAAAATGTTTTAAAAAAGAAAAAATCAAGGGTGTATTCTGTGCCAAACATTGTAGTCACCCTTAGATATAGGGGGATATATACATATATGTGTATGTGTATATATACATATGTAGCTACTCTATTAATTTTAATATATGTTGAGCATTTTTATTATGAAATACAAAACTTAGAAAAATACATAAAACATAACTAGTTTATTATATATATAGTATAACATATTATGTGTATATTTTTTTCAGTGAAAGCCCGAACAGGGGAGGGGCAGAGGGAGGGGAGAAAGAGAATCTTAAGCAGGCTCCACGCTGGGTGTGGAACCCAATGTGGGGCTTGATCTCACGACCGTGAAGATGATGACCTGAGCCAAAACCAAGAGTTGGACACTTAACCAGCTGAGCCACCTGGGTGCCCCTTTAACTGTATAAAGATGAATTATCAAAAGCAAGCACAGTACCTATATAGCTGCCAGTTAGACCTAGAACTACATGCTGGCCAGCACCCAGAAGCAGCCTGCTGTATTGTGTATTCCTTCTAGATCACACCCCGTACTCTTGTGCAGAGTCTGGCACTTGTGATGATCGTTTTCTTTATGATTTTACCACCTAGGATTTCTTGCAAACCATTATAGTTTAGTTTTGTCTGTTTTTGAACTTTATGTACATGGAATAATAATACAATATGTGTTCTTTTTGTGTCTTCTTTCAGAACCTCACAGTATGTTTGTAACTTTCGGCCATGTTGTTATGTGGAGCCCTAGTTTAATTTCGTTGCCATATAGCCCTGTTATGTGAATATACCATTATTTGTGTATCCATTCTGCTGTTGATGTTTTTGACTCTTAAGAGCACGTTTGGCTGTCATGCTGCTATGAACATTGTTGTTTATGTGTGCTGATGGACGTGCAGGAATTTCTCGGGGCTATATTTGGGAGTGGAATTGCCCGATCTTCAGTTTTTTAGATAATAAACTGTTTTTCGAGACTGGTTGTATTAAATTGTCCTCCTACGAACAGTGTGAGAGGTGTCCCTTTTCTTCCCAGTCCTCACCAACATTGTCAGACTCCTTAAATTTTGCCATTGGGCCTGAAAATGTTCACTGTAGCAAATTAACTGAGAAGCCAAAGCCAGAAACTTAAAAAAAAAAAAAAAAAAAAAGAGAGAGAGAGAGAGTAAAGGACTAAAGGTATTGGTTTCTGTTTTAAGAGTCACCGATATTCAGAGCATTTTCATTTCTTAGAGTTGATCAGCATCTTCTGCTTAGGAGTATTTATGCAATCTTAAGAAGTATTTGTCTGTCTATCCTTAGAGGGTCAGGAACCCTGTCTGTTTGTTTTTTTTTTTTTTCTTTTTAACCACTGCGTCTGAAAGAGTGCCTTTCACAGTTGGCGTTGAGTAAATATTTAACAAACGAATTCATCCTGACTTGCTACTCTTAAATCTTCCGATCAAAACTGACCTGTTCTAGCGTCCATAGTTGAGGACCGTTTTTGGTGAGGGCTCCTTCCATTATTGATAGTAACTAGACTGGTTTACGAAAATAAGAGATGCTTATTTGTACCCGGGTATCAGTTAAAGTTAGTGTGTGCATTTTCAAGAAAGGTTTCTATTTTTAAGGAATCACCCACAGTGTATGCAGTACTTCGTTTTCCCACAAAAGGGGAAGATAGGGCTAGAATTTTCTGCCTATATTAGGCCCCTAGAAGCCTTATCCCTGTTTCTGTTTTCAGTTACTTTGAAGGCTGTGGGAGATTATTGGGATGACGGTGGTGTTTAGCCAAGACATCTCCCCTGTCTTCAGCAGGAAGCTTACTGTGGCCACTACTTGTTCAAGCCATAGGACGCATGGCTTTGTTTAAATGTATCTTGCTTTAGTGTAATTGACCCACAGAGCACTTTTTATAAAGGGTATTTTACAGGAAAATGAAACACTAAGTCTTTTAACAGTTCGTGAAGTGCTGACAGAAGTGGCAATGAACTCCCCCCCATACCCCCCCGCCCCATACATGTTGGCACGGAGCAAGCCGCTTATCTCATTTTGCTGCACTCATAGGCCAGTTGATTAGAAAAATTAGCTTGGATTTTTTGGACTTTAGTATCTAAGTATAATCTTTTTTTTTTTTTTTTAGTTTTTTTAAATGTCTTTATTTTATTCTGAGAGACAGAGACAGAGAGGGAGCAGGGGAGGGGCAGAGAGAGAGGGAGACACAGAATCCGAAGAAGGCTCCAGGCTTTGAACTGTCAGCACAGAGCCCAACACGGGGCTTCAACCCATGGACTGTGAGATCGTGACCTGAGCCGAAGTCGGACGTTTAACCGACGGAGCCACCCGAGTGCCCTTGAGTATAATCTTTTTGAGAGAGGACTAAAAAACAGAATAGCCAGAACGAGTGATACAAGAATGGTAATTTTGACTAGTAAATCCTAGCAAATGTATCACCTGCTTTTATAAGATTTTCCCTTTCAGAACAGCCAAAGTAAGGAAAGACTTGTAGGAGATTCAGAATCTGGTTAAGTCTGATTCATCCTCTCTATTTCCAACAGAGATTTCCTGCTAGACAAGACAAATTAGAGTCTTTCTACTGACTTAACTTCGTTGAGTTTTTACATAGTTTTATTTTAAATAGATCATGAGGCAAAAAGCAGAATGAAATGCACAGAAATATTTACCAAGACTTTAAAAAATGCACATCTTGAGTGCAATCTACTGTTTCATATCAGTGCAAATGGTATGTAAAGTTGGAAGTTGTATAAGGTAAACATGTAAGGTTTTTTTTTTTTTTAATAATGAGCATCACAAACAGTGTTAAAAAAAACATTTTTCATAAGTGACTTCAAAAGAAGTTTTATTCTAAATATTCTTTCCTGGAGTAAACCATGGCTATTTGTTCAGATCTCTGGTGACTATAGCATGTAATATAAGGCTTTACACTATGGTGGAAAGGAGAAAAGGTGTTTGGATTTAAAAAAAAATTTTTTTTTAATGTTTATTTATCTTTGAGAGGGAGAGACAGACAGACAGAGCTTGAGCGGAGGAGGGGCAGCGAGAGAGGGAGACACAGAATCTGAAGCAGGCTCCAGGCTCTGAGCTGTCAGCACAGAGCCCGATGCGGGGCTTGAACCCACAAACCGCCAGCTCATGATGACCTGAGCCGAAGTCAGACGCTTAACCGACTGAGCCACCCAGGTGCCCCAGTGTTTGGATTTAAATTTGTAATCAGTGGTTGATTACACATGGTATGGAGACCTTACAGTGAGATTATTTTTCTCCCTAGAAAAGATCTTTAGGGAAATTAGCATTACAGTTTATGTAAGGAAATACCTTAAAGCAAGTCAGGGCTTCATTTTATTCCATTAAAGGCGTTTGATTCTGAGCAGATTGCCTTTGTGTATGAGTACAGAGCTCCTCTCTCTATGGGTAACTTAAAAAATGCTTCTGTCACTCTGGCTACCATCTTAAAATTTTTACTTTTTTGTATGAGATTCATGCCTCATAGGTTAGTGTGTATTTTTATAGAGTTTTATTGGGTAAAATAGGTATTACTACATTGTAGTCTTTTAAAATCTGACACACATTGTTGGGAGCCAGGAAATTGTGTTAAGACAGACATTCTGTCTGACTTTCCCCTGCTTTGCCTGCCTGTGTGGTTTTACTTTTTTCTTGTGTCATGACTTTGGGAATGAACATTTATTTAAAGCTGAGAACTTCCTGCCTGTCCTTTGTTCCGTTTAGTTTAGTTAGAACTTTAACATTAGCATAGAAATCGGCTTATTTTTAAAAGTTTTAGCAGAAGAGAGAATTGATGTTCTTCAGGTGGTTTGTAGGTAAGGAACACGGGCACGGATCCTGTGAACATTCATCAGATTTTTTTCTGGTAAGACCACCCTTAAAGGAGATTAAAGCAAGAATATATACTTCGGTCTCCTTTCTTCTCCTCCTCCTCCTCCTTTCTTCTTTCTTCTTTCTTCTTTTTCCAGAAGTACTTTTCCTTTTATTTCAGAGGAAAGGAAATAAAGTCAGCCCCTTCCCACACCCCACCCCTTAGTTCAGTCTCTCTTTCATAGTTGAAGGGAGGTCTGAGAGTGTCTCTCATAAAGAACAGTCTCTCCAGAGAATTCTGAATTCTGTACTGCTGGATAGTAGTAGTTAATGCTGTGCTGAAGACAATTGGTTGCCCTTACAGTGCACCGGATCCTCTGGGGGTAGATGGGCCTTTTCAGCTTCTGAGTTCACGAACGTATTCCAAACAGTATGCCCTGAGTCCAGCTTAGACGTCCTTTGGTATGTATTCCTTGAACTCTTTCGGTAGCCAGATTGTGTTAGCAAGAAATATTTTTAAATGGATTGACTAAAGTACTGATGGCCAAAGAGAACTGCATGTTGAATTTGGCTTCTGGAAAAGCTGGAGAGGACTCTGTGGGGTTACACAACCTCTGCCTGTTTGTTTCATGAATCGAGTCTTCTGGTTTTGAATTCCTTGCAGATTGGACACACTTAAGTTGTATTAGGGCCAAGCCTTTCGTCTGTTTACTATTTGAATTTTATAAGGTTCTTCATAGTTTGTAGTTGAGGGGAGAGGGTGAAAAACTAGAACCTCCCAAACCTCGAAACAGCTTTGGGACTATAATTATATAATAAACATATCTTCTTAGCCATACGGGTTTTTTCCCTCTTCCTCCTCCTCTTCCTTCTTTTTTTAAATTCTGTTCTAGCTCTTGTTTTAGAATGAATTTTCTCAACCTGGAGGAGAAATCTTTGATAACACGTGGGATGTGTTAAAGTCTTCATCTTTCCTAAATTTGCTCTTTGTGGCCCTAGAGATTTTTGCCCAAGCCATCGGTGGAATCAGCACATTATTACAATTTGCGACAAGAGAGAAGCGTGTGATTATTTGGTTCTGCCTATAGAACTTCATTTCTAAAGGTGTTTTCCGTAGAACTGAGATCCACTTTGAAGTGAAATAGCCCCTTTATAACCAGGTTTGTTTGCTGATTTGGATTCATGCCATTCCATTTCAGGTGTCTCCCAAATGATGGATTTCGAGAGTGATATGTGGAGAAGTTTGATCTGATGAACCCTGTCTGCCTTTTTTTTTTTTTTAAAGCAGTTGGAGGAATTGGTTGTTTTTTTGTTTTTGTTTTTTAGTTTTTTTTGGGTTTCTGTTTTCCTAGCAAGGGTTCAGGAATTAACAGGAGCAGCATGTCACCTGATGGTGTTAGCCCAGCTCTCGCCGAACGTACTCGTGGCCGCCGTGATTTGTTGTGCTGGGTCCCCGTCCAAGGGGAGGCAGGGTGTTGCTATGTAGATGCAGTTAGCGCAGTAGTCGTTTTCCCCTGAATTCAAAAACGAAACAAAAATTCAGGAAGTCTTTCTGGAAGGTCTGAAGATCTGAAGGAATGAAGGGATGCGCTCCTGCAAGGCTGTTGAGGGGCACTGCCCCTTTGCAGGACAGACCTTTGCGTTTGGAACTGAGCATCCATTTCATCCTCCCCGATACAGTTTGGGGATAGTGAACTACGCTAACGTCTGTAGCAACAACTCTTACGTAATTGATAGTTTTTAGGGAGACAGAATGATTCCCTAGCCCTTAAGTTGGCACAATACATTTCTTTTTGGTCTTTCATTTTTCTGCTAACTGGGAAGAGTTTCATCCAAAGTGAGAGAATGATTCCGTATTTTAACCTTTGAGCTGGCTGCTAAGGTCTCCTTGGGGACAAGGGCACGTTGCAGTTATTTATAACCTGTAGAGAAGGGCAGCAAGGCTGTAAACAGCCAGCACACACTGACGGTTGGAAATCAGGAGGAGCTCCCTGTTGGTTCTCCCACTGTGGCTTTCCTTGACTTGAGGCTCTTTCATGTACCTTCTTGTTGGTCTTCATTGTGGCTTTGTCTCGGTGAACCTTCCTCTCCTCTCCAGGCGATTTCTGTAAATCTCTGTCTTCTAACACTCAGATGAAGGAGAAGAAGGCAAAACAGCCTTTTTATGTTACGAGCGTGTATCTAATTCTTACAGTCATTTCGGCATCTGTGCTTGCCTAAGATATCTGTAAACTGGGCAATCTGAAAGGTACTGACCTGCATACATACTCGTGTACTTGTTTTTGAGTTTTCCATAAATACAGTAGTTGCAAGAATAATTCAACACTTAATTTAATCAATATTTGGCTGTGGCAGAAAATAGGTTCTGCAAATTAATCTGGCATAGAAAAAACTTAATTGTGTGTCAAGACCTGTTTCAGAGATAGGTCTGTTTCTGTATATTTATATATGTACATGTTTATATGTGCATATCTTTAATGTTCAGTATCTTTTCTCTGCATGCCCATTTTAAGGGAATCGGGCCTCATGTCGGAAATGCAGATTTAAGGTCCAACCTAAGTAAATGTTAAGGATCTGATTCCATTTTATCAGTATATTGGGATTTTATTGTACAGAATTTAACTTGAAAGAGCCTTCAGGGCCTAGCCTGAGTTCCTGGTAGCTGCTCTTGTGGTACTTTCTATAGCCCGGATTGACCTTTTCTGGAGAATGTGCTCATGTTACTATTGTTTTGTGGATTTAGGAACTCCCCGGTTAGCTGTGCAGGCTTACGTTTTCTCCCAAGTTCTCTTGGACTTTTTTTTTTTTTTTTAAATCAGAGGAGAGTATAGTTTTGAAACGTATTATATGAGTTCTTTAAAATTGGAATGAGATGAACCAATCCGTTTCTTTCTGAGAATGTTTTATTGTTTTCAACGTGCTCCTGGATTCCTGTAGTTCCTATTCATTCAGCAACTCCCAAACTTTAACCTCGCAGCTAGAACTCATTAAGGAAAAATATGATCCCAAAAGACAGCAGTCTGGTTATCAACAACAATTTCATTGAACAAATATTTGCTGAGCGCCTGTTATGGTACCATTTTAGGCACAGAGAGATGCTGTTCTCGGATTGAGCTTAATTTGCGGCGGGGAAGACACTAGACTAGTGAAGAACTTAAAACAAGATCATTTCAGGTAGTGATAACGACGAAAATAAAGTAGGGTAATGTCACGAGGAACAGGCTAGAAGCAAGGGCTCCTTCACATCGGGTGGTCGGGAAGGCCTCTCTGAAGATATTATACTTAATAGGACATTTAAATGACAAGGAGTCAGCTATGAAAAGATCTGAGGAAGAAAGCTTTCCAGGCTGAGGAAAGAGTCTGATGTGCTCACTACGTAGAACTAAAGGCCTGAGGGACTAAAGCACGGTGACCGTGAAGGGTAAGTGTTAGATGAGGTCAGGGACATACACTAAGCTCTTCTTGGCAGTCACGACAGAAGGTAGATTTTATTTGGATAGCAATGGAAGCCACTGAAGAATTCCTATCTTCTCTCTCATAAGGGTCTAATTTATAAGCCATCTCATAACTTAGATAAAATAATTGTAAGGACTGCTAATTTCTTTAAAATTTTTAAAATTTTAGGGGCGCTTCGTTGGCTCAGTCAGTTGAAGGTCCGACTCTTGACTTTAGCCCAGGTCATGATCTTAGCAGTCGTGAGATCGAGCCCCAGCATCAGCCCCTACAGTGGGATTCTTTCTCTCCTTCTCTCTTTCCCTCTCTGCCCTTCCCCCACTTGTTGTGTGTGTGTCTCTCTCTCAAATAAATTAAAATTTTTTTAATTTTATTTGAAAATGTAATCTATTCACATGGTTCAAAATTCAGAAAGTACAGAAAGGGAAATATGATGGAAATTCTCCTTCCCACTCAAGCACCCCTGTTTCCTTTCTTGGAAGTAACCAGTGTCCCTAGGGTCTTGTATAGCTTTCAGAGATATTATGTGTATGTTACACTAAATAGGTCTTTTTGCCTCTTTAGATAGAAAGAACCTCCCCATTTTTTAAACAGATGTTTATTGTCTATTTGTATCATAATTCATTTAATCAAGCCCTTGTTGATGGACTTTGAGAATATTTCCATTCTTTTGTGATTACAAATAATGCCACAGTGAAAAAGCCTTTTATATTGATCATGTTAAATATGTCAGTAGGGTAAATTTCTAGAAGTGAAATTGCTGGGTCAAAGGGTATGTATATTTCTTATTCATTCTGATATACATTTCTTTTCATAGAAAGTATAACGATATATACTCTAATCAGAAATGTTCTCCTTACCCTGGAGCAAGTGTTATCAAACATTTTGATCTTTGCCAATTCACTGGGTGAATCAGTATGTGGTTTAATTTGCATTTATCTTATTATGAATGAGAGTTGAACATGTTTTCATATATTTCAGAACCGCTGACTTTTTCTTCCTGATCTTTAGATTCACTCAGCACTAACTCATTTTGTTAAAGAATTTGAAAAGAAACAAATACAGTGTTGTAAGTCAATTATATCCCAATAAAGACAAAACCAGTCATCATTTACATTTTATGAAGCATGAACCTGATAAGGGATATAAGAGAAACCCCAGTCTTTCCTTTGCTTTTACTGAGGCTTCTCTTGATTGTCCTTGGCTTCATTTTAAGAAGTATCTCTAAATTTAATAAAAGGTACATTTAGTATTTTGTTAGACTAGATTGAATTGCAGTAAGTTTACATATGACAAATTTTCAAAAGTCATTCAAACCTTGCAACAGAGGAAGTCAGTGTGACCTGTAATAATCTATCCTTAGAGTAATGAGAAAGAAATTATTACCTCACAGGCTGTATGTCACTGAGGACACTGTAACAGAAGAAATACAAACATTACCTTGAGATCACATCAATTCCTCAAAACAATGAATATATCCAAGTCTTCCCATCGTTTTGTGGGGTGTTTTTTGTTTAGTTTTGTTGATTTTTTTTTTTTTTTTTTTTTTTTGGTGGGGGTAGGGGTGTGTGTATGTGTGGTGTTTTTTTTTGTTTGTTTTTTTTTTTTTTTTTGGTCTACAATCTTTTTGGCATCTTCTGTTTTGGAAAATGCAGCGTCTCTCAGGCTTAAAATAGTTACGACACTGTGATTTTTCCTTACTTGGAACCTGTACAAGGCTTTAAACCAAAAGAAAAAAAAAGGGATAGGCTTTTAAAAAGTCCCTAACAAACCATTCTTTTAAGAAGCGTTGTTCCCAGCCATCTAACATGTGCGTGTTTGTGAATTATGTTGAACCACATGAAATTGCTGACGTTTGACTGTTTTGGGCTTACAAAACAATTTCGTGGTTCAGTCTATTATCTCCACAATCTTATTCCTTTAATTTTAAGACTGATGGATATATGGCTAATTTACATATCACATGTATGTGATATGCCTCTGTTGGTTGTTGATTTTCTTTAATTCGCTGGATGACTGGATTAGATTGAAGATGGAGGAATGCTTATAGGGAATAAAAGAAAGATTAAAAAACTGCAGAAGCTGTTTCTTTCTCTCTCTCTCTCTCTCTCTCCCTCTCTCTCTCTGTCTTTGAGTGAGAGCATGAGCAGGGGAGAGGGGCAGAGGGAGAGAGAGAATATTAAGCAGGCTCCATGCTCGGCACGGAGCCGGACGCGAGGCTTAGTCCCACAACCCTGGAATCATGGCCTGAGCAGAAATCAAGACTCAGACATTCAACCAACTGAGCCACCCAGGTGCCCCAGAAGCTGTCTTTGCAACACTTTTCAGAGAGTGTTCTAGCCTCGCTTTGCATATACTGCAGGTGAAACTATTGAGACATTTCCCTTCATCATACAGGGAATTCATCTTCTCTCCTCAAATAATCCTGATTATGTAAGAGTTTAGTTCAAATCAAATGATTTGTGTTTTCAAAATGAAGGAAATTATATCCAGTCTCTCTCCCCTTGTAGAACGAAGATACACTTGATACTGGATGAGACCCTTACTTTTACCAGGGCTGATACTTGAGAGTGCCAGGCCAGGAGTTTTTGGCTTTGCATGTAACTCATCCAAAAGAACAAATTAATGATTCTCATTACATTGCAAATCTAATATACTCAGCACTGTTCAAAGGGCTCTTTTAGAGACATGGGAGAGAAACAAGCAGAAAAGTTAATGAACTTGAATACAACTGGATAAATGTTTCAGTCATCAAAGTATTTTTGCTGAATGCCTTGTTTTAGGCAGGCTGTGCTAGGTGATAAGGGGACACGGAGAAGAGTTGCAGGTTCCTTTTAAAGAGCTTCAGGTCTACTGACGACAACAGAAGCGTTCCTAAGTGTAAAAGAAGGCAGAAAAGAAGTGCACTATGTACGTTCGATTGAAAGCTTTGTGCATGATGACAGCATAAATACATTTTCTTTTTTACTTCTGTTTAATGTCCTAGTAAGAAGTCATACTATATTGATTGACTTGAATCTCTTGTCAAAATGATTAACTTTATGGTCTCCTAATCCTTGCTAAGATGCAGTCTGTTGGCGATTGCTGTTGGTTGCTAACTTGGTACTACCTTCCTTGGAATTTGAGCAGTATTACAGTGGACGGATATTTTAAAGTACTTTTTGAAGTTGATTTATTTTGAAAGGGTGGAGGGGAGAGAATCCCAAGTAGGATCTGCGCTGTCCGTGCAGAGCCTGACATGGGGCTCGATCCCATGAACCATGAGATCATGACCTGAGCAGAAATCCAAAGTCAAGACACTTAACCGACTGAGCCATCCAGGCGCCCCAATATTTTAAAGCGTATTTTTGGTGTGACCCAGAAGTGTCCCCTCATGGTTCAGGATTTAATAGAGAGGACAGGAAAATAGATGGTATATAATGGATATGTTCAGCCTCAGAGTGGTCAGCACACTGGGAAGTTTGCTAAGCTTTGGAAAGAAATTTTTCACGAGAGAACTTGGATGGCCTTGTCCTAACTTGTTTGAAGCCAGGGACACTGTATTTTGGTGCTAGTTGTCTCCTACAAAGGTTCTCAAACCATGACCCTCAAGTAGATCTCCTCTTTTCTGAAATTGTTTTTCTGCTAGGCATCTGCAGCAGTTGGCATGAAGTGCTAGAGAGTTCATGTAACACCAGGCTACTTTGCTGACGAACACTTTGCCCTCAGTGCCTGCTAGGAGTGAAATTAATTAGCCTGGTGCTGTCCTAGTCAATTTCCCTCTCAGCAGGTTGTGTGGTTAGAGCTCCTCTGAGTCTGAGGCCGATCTTCCAGTTCTACTAGCCGCTGGGTTGGACATTTCTTTGAAATTGGAATAAAGGTGATATTATTAAAAAAAAAAAAAAAAAAGACTTGGCTACAAAATAAATGAGAAGCAAAAAAGATAGGAAAAAAAAAAAAAAAAGGCCAAGACCAAAGTAGTACTTTTTTTTTTCTGCTTGTAATAATGGACCGTAGTTCAGTCACAATTAAGCTATTAAAATGAACTGGTTTTTAAACTTGTCTTTTTTTCTTAGGCTTAGAGAATTCTTAATTGTTAGATACATTTGAAGTCGTTTTTAAAACTTCCAAATAAACTTGAGTTAGTATTTTATGCTCCCTCCGTGTAGAGCTGCACAGCACACCTCCAGAGCCAAATTCTATGCTCTTAACATTCAAAACTCACATCTTCGTTGCCAGTCTGCCCCAAAGAGAGCCTTGAGAGGGAATTTTGAAATTTCATTCTGGCTCCTCCTGGCAGTAATGATAACTGGGATTTATAAAATTGCCAAAGGTGCACTTCCTCCTTACTAGACCAGCAGTTCGTGGGAATGTGTTTTCCATCAAGTGGAAGCCCACTTTGATCAACAGGTGATCGAGTGTGGCATTTGGGTTCTTGAGTATATCATGGAATCATGGACTGCACAAATCAGGAAGGCCAAAGCACTACTGCATTGCTTAGTTTGCTAGCTTAAGTGAAACAGCAGGTCATGTGTCTAAAACCAGTAACTCCATCTGTGATACATGGGATGCTTTAGTTGTGAATTCCTATAGGATAGTGTTTAAAACCAGTGGGGACTCTGGTAATAAGAGTGGTGTTACTCAGGATGCAGCTGTATCTTATTCTTTTGTTTTAATTTTTTTTTAATGTTTTTTATTTATTTTTGAGAGACAGAGCGTGAGCAGGGGAGGGGCAGAGAGAGAGGGAGACACAGAACCCGAAGACAGGCTCCAGGCTCTGAGCTAGCTGTCAG
Source organism: Cryptoprocta ferox (assembly GCA_028646485.1). Classification (NCBI taxonomy): domain Eukaryota; kingdom Metazoa; phylum Chordata; class Mammalia; order Carnivora; family Eupleridae; genus Cryptoprocta; species Cryptoprocta ferox. The sequence continues at coordinate 33,125,801 of CM053565.1, forward strand.
CACAGAGCCCAACGCGGGGCTCGAACCCACAAATCGTGAGATCATGACCCGAGCCGAAGTTGGATGCTTAACTGACTGAGCCACCCAGTGCCCCTGTTTTAATTTTTTTTTTTAAGTTTATTTTTGAGAGAGAGAAAGGGCATGAATAGGGGAGGGGCAGTGGGGGGAGGGTGGGACACGCAGATTTCAAAGCAGGCTCCAGGCTCTGGGCTGTCCGCACAGAGCCCGAGGACATGGGGCTCGAACTCACGATCTGCAAGATCATGACCTGAGCTGAAGTCGGATGCTTAACTAACTGAGCCACCCAGGCGCCCCACAACTGTATCTTATTAATCCCCTTCCATGCGTATTACTTAAGTGGCCAGTGGATGTGTACAAGTTGAGTGATTTTTTTCGTTTATCCCTCTTTCTACGAAGGATTTGAGGCTACTTTCCAGAAGTAGTTAACCTATAAAAGAGTAAACAGTTGAGGGAATTATAGCAAAGTGAGTAACAGTGTTAAGAAAATAATAAAGCCATTACAGGATGAGCGTATGATCCTGTAGTGTCAAGAGATGGCTTACAGATTTGTCTCAGAGCTTCCTAGTAGCCAAGCAAAGAGGGTGACATTGTGCATAGCTGGAAATAAATCAGCCAGGTGTTCAGGAAAGAAATGTCTACCTTTGATATTGTAAACCCATGTTTGATATAATGGAATACGTCCTCACTGTATTCCTACATTTAAAAATTCCTATATTTAAAAAAAATAAAGCAGAACAGTAGGAAGAATGGTATATACTCAAGTGGCTATCATCCCAAACCGACGGATATACTCCTTGTCACATTTGCCTCAGACCGTCCTCATTTGAGAAGAAACCGGGAAGAGCAACTCGAGCTGTCTTCTGTCCTTGTCCCGACCTCGTTCTTCTCCTCTGCTCTCCCATCGCGAATCTGACGCATAGCTCATCACTGTTTCTCCTTTTGTGTTTTTTTCACTTCTACTGAATGTACATATCTGTAAATAATATATAAATTCTTAAATTTGCATAAATAAGGTACCACACATGCCGTTCCGAAACTTGCTTTTTTTTTTTCATTAGCATTGTGTTTGATCTCATCTCTGTGGTGCTGCAGATCTAGTTCATTAATTTTAAATCCTGAAATATGGTTTTCCATTATATGGAAATAACCCAATTTAGTTTTCTATTTCCCTCCTAATGGATTTTTAGTTTGTTCTAGTTTTTCACTGTTATAACCAGTGCCACACTGAACAGCCTTCTCTGTGCCTTCTGCCCACCGGCAGAGTTTCTCTAGGGCAGAGTTTTTCTGGTTCTTAAAATGTGGTTCCAGGACCAGCACATCAGGATCACTTGGGAACTTGTTACAAATGCAAATTGTTGGGCCTAGTTCAGACTTCTGAATCAGAAATGCTGGGGATGGGCCCAGCAGGTGATTCTGCTGCATGCTGAAGTTTGAGAACCCCCCCCCCCCAACTAGCCCATGTACAGTTAAAGTAGAATTACTGAGTCCTAGGTTGCATGTACAGTCAACGTATTGCATACAGCAAATTCCTGTCTAAAATAAACATACTAATTTACAGCCTCACCAGCAGTGTACGAGAGTCCCCATGTCCCCATACATGCTTGGTTGCTTTTTTTTCTTGCTGGTCTGAAAGACGTAAAAATAATTTAAGAGCTATTTTATTTCCTTTTTTGTGAACAATATTTTTATAGGGTAGTTGGCCTTTTTCTTACGGATTCTGTGGAGAATGTATATATCAATTCATAAAGTATCCTCTTGTCACCCATTTCGAGCTCTTTTTTTCTGTTTGTTTTTTGGCTTTGTTTATGGTACTTAAAAAAACAGGGGCGCCTGGGTGGCTCAGTCGGTTGAGTGGCCGACTTCGGCTCAGATCATGATCTCGCACTCTGTGAGTTTGAGCCCCGCGTCAGATTCTGTGCTGACAGCTCAGCCTGGAGCCTGCTTTGGGTTCTGTGTCTCCCTCTCTCTCTCTGCCCCTCACCCGCTCATGCTGTCTCTCTCTCAAAAATGAATAAACATTTAAAAAATTAAAAAAAAAAACATAACCAAATTCACCAATGGTTGAATGGTTTTGTGCTTTGAAAGGCGTTGCAAGGAAGAATTTTCATTCAGATTTGATTGGCTACCGGGACACGCTATGATGTGTGCACCCTGAGATGGATAGCAGTTATTTGAAAATGGTCTGAGGCTTATGAGACAGGTCAGAGTTAGATTTGGGAATCATTTGTATAAAGGCAGAAATTTGACACTGGGGATGGATAAAATGAAAGAGAATGTAGATTGAGAAAATGTTTGAGAATTAAACCACGGGAACAGCAGTGGAGAAAGAGAATCTAATAAGCGAGATTGAGGAATGATCAGAAAACAGCAAGGAGAAGAATGTGGAAAGTCGGGTACCGATGGGAGTATGTACGTGAGGTCTCTAATGCTGCAGAGAAAGGAACACATCTAAGAAAGGAGTAAAGGTTGCCCTTTGAGAGAACAGCTAGCGACGAGTTGAAGAATAAAAGACTACTCTTTTTTTTTAATTTTTTAAAAATGTTTTTATTTTTGAGAGAGACAGAGTATGAGCAGGGGAGGAGCAGAGAGAGAGAGAGAGAGAGAGAGAGAGAGACAGAATCAGAAGCAGGCCCCAGGCTCCGAGCTATCAGCACAGAGCCCTGTGCAGGGCTTGAACTTGTGAACCACAAGATCATGAGCTGAGCCAAAGTCAGCCACTTAACCGACTGAGCCACCCGGGCGCCCCTAGAAGACTACTCTTAATGAGTTTGTGTGGAAGTGTATTAGATGCTATAGGGATTAGAGTGGTGACAAGGTGGTTCTCTTTTGGGGATGGAGTATGTTTGCCCCCCCCCCCCCGGGGAAGGAGCCAGTGGCAAAGTTGTATGTGGCGTTCACTGTGCTGGTTCCTCTTTGGCAGCCTTTTCGTGAATGTACTTGATGTGCCGTTGGAGTAGGTTCAGTCGTAAGATAATACTAGGGGTTGGGCAGAAGATTCAGGTAGGCTGGTAGAATTGTGACTAGTGGGCTGCTTTAGATTAGGTGCTCTTCTCCGAGGGTAACACTGGATGCTCAGGAGCCGTGTGAATGATAAGGTAGAGCATTGCAGGCAGGAGACAAAGTTTCCCCGTCTGCAAGGTCAGACGGAAATAGGATAGTGTGCCATTAATCTAATAAAATCCTCCTGCTTCTCGGGCCAACCAGGGTGAAGAGAGAACAGAAGTCTTTGTCCCCTGACTTTGGAGATCTTGTTTAACCTTCAAACTGGCGATGTCAAGGGTCCCAAGTCCTCCACCTCCGGCAGAAATGTCGAGTGGCCCCGTAGCTGAAAGCTGGTGCTACACACAGGTGGGTTCATGTCTTCACCCTGTAAATCTTGTGCCTTGGGAGGACTTTGGTCAATGAAAAGAATAAGATCTCTTTTCTTCATTGGGTTTCCTGCTTTCTCTAGGACATAACTGTCACATAGCAAATAGAACAAGTACTTGTCAGCTTTCCGGTCCTTGGTTTTCCACTTGAAATCTCCATGTCCTAGGCCAGTGTTTTCACTAGAGCTTGAGAGTGGGGTGGGGAGGGGAGAAGCTTTGAAACCAGATCCACTTATATCCCCCTTGATGGAAATGTGTTCCTCTTTGGGCAACTCACAGGAAACCAGGTTTGAGATTTGCAACCCCAGGCAGTGGCATCAACATCTCAATTGTCAAACGCTGCTCTGAGCAAAGGCTCATTTTAGGTACGGCTTTATTATCTGCTTTCCCACCCCTGTCCATGTTTTTCTCACTTTCCACCCAGTGTTTCTCAGAAGTGGAGAAATGTTATGAAAGCAGTTGGTCACTGTGAGATTTCTTAAATAGTGGGTGAGGGACAGAAAAAGCTGCGCCTCCACGCTGGCCGGACAGGGCTGTCTTCCTACAGGAATCATGCAGAGGAAGGGAGGGGAAATGATTATTTGATCTTCAGCCTGTTTTTTTTAGGTCGCCTCCTTCCTATTTAATCGCTTCTTGGTTTTCTATCAACAGATCAAGGTAGTGAAATTCTCCTACATGTGGACCATCAATAACTTTAGCTTTTGCCGGGAGGAAATGGGCGAAGTCATTAAAAGTTCCACCTTTTCATCAGGAGCCAATGATAAACTGAAATGGTGAGGAAGAATATATCTAGCTATAAACATTTTTCAAAAAGTTGCCCATTTTGCTTGGTTTTGTGACAGAGCCTGACTAGAATGGAAGATCCTTGAAGGCGGAGACTTGGTTTTGCTCTTGACGTATTCCCCAGGGCCTGGCACAGTGCCTGGCCCATGATAGGTGCTCACTGTACTTTTGTTGAGGTGACCCAGTGACTGTGTCGGGGACCAGTGACAGACTCAGATGGCCGTAGGGTGATCTAAATGAGTAAAGGGCCAGTGTTGTCAATGGCGCGCATACACAGCCTGCGTGTCGACCACTTGGCAAATGAGTGAGCGTCCTTCTAAAAAGGCTGGGGGCCGCTCAGCCCCAGCTTTCTAGAGCTATGTGGGAATGAGGGCCGGCCATGGTCGTCATGTTTTTGGAGTTTTCAAGAAAAGCAAGAAATTGAGATTGTAGCGTAAAAAAAAAAAATCTCAACTTTTACATTGCCCGCTTTTAAACAACAAAGGAGATGTATTTGCTTATGCAATCAGAACGCCCAGGGTGTAGGATGGTTTGGAAGGTAGTTTGACCCAGCAGCCGAGCGGTGAGGTTAAGGACCCCATCCCTCTCTGCTCTCCACACTGTTGGACATCTGAGGTCGAGCCTCCCTTGGGGCTGAAGGATGAGTGGCAGTGCGCATAACACACTCCCATTCGACTGAAGTCTTTGAACTTTCTTTGAATTCCCTGTGTGGCCAAGGATATGTCACACCTGCACTGACCGGCTTAGGTTTGAGTTCGCTCAGTTGATCTTTGTGGCCAGAGGAGTATGATCTGAGAGTGGGGGTCAGCCCCATCCAAATCACGTGTCCCTTAAAGAGGAGCCGACAGTTAAGGATACAACCATATGCTCGCCGCAGAGACCAGAACACGGCTGGGAGCCTCCAGTTTTGATCTCTGATAACCCCGTGAAGAGTGAACTCTCCGTCCATTCATTGTTGGCCGTGTACATGAGGCAGTGTATTACTAGGTACTGAGAGAATGCTTTATTCTTAGGCATTGTATTTAAATTTACATCTTGAGCACAACGTGTAGTGATGTATACGGCGTAGGCACTCCCTCGAGAGGCACTGGATCGGGCCACCTGTTTGAGAGCGGTGCCGTAACCCTGGCAAGGCCTAAGGACACGTGTGGCCTGTAATTGTATGTGGCGGGGGCAGTGTGAGCCACATGCAGATCAACTCATGACATTTGCAACGTAACTCAGTTGAACCTATTAAATCCTGTCTGAAGTTTGTTTTGATTCATTGGTAACAGATTGTCATCTCTGACTCTCTTTGGAAGCCTGGCTTGGAACTCTGTCCTGTGTAATGGGGGTTTGCTTTGGTCTGTGCTTCCTTCATACTGCCTTCTTTATTTCAATCTCAGAATATTATCGCCAGATTGGTACAGTGTCCGTAAAAGATTATGTGCTATTCACATATTTCTCTGCCATACTTTTTCTCTCCAAAGGGGATATTCAAGGGCTCAGCGACATTTTATTTTTCATGGCTTCACTGGAGTCCTGACAAAAGAAGGGGCCGCCTTTCCCGAGACTGAGGATTAGAGCAGAGTAGCAGTAGGCTCAATTTTAAAATATTTTCAGGGGAGCACAGAGTGACTTGGGAGATTACGAGGAGAGAGGCAGGGATGTAAGGGACACGTTGTCAGATTCTAGAATGCCCCTTTATTTTTGTTGTTGTACTCCCTAAAAGGTGACACAAGTTGCTCCCAAGAAATGCTTCCCAAGTAGTCGTCTGCTGAGCCAGAACCGCCCGCTGTGGGGCCTGGATTGGTTTTCTTAAACGTCTTCCTCCCTTGAGACATAGATGTTCTTTATCTCCTGTCACGTCACAAAACCTATAAACATGGATGCTTTTGACCTGTATTTTCTTCCCTATCTGTTTTGGGCAGGTGTTTGCGAGTGAACCCGAAAGGGCTAGATGAAGAAAGCAAAGATTACCTGTCACTTTACCTGTTACTGGTCAGCTGTCCAAAGAGTGAAGTTCGGGCAAAATTCAAATTCTCCATCCTGAATGCCAAGGGAGAGGAAACCAAAGCTATGGGTAAATGTCCTCCTCTTCATTCGACTCTTTATTTCCACATCGAGCAGTTCACACACAGACAGGCTGGAGACCTGACCTGTGTTCTGAGTAACCCTGAATATGACTCTCTCTCCCACTCCCTCCAGAGAGCCAGCGGGCCTACAGGTTTGTGCAAGGCAAGGACTGGGGATTCAAAAAATTCATCCGTAGAGACTTTCTCTTGGATGAGGCCAACGGGCTTCTCCCTGATGACAAGCTTACCCTTTTCTGTGAGGTGAGTCCTTTTGCCCCGAGGTGAGACGAGCAGTTCCCAGACCTGAGGGGGGCCGGTAGGTTTCATTTGTCATGTTGTTTCAGGGGTGGAGAGTGGGAAAACGCCCCTCCAGTGGTGGGGCGCTACACAAATGTCATTTCCGCGACTGGCGCTGTCGTGATCTCAGGCTTGCTGGGCACCTCAGCTTTCTGCTTGATCCTGTTCTTCAAAACAGAGAATGCGCGCCCCCTTGGTAGGAGTGCCTTCTGACTTGCTTAGGTCAGGATTCCGGCTTTTTCACTGCGAGTGTTTGCAGACAGAATTTGGCAGGTGCTGTAGGCTGCGGAGAAGGGCCAGCAACTCGATGTGTGTATTTGTCCGTTAACCTTTCTGACTCCGGAAGTATGAAGTCCGCTTGTGTTTGACTACAAATCACTTTCCTTTGCTGCTCTGCCTAGATGGCTCTTGCCAGGAGTTGGGTGTATGGCTTTGTCTTGCTGGACTGGTTGTGTAATTGGGAAGGCGAGACCCAGTTTTTCTAGAGTGAAGGGTAGGTAAAGCTCTCTAAGTCGTGGTTGGCTCGGAGGATTCTCTGTACTCAGCTGGGAGACTCCTTCTCTCACCAGTGACCTGGGAGCCTTTCTGGTTTACAGGAGAAGCCCTGAAGTAAAATTCCCAAAGTGAGAGCGAGGTAGAAAGTGGTTTCTTTAATACGCATGTACTAATCAGTCGTGTCGTGCCGTTATCAGTGCGTTTAAAATACTCACGAGCTCACAAGAGTCACAGACGAATGAAACCTCCAGTCAGATGGGGTCGTTGTGGTCCCTGTACATCATGTAGACAAGAATCACTTCCTGAGCAGCACCGCTCGAGAGTGCCCGCTGTGTTTTCCTGGGGACAGTGCCGGCAAGGTCCCCGACTACCGCCGGGCTCTGTCAGAGAGCAGGCTCACACCGCAAGTGAGTGACAGGTCCAAGGGCGTATCACCCCCCGCGCAGCGGGGCAGGGTGTCCCCTAGGAATCTTGCCCTTTGGCGGAAGAGGCCTGGCCAGCGGTCACCAGCTTCTCTTCCCGGTCACAGCTTGCGGAGGGTCCCTGCGGAATGATTACCGGGGATTAGAAAATTTGGGACGGGTAGTTTCCTACGGGACCGCGCTGAATACAGAGATAGTTGCATAATAGCTACCTCGTCTCCTTTCACATTGCTAAGCAAGAGAAGGAAATGCTGGAGTGACAGCCTCTCTGTAAATACATAAAACGTCGCAGTTGTTTCTGTCTGTGAACTTGAAATTTGTATTCCATGTAAGTTCTACTGGTTACAGTTCGTACTCAGTTGCCCAAGTGCAAAAATGAGAACAATTAGGTGGTTTCCTGTCTGAGCTTTGATGTTATGAAACATGAGACCATCAATTTAATCTTCACCTATCTTAGAGACCTATATTTCAGACAGATTTAAAAATAGTGGAAAATTCTATTTTCTTTTGGAAATGAAAGCCAGTCTTTGAACTGTTCTCTGAAAGAAGAGAAATCTCCAAATACCGCCTCTGGTGTTTTAGGCAAAGCCTCAACTTTTATCGCCGCATTTTCCAGTCCACAGTCGGTCCAGCCTCTTCTCCTTTGCTCCCCCTTCCAGCCCATCATCCCACAGCCGTTCCAGCTGCCCCAACCCCTGTATCGCCATTCTCGATTTGGAAACCAACTGGCCTGCCCTCACTCGGCAGCCTCTCATCCTGTGGTTAAGTCCAAGGCCTCGCTTCCCCCTGTGAAATTCTCTCGCTTCGCTTCCCCATATGAAATTCTCTTAGGAGAAATCCTGTGGTTAAGTTTAGATTTGTCTTACTGACTTCGAAGGGAAGTGAGATGACACTTTGGAAACGAGGAGATGTTGAACCGGGAAGCGTCTGCTGAGTTCTGCTGATGCCATCGGTTTCTTCCCATCGGACCAGGTGTGCCATCTGTTCCGCTCACACTTCTCTGTTGGCCACAGGTGCCAAGTGTTGCTTCCCATACTTGGGCTTGTGCCTAGTGAGACTCGTCTCTGTTCCCAGGCTCTCCGTGGACTTAGTAGCATTCAGCATTGCAAGACGGCTGCGTGGGGGTGGGGTGGGGGTGTTGGATTGTGTGGGTTTTAAAAACGTCTGCAGCTCATCGAAGTTCTTAGTGGTTTTCAAAGCTAGATCATTCTTTGCTGCACATTCTGTCCTTTTGACCTGTTGCTCCCTTTTGTCAGTGGATTATATATAAACCGGTATTTTAGTTCATATTTTTATTTTATGTATCACTGGTTTCGTTATTTTTTTTTTTTTTAATCATTCAGAGGCTTTTATGCAGTCGATGTCCACATACAAATTTAGGTTATGAGCCCTCCACTGCTCCGTTCCCCACTCAGCCTTTGGCCTGGGTACTTCCCTCCTGTCGGTCAATGGATTATTTACAAACAAGTGTATTGCCTCTTCATACAAAAGTACGGTGGTTCTCTGGATTTTTTTTGGCTGTCCCCAGAGGCCACACAAAGGAATCCTAAGGTGAAAGACCAAGAATCACATTCGTCTTTGGCTTTATTTCAGCGGTCTTACTGTTAATGAACGTTGAAATGAAATTAGATTGCTGAGCGAGTGGTCCTGTTTATAACGCGCCACACTGGGTTCACCTCTCGGTGTGAGGTTTTTGTCCCTTAGGAAAGGTGACGGTCCTTCCAAGTTGATATGACTTAGCGCATTTGGAAGCCTTTTCAAAGCATTCCCTGAATTGTCTCTTATCCCAGTCCTTTAGGCCGGATTAGTTCTGTTATCTTTCATTTCGCATTACTGGGGAGGAGGCCGTGCCTAGGGAGGTCAGGTCCTTTTTCCTAACCTTGTACAGCAAATGAGTGTCTGGGCCGTGGCGTTTCCCGCCTCTCGTCCGCCGCGCTGCACCAAGCAGAGCCGCATGCCGTTCACCCAAGGAAGCGTGGACTCCGCCAAGTTTCCTTAACAGAGACGATCGACTTTGGTAATGAAAGAATCGCGGAGGCTTTACACTTTGAATTTTCTCTTGAATAATTCGGTTCACAGAAAATGTACATGAAATGTTTCAGCTTCTATTGATTCTTCCCTCTGTTTAGACTGAAAACAAACAGCTATTTCCCATAAAGATGCATGTGTTCCACTTTCACTGTATGTGCCTCCGACAGGTCGAAGATTCCAGTTTCTGTTTGTAATGTTGCACTTCAAGTTGAAATGTGAAATACCGCATGAAGTATCAAATCCCAAGTCTGAACTATCTGGACACTAGTTGAGTCTTAAACTGTCTCTTTCCTTCTCAAACGTAGACTATCCTGTCATAGCCTGGGAATATGTATTTTGACCACATTTTAAATACGTGGGTCTATTTTTCTCTTTTATCATCTTCTTAATGGATGGCGTGGCTGTGTTAGTTGAACTATATGATGACGCCAGTATTGATTGCTCTTGACTTACAGAAATGGTGATTTAATATGTAACGTTGTCATAGGTCATAACTTAATGTTGTAAACCTGATACCCGACCCAACAGCATCTCTAGTGACTTGGAACTGACCCGCGTGTGCTTCTCCCCACTCAGAGGACGGTCTGCTTCAAATTGTATGTTACCCTCCCCTTGTTTGTGTGCCTGAACAATGTCCTGTTCTGGTTTGCATGTTCGTACGCTTTCTAAAAATGGTGTCCGAACGTATGCAGGTCATGTAGGTCATGCTGCCTTCTTCCCCTTATGTATCTAAAATGTCTTTATGTGACCGGTATGACTAGTTCCTCCAGTTCTAGTGCTCTATAGTAGTGTGCTGTGTGAATGAGTACACAGCAGTTTGTTTATCCGTGCCCTTACTGGTGGCTGTTTAGATTGTTGCCGGTCTTTGATTAGAAGTAATGCTGCCCCCTCGAACCATCTCTGTGCAGAGTCTGTTTTCTCCTCGATTGGTGTCATTATATGGAAGTTTAAAAATACATTTCCATTGGTCTTACCTTGGCTTTTTATGTTTCGATAAAATGTACAAGAATTGGCACGGTCTTCAGTCTTTTATGGAATTGGCTTCTTTAAGAAAAGGAATTGACTTGAAAAGTGAGGCCCGTTTACAGCCTGAATTGTAGAGGGTCACACAGCCTTCCTGAGACGTTTTCATGTAGTCGTTTATAAGAGGACATAAATGTCACAGTCACGTCATCTTCACAGCTGCAGTTCTGAATGAGTCTCCATAGTCAACTTCATAGGCATTAAGAAAAAAAAAAATCTTTAGTTTTTCGCAGAACGGTCTCATTTTAGCATCATCATTTGCAGAGGAAAACAGTCCCTTCCTAAGTTGAAAGTTTTGGGCTCTGAAGACTCATTTGTGAACGCCATTTAAAATTTATTTTTAATTAAGCGTATTTAATGTTCGTAAGAGGTGCCAGACAGACATTCAGAGCCCGGGAGACTCCCGGCGTCCATATATCTACAGAACAAGTCTGGCTCAGACAGTAAAGGTACATTCTCCTTCCTGCTGTGTTCCTGTCTATGTCTGGAGAGAGGAATTGCCCCAGCGAGACAAGCCACGGTCTTCGGGCCTCACTCATTACCAAGCGCGTGCATCTAACCAGCAGAGGGTCCGCGCTGGTAACCATGGCTTGGAATTCAGCTTAGTTCTTGCCAGTTCATTTTACCCAGTCTAGTAAATTGCCATCAAGTGTTAATGACTCTGGGCTCCTGTCAACCTGCTTTCATTTAAGCTTAGGAACCCACTGCCAAAAGCGTTCTCCATTCCCTTCATTGACCATCCCAAGAGATTCCTGCCTTTCCCAGTGAGGAAGTTGGATTTAAGTGGTCTTTTCCTTTTCCTTTATTTTTAAATCAGTATTTCAAGGCTATGACTGGAAACAGGAAACTTCTACTTTTGGTGTTAGTATGAGAAAGTGGCTAGACCAAACTGGGGATCTTACACGGCGCAAGAGAAAAATCTCTGTGGGGTAGTTTGTGCTGGGTCCTGAGCTATTAAAATAACGTTATCCTCTGGCTCTGATAAATGTGCTACAAATGTTAGGTACATTCATAATTGATTAACTTGGCTGCCTCATTGCCTGAGATCACAATGGCTAGTTTTTAAACAAATGGATCAGTTTCTTGACCTGATAGTAAATGTCTCACTCCTGCACAAAAGAGACTACGGGTCATATGGACGGGGCGTTCATTTTGCCTCTGGGTTTATGACTGCCTTTAAGGGGTGACTTGCATCTTGAAGGTTGAGAGAAATTTGGGTCATTTGGGATGTTCCTTAAGCTGTCTTTCCCATCTAACTCCTAGCAACAGCAGGAGTGAGGAGCCGATTCACAAGGCTTGTGAATCCTGCTTTATGTGAACATGTCTGACCCCATGTGACGGACGAGATGAGGCATAGCAGTGGTCGTTAGGCGGAAGAGCGATCTGCCGGGACTTACCTTCAGTGTAGTAGCTTCCGTTTATTTTAGAATGCTGTGTGATATATAAATCCTTGTACTTGGTATCCTAACAGATTTATCTTGAGTTTCACTGACCCGTCTAGAAGTTACCTTGGTTTTAATCGAGGCTGAGCAGTTCATTCGACTAGTGAAAGCATGCCGCGGTTGAAGTCATAGTGGCAGGTGGGATACCTCTGTAAATCTGTGGTCCTCGTTCCGTCCCAGAGCAGTAAGTGCATGTCGGCCTGGGGCCAGCCGTCTTGTACGTCACTGTCACAAAGGACCGAAGAAGGGTGTGAATGGTGTGGGGTACCCACCCAGCTGGCACTGCTGGGGAAGACCTTCCCCAGCCCAGTTCTGTTCATTCAACTGACATCCACGAGGAGGTGCCAGCTACTCACGGGCCCAGTGGAAGCTGCATTTTACTTTCATGGTCCAGACCGCACTGAAATGCAGTGTTTTTAGTCTCCTCAGATTCCGTCTTCTGGAGAGTTTTAAGTGGTGGTTTCCATAGGGGTTCTTTGTATTTGACCTTTTGCATGAGGCAGGATAAGGTAACTACTTGGGGGTTAATCCGTGTTTAGGTCCATGTCCGTGTCCCCCGTGCCCCTTCGCCCCGCCCCGTGGCTTTGCCCAGGTTTTCAGCGCAGGGCAGGTGGAGCTTAGTAGCCGTCGGAGGAGAAAGAGATTTGTGGGGCTTTCTGCCTCTCGGCCTAGGCCGGTGTGGAGTAAGGATGACTGTGGCAGATTGGAAATTACTCGATCCACAGGAGAAAGCCTTCATTTGTGGAGGTGGTTTCGAGAGAACATGAGTAACGTCTGTATCTGAGTGTACTACAGCATCGAGGTAAAAGTCATCTGTCTTCTGCTGGGAAGACAATTCCTGGTGACAGAACCTTTGGACTAGATTTGCTTGTCTTTCACAGGTGAGTGTGGTGCAAGATTCCGTCAACATTTCTGGCCAGAACACGATGAATATGGTGAAGGTCCCCGAGTGCCGGCTGGCCGATGAGCTGGGGGGACTGTGGGAAAACTCCCGGTTCACAGACTGCTGTCTGTGCGTCGCCGGCCAGGAGTTCCAGGCGCACAAAGCTATCTTGGCAGGTTGGTATCTATTCACGGGGAGGGAGCTCTGGTTTTGGTGAAGCAAGGAAAAACAGTGGCTGCATAATCACCTTTTGAAGAGCGTCGCTGTTTCGAACTGGTGCAAGAACACTGCAGCTCGATGCATTTTTTTACTGGGGGGGACGTTAGTGGTCATAACCCAGAAGACTGCTCTCCGTATGAGGCCCCCATTATCAAGCGGTGGGCGATGACGTGTGCTGAATGCCTTTGTACCTAGAGGGTGGATGTCAAAACACCGGTAAAGAGCAGGTGTTCACCCCTAGACAGGGACTTGGGATGTAATGGAGAAGATTCTGGACCCAGGCCTAAACCACCATCTAGTAGCTAAGTCCCCCAGCCCTGCAGTGTTAGCCGTCCCTCCAGTCCAGGCAGACTCGAAGAATGAGAATGACGCGGGAGACCAGGTCCTGCTCTAGTAATAGGCCCTTGGGCCTTAAGACCAGAACGACCGACACAGGGCGGGAGCTGATGCGGCAGCACTGACCTCACCTCCCACGAAGGCATGGCAGTCAGCCACGACCTCCGTCCAGCCCGTGCGCCTGAGAGGAAGTCACGTGGACTTTCAGGCAGCACATTTCTTACCGAGACTCTAAGCTCTGTCATCCTAAAACACATACCTGGCAGAACCTCAGTCTGGCTCGATCTGCCCGTCTTCCTCTTCCTGCTCTCAGCTAGGTGTCACCGTGTATTGCGAGAGGAAGCCATTAACTCTCAGGTTAGCGTCTCCACGCTCGGCTCTTGGCACTGCCAGGAACTCGTCTGCAGAGACACAGCTCCCTTGCTTTCTCGTGACAAGAGATGCTTCAGGCTGTTTACCGGTCTCCTTTAATCCCCAGCTCGCTCCTCAAAGAGATGCTGGCTGCTGCCTCTGAGAGAAAGCAGGGGCCCGTCCCCCTCAGCTCTTGCCTGCCGCCTCACCTGCATTCTCCCGGCACTCTCCGTGGGGGAGGCTGCTTCCTTACGGCCAAAGCAGACTGTCTTTTCTCCTCTGTTTCCTCTCGCAGGCCGCCTCCTCTGAAGCCTCCCTCTGCCAGTTATACCCCTTGTTGGGTGGTATCTCCACCATCTCTCTTCCTCCAGTTGCCTGCTTACCCCCAGCCTGGAATCAGGCTCAGGCTTCTCCTTCTAGTTATTCATTCATTTATTCTCTCTCTCTCTCTCTCTCTCTCTCTCTCTCTCTCTCAATAGAGCTGAGCTTCTTGAGTTAGCACATTTACTGTCTCTACTTCTTTCCTCCCACTTATCCTCAGTTCACCTCCGTGCCACGAAAGCAGTTTTCCGAAGTTCCGTGACCTGCCAGTTCCCAGATTTGAGGGATCCCTTAGTTCACATAGTGCTAGATTGCTTTCTCCTGGTTTTCCTCCTGGTGCTCTCGCTGCTTCTGATGCGTGGCCTCCCTCTTCTTCACGCATCCCTGTCAACGCTGGTGTCCCTAAGGGTCTGCTTCAGTTCTCTTTTCCTCGCCTTATTCCCCCCACCCCAGGTGATTTTGTTTATTCTCTTAGCATCAGTTTCTGTCTAGCCTCCAAAGACCCTCCAAGCCCGTTGCTGCTAGGACCCTTCCCTTTTTATTAAAAGCACCAGCCCTTTGATCTTCAGCTTCTGTGATGTGTTTTGGTACCTTACAGTTGATGAGCTTTCTGAAATAAAAGCAGTGAGAATGAATGTGTCTTTGGAATAGATTAAAATTTCAAGTCTCAGAGGGTTAAGTGATTTGCCCAAGATAATGTGGTTAGAAAACAACAGATCCAAAATTAGTTCTTTTGGACATAAACCGTAGGCCAAAGATCAAGTAACCTGTTAGCTCAGAGTCCGCTATAAATAAATTCTCTCCGGTCCTCCCTCTCTCAGGTGGAAATTGGTAGTCTCAGCTTTCACCACAACCTCTGATTTATTGGACTGCATGATAAAATTTGAGTTTTGTAGGCCTTTTATCGCTTTCATGGTTGAAATTAAGTCCACCTGTTTTTCCGTGTTCGTTAGACTACAGTGAGCGTGGCTTTGGACACCGTTTCGCACACTTTTTTCATGATCCCCACTCCCCCAAGGGGAAAAAAAAACTACTCCTAATGGGAGACGATAAATACAAAGGGTTAAGATTTTGTCAGGAAGGGTTGAGTTTTGAAGGGCCACAAATGATTGTAATACCTAAGATTGTTTTTGCCTCTTTGGGGCGTTATCATCTTTACTGTGGGTGTGTGGCTTGAAGGAAGGGACAGCCTGCCACCAACAGACAGGCATTTCTTCTAGTTAGTGGTTGCCTTCGAGCCCTGTTCTTGACCTCCTTGCTGTATGAGCCCTAGAACTGGAGAAAGTTGCGGTCATTCCAGGCAAAAATCCAGGTATTAGAACATGAAGGATCTTCCGTTTGAACCCCCATATCTACCCAGAGGAGAGCGTTGTCATCCAGCAGAGGTCATTTGAGTAATTCCCTCCAAATATGAATGGTTGGAATGGAGCTCATGAGAAATTGTTTTGAAAGGAATTTGAGGACACTGGGTTGGCTCAGTCAGTAGAGCATGTAACTCTTGATCTCAGTGTTGTGAGTTCAAGCCCCATGTTGGGTGTAGCGATTAGTTAAAAATAAAATCTTTGAAAAACAGAAAAAAAGAGGAGTGCCTGGGTGGCTCAGTCACTAGTTGAGCGTCCGGCTCTTGATTTCAGCTCAGGTCATGATCTCATAGTTCATGTGACCAAGGCCTCTGTGAGGCTCTGCGCTGATAATGTGCGGCATGCTTGGGATTCTCCCTCTCTCTCTCTCTCTCCCTCTCCCCCCCTCTTGCATGTATGCAGGCAATCAGACACCCACACACTCTCTCAAATAAACATTTAAAAAATAAAAAGGAAAGAAAGAATTGATTTCTTTTTCCCCCCTGTGTATTATTATACACTTATTGGTATAATATAAGAAGAAAGGAATTTTATTATTCTGATATAATTTGAGGCTTAAGACCCTTTCCTATAGCAGTGGAAAAGGAAAGAAAGTGATCTCATAACAGAAGAACCAAGAAGTTTCAGTGTGATAACCTTATCTGTCTCTGTTTCCCTTTCCCTTTGTAGCTCGTTCTCCAGTTTTTAGTGCCATGTTTGAACATGAAATGGAGGAGAGCAAAAAGGTATGTGACAGAATGAAGATATGTCTTTTTAGCTAGGTGACGAGATCCACGTGATTTCCTCATTTGAAACCCGATTTGTTTTTCCAGTCGTGTTAGTAAAACGGAGTAGCATCCTCTGAACGGACACTTCCTGAGAGTAGGGGGAGGTGGTCCGGAAGCATTCTAGGCAAAGCAAACTCACTGTGTCCCCGGTAGATCATCCAGTTTGGAGTGAGGGTTTTAGACATGTGTTTCCACTCAGGAAAAGGCAAATAAATACACAGACAGACAGAGTTGTCCCGCTCTTGTAGTTGAGAAGATCAAGGTGATACATAGGGTGGGAGAAAAGGCCGTTCTACTGAAGCGGGACAGAGAGTTCGTTCCAATTCACGTTAGGTTTCAGATGGTACAAGCCTTTCTCTCACCAGAGCTTAAAATCGTGAAAATTGTTTAGGGGTTCTGTTCTGTTGGAATGTTTCTCATTTTCAGTTTTTCTGGCATAGAATCGGGTTGAAATCAATGACGTGGAGCCTGAAGTTTTTAAGGAAATGATGTGCTTCATTTACACGGGGAAGGCTCCGAACCTCGACAAGATGGCCGATGATTTGCTGGCAGCCGCTGACAAGGTGAGAGAAGACGAGAAGAACGGGGTGGGACGGTGGGGGTGGGACGGGGGGGGGGGGGCGCCTGGCGGCTCTGTCGCTTAAGCGTCCGACGTTCGATTGCAGCTCAGGTCCTGCTCTCACGGTCATGAGAGCGAGCCGTGTGTCGGGCTCTGCGCCGGGCGTGGAGCCTGCTTAATACTCTCCCTCTCCCTCTGCCCCTCCCCAGCGCATGCACGCACGTGCACTCGCTCTCTCGCTCTCTCTCTCTCTCAAAAAAGAAAGAAAGAGAAAGAAAAGAATAGAAAAATAATCACAAAAGTAGGAGTTTTGTGGGACCTCTTGAGTTTCATCACTGGGCTGCCATGTTATCTAGTCCATAAAATGAACTTGTGTCCGAGTGTGGCCAGGACAGTTCTGCGTTACCAGCATGATTATTGGTAGAACGCTTTTGATGTTTTTGCAGTGTCCTTTGAATGAAGGAAATTATATGGTCCCCCTAGTTATAGAAAAGAACAAGTTTGATGTTTACCCCTCTTCCCTTCACTGTTGTGATCATATATAAGCACCGTGATGGTAAAGATTTAGACAACACTAATATTTGGATTTACCATTTGGCTTTATGATTTGTGAAGTGTTCTTGAGTTCGTTCACTTGTTTTTTCTAAATAGCGAGTGGTTTTATTTTTCCTTTAATTCCAGTTAGTTAACATACAGTGTTCTGTTAGTTGCACATGTACGATATGGTGATTGGACACCCCCGTATGTCAGCCAGTGCTCATCACAGCACGCACACTCTCTGATCTCTGTCACCTATTTCTAACCCTTCCACCCACCCACCTCCCCTGAGTTCATTAGCTTTTCCTTCAACTTTTTCAATAAGACAGTAACCTTTTGCTCAGTGTTGTGGTTAGCATTTTCAGCTTTTACCTATTTATTGATATATACTTTAGAATTCAGGATTATAAGATGACGGCTAGCTCTTTGGGAAAAAAGAAATACAACTACAGTAAATGTGTATGTCGATGGTAAGACACATTTCAGTTTGAGAGTTGCTAAAGTGTGGAAGTTAAAATGATGGATCTTAGAATCAAGGCAATAAGGTGATGACCGAAACAGGCCAATGATTCCCAAAATAAGGTTGGGGGCGGGGGAATGTTAATGAAACGCTGAGTTGAAACAAGTCCAATCACTGCAGGATTTCTCAGAATCTTTGCTATGTTCATGTGCACTGTGAGTTCTCTAAAAGCATAGGATAGCGTTTCTCTAATTTCATTAACCCTGGAATCCTTTTCTTCAGGGACCACTGGGGATTGGTGTCCCCCAGAGCACACTTTGGGAAATGGACTTTCATTGTATAGATAACATCAGACAGGGCTCGGTAACCTGTCCTCCAAGGCCCTGCGGTCCGAGGACGTACAAGCTGGGGGCTTGGGTAGCTATTTGTCCTGTGGCCGTTTTCCTTAAAAGGGCTCGCACCCGGCCAGCGGTGGACCCCGTGAGCAAGCCAGTTCCCGCTGCAAGTGCCGCGGCCTCCTGCCTCGATGCTGCAGCGCCCATCTGAGGGCAAAGCTGGCTCAGACCTAAGGCCACCAGAGCCTCCCCAGGATTTGCCCAGAGGAATAGTCTCCTTCCACCTTCCTTTGCACCTTGGGAACAGAGGAAGTGCTTGTTTTTTACAGTGGAAGCTTTATCTTTATTGATCAGCTTTTTGGAGTGTTTGTAGAGGATGAAGCTTGTAAACCCAGCCAGTGCTGCTGATGAAAAGGATTGAATAATAGCTGTATCCTTCTTATCACCTTTCAAGATTTTATTAATGCAGTTAAGCAGCGCGAACATTCCATACCCGCCCAGTCTGGCTAGCTCAGCTCTGACCACGGGAATCTTGCTTTCGGTGGAGGCGGTAAGAAACACACCCTGGGAACCCTGCCTCCCCCGCCCTCTGATTTTCAGTGAAGTTTACACACACCAGGTATTTGTCCCTCTCATCTTCTAGCTCCCGTAAGGACAAGTAGTATCAGAAGGCCCACTTTTTAGACAGCACTACCGAGGCTCAGCGGTGTCTGTTCGCAGAGCCGGGGTTTGACATCTGCGTCACTCCCGGGTGGTCCGTTCCTGCCGCTCAGCCTGAGAGCCGACTGGGGAAGCCCCCTATGTGCGCCGAGCGCGGGGATCGTCCGCATCGCCCTTCCGTGGATGGTGTTTTCAGGACGGCGTGTTAACTTTCAGTTTTAAAAGATAAAAGTGGTTGAATCAAGCAGTGCTTTAAATCTGTGAATGAAAAGTAAGTAAAGGTGCATTCTCAAATTCCATTGAGAATTTCCCACTAGACAGTCTCTGCTCCAAGCTTCTTTGGAAACATTTTTACCTTTACACCTTGTCGTGAGCTTCAGGAAAACAGAACAAAAAATCCTTCGTGGAAGGATCTAAACATCTAGAATTTACCCAAGAGGCTGAGACAGCTTCTTCTGAGCTTTCCCGGTCTCCTGGGGCCACGTGTAATTAGACCAAAAACAAAACACAACACGTCGGCCAGGCCTGGGAGACACAATTTCAGTCTCTTGGGTAAGTACAACCATTAGGCAGGGTTTTCGGAAGCATAATTAAGGAAGAAAACTTTGTCCCCCAAGGGACAAGAGTGGCTACTTTTGTCTAATTATGCAGTAGGGATCAGAACTGTTCACGGTAAAAGTCCTTTTAAAAGAATGTATTGAGAAAGGGTAAGAGGAATGTTCTGTGCAGCACCGTATAAAGGCTGAACATTTACTCAGCCTTTTGCAGGCTTTTGAAACAAAAGCGGCCACCTCATTTCTTGCTTGTCTAGTGTCATTCCTGTTTTCCATGGAAACTGTTTTCCAGTTACTCAAATGTAAAAAATTAAAGCTGCACCAAAACCAATAAAACTCTCTTTCTGCTGCAGGAGATCACAGTGCCAGCAGATATGCCTCCTCACCCAGAATTCGTAAAAATGAAATTGCCTTGGTTCGATTGCCATGATGCGGCCTGAAGGCGTGTCGTGTCATTGCGTTCTGAGGTCCTCAAGGTGGGACCTTTGCCGAGGCTGTGGCTGCCCATAAAGCAAACCATTCTCCTGTGAACGGATTAATTACATTTTATTTTGTGCCTCCTTTTAGCCCTTCCTCCTCCTCGCTGCCGAAGTTCCTTAGTTACGTTCATAATCTCATATTTGAGAGCAAGTAGTACAGTGGCATCAAAACAGAGCAGCTAGATCAGATGTGCCCAGTGTTAACCTAGGCCTTCGTTTCCAGAACGTTTCTACCCTTTACTTTGGAAAATGGGAAGTTTTTCGATTGAAACAGGATCCAGGGTGTCTGTTACTTTGTTCTTCTGCCCTGAGAATCTTCACTTCCGCCCCAGTAAAGAGGCCCCATTTATCCCTTTCTCTTTCAAAGGAGGCCTTTGGTTGACCCTCGTGGAGGCCCAGCTAGTAGTGCAGATGCTGCCGAAAGTCACCACCGGGCTCCTTTTCACAGCCCGATGGGCCGGTTGGGCTTCCCTGCCAGGCCGGTGACCGTGTGCTTCGCCCTAGTTTGGTTCCAAAGAAAAGGAAGGCAGAAATGTCCAGTGTCATGTCCCGTGGGCCTGAGGCAGAGTTACGCCTCCTTTCGTCAGGGAGGGTGGGTGGTGGTGGTCTAAGGAGGCCTTGGATCCTACCTGGGAAGGACCCAGCAGGGGCAGGGTCAACTGGAGGTTGGGGGCCCTCCTCTGTAATTGCCGTCTTTCTAATAGGTAGCCCTGAGACTTGCATGGCAGCCGTGCACGTGACCTCAGCTGCCTTCCTCCTGGCCGTGGGGGCTCGGTGATGTTTGGTAATTGCAGCAGTAGCTAGCCTTCTCCCGGGCTGTGCCGCCGCCCCACGGCGGGACAGCTGAAGGGAACGGCTTCGGTAGCGGGCGGCCCGGAGCCCTTCCCGCTCTGATGGCGGCAGCGCGTGTGTTTTACAGTATGCCCTGGAGCGTTTGAAGGTCATGTGTGAGGATGCCCTCTGCAGTAACCTCTCCGTGGAGAACGCCGCAGAGATCCTCATCCTGGCTGACCTCCACAGCGCCGATCAGCTGAAAACTCAGGCAGTGGATTTCATCAACTAGTGAGTTGGCGTCTTCAAAGTCGTTCTTTCAAGATAGCTGGGGTAGCTCGGAGACACGGGAAGGACTTTGAATTAGCGAGGAAGACGGGCAGGTAGCTTCATTAGCCCCTTTTAGTAGTAAGCAGAGGGTTTTCCTCTTCCCCTTCGGCTTGACAGTTGCAAGATGGTTTCGCCCTCCCGGGGCTAATGCGATCGGCGAGTGAGGTGGTGTACTCGCCCGCGGTGATGGGAAATGATGAAAACGATAAGTTGCCGGCCCGGAAGAGCTGTGCCCCACCCCACCCACCCCCCAGCTAGTAGCGTCTTCGCCTCACGCCCACGGCCTTAGTAGAGAGCATGTAGATCTCTGGGAAAACAGAAGTATGTTCTGTAGGCGTTGGTCAAGGGTACCCAACGGTTGATTGTGGAATGGGGACCAAAGGGAAGGGATAATCAGCAGGTGAGGTTGTTAAGTACTGTTCGGGGAAAGAAGTGCTCATTCCCATAGATCCGCTCCTTCCTCCGAAATGGCAGACGACCTGGCCGTAGTACTTTCTGCAGTAATTCTCGGTGGGGCGTGTCCTCCTCGCTCGCCTGTCGGAGAACAGAAGTTGGGGGAAACCCAAAGAGGAGAAGCGGGCCTCAAAAACCCCTCACAGCAGCAGTTCTGGGCGCAGGCGGGCCTAAGAGGTGGTCAGGGAGACACGTGGACATTATTCGGCCCAGAAAATGCCCCAAAACAGGGATCGACCTCCACTACGTCTGTGTATAAGACTGTTTCAAAGGGGTTTACCAAGTGTGGCAAAAGTAGGAGAGAAGAGACCCTTAAATGGTCCTTCTACGGACTGCTCGCTCTGTGCTGGACACAAGCGTGGTGCTTTTTAGATGTTGCCCGGCCAGTAGGGCGTGGGTACGGTCGGTCCCCCAGGCTATGATGTGCTCTGTGGTCAGGGACGGCAAAGCGACACGGAAGCTCAGGGCTGCCTGGCGGAGAGCGTCCTTGCTCTTTCTCTGTAGGAGCAGCATCACCCCTGAACATAAAGAGCACTGATCATGCGGAGAAGAGCCCGCGGAACGTTGCGCCTTTTGTATTTGAGAGCGTAGGGGCTCCGACCCGGGGATTTCAGAGTTGCAGCAGCCACAGCCTGGCCACCCGTCGGCATGTTGTCTGACGGACTCGGAGTGTCTTGAAGGTTCTGCCTAAGGGTTCCTCGGGGACACCCTTTACGGTGGGCTCTGGGAACTTAGACCGCCCAGGTGGCTCTTTACTCCGTCTTCCTCGCGTGCCTTTGGTAACCCATCTCTCCGCATTTCTCCTAGTCATGCTTCGGATGTCTTGGAGACCTCCGGGTGGAAGTCCATGGTGGTGTCACATCCCCACTTGGTGGCTGAGGCGTACCGCTCTCTGGCTTCAGCACAGTGCCCTTTCCTGGGACCCCCACGCAAGCGCCTGAAGCAGTCCTAAGACCCTGCCTGTTGTAAGACTCCGTTTCTTTTCCTGAAGCGGCAGCCGCTGTTGCTGCCACTGGCCACCAGGTAGATGGCACGTCTGTGGAGCTCTGACTCTGTTGCGGGGGCACAAGACTGCATCGTGGCCCCCAGACTTTTAAAGCAGCACTAAATAAACTTGGGGGAACTGGGGGGAGGGAAGGGCCCAGGGCCTGGGGCTGTTCAACCTAATGAAAACCCTGTCGCTGCGTCACTGTGTTCCCTTGGGCCCGGCCGAGTGTGACACCGTGGGTGTTCGGTTTAGGCGCCGGCCCTGAGGATGTCCCAGCGGTGGCACTTCGGAGAGAGACCTGTCTGCGTCTGATTGAGCAGAAGAGCAGAACACATCGTCAGGTGCCTGGAGCAAAAAAGGAAAAAAAAAAAAAAAAAAAAAAAAAAAAGGACATTTAGTTTTAAGAGAAGGGAAAAGACCAGGAAGGAGAAAGATTTTTTGGAGAATTTCTCAAAACTCAGTTTGTGGATTCCAAGTAGTATTTATGTTGAGGAAATCGTACTCCATCCAACTGTGCGGCAACTTGGACGTTTGTGAAAGCTCTTCAGCACCGTGCGAGTGTCAGCACTTACTGTTTGCAAGGACAGAATACATCCTTTTATCCTTTTATGAAAAACAACAAGTGAAGGCGAAAGGGGAAGGAGGTTATCTGAGATGGAAGACGAGTGTTCTGATGTGGTGGCTTTTGCAAAAAATCTTTATCGCTGTTGAAAACTGGAACAAAACAATGCATCCAGAACTCCCACTGTCTTGACAAGAACCATCGTTCTCAGTTTTTAGATATTGTGGAAAATGTTTTTTGGCATTTTTCTCTTGATTTTATTTCTCCTCCTTCACCCCCCCCCTTTCTAAAAACAAAACAAAACGCAAAACAAAAACCGAACAAGAAGAAGAGAAAAGAAAAGGAGATTGTCTTATTAACGCCGTGTGACAAAGATCCCAGGACAGATTGCTCAGCCCTTTGCGCCCGACGTGCTGCCTGCGTAGGAGCCAGTCCCGTCCCTTCCACTTCACCCCTTTGCCACGGGGGGGGAACTTCCAAATGTTAATTTTTTTTCTTTTTGAAAATATAAATAATTACTATTTTGTACTGTGTGGTGTCTCTGGTCTTTTGTTTCACTCACCCAGCTGGTTTTTTGGGTCTGAGTTCATTAAGGGATTCCGAGGGCCTTGTTTGATGCGTAACGTTGCCGAGGTGATATTCGAAATGTCCATCAGTAGCGATTTATCGCGTCTCCCTGATCCCGAGCTGCCTCTGTGAGCTCCCAGCGTCTACTAGCATCTTGTCCGTCTTGAGTGTCTGTCTCCCGGTTTCACAACCTAACGAGGGATCGGCCTCCCGCCTCTGCCGGGGCAAGTAAATGGCGGGGTGGACTCTTCTATGCCCTACATGGTCCAACACCTAACTCCCAGTCTCCCCTCTCCTAGGTAACTCTAAAAAGATCCAGGGGACATGAGTGTGGAGATTAAATAAAGGGAAGTTATTACCGTTGACTGGATCTGTCACTGACTTGATGTGTTTCCAGAAAAGTTAATGGCTGAATTCCCAGGGGGCTCACAGGACCGCTCTGGCCTTCCTCTGCCTTTCTCACAGCAGTGTTGGACAGGACAGGGCGGCGGGATACCCTGGGAAATGCATTGGCCACGTGGCCAGGGTGTGTGCTGTTTGACCTCAGACGGCAGACTCCACACGTTCCACCTTCCATTTCCCTTCGGTGACTATGGCCCTTGCACGTTTTCCATTGATCTTGCCAGTCCGAGAATCTAGTCTAGTATCGATACAGTGAGACACAGGGTTTGCTTAGTTGGCACACAGGCCCAGGGATCCAGCACACCTCTACCCATACTGCCTCTCGGGCCGCTGCACTCGCTCAGCTCTCCTGTTTTCGATGAACCTTCACGTACGGTATCGCACTTAAGCTTCCCCACCGCCGTGTGGGGAGAGCACCTTCCCGTTCTATAGCGAAGAGAAGTGGACACCTGGAGAAGTCAAGTGACATGCCTCAGATCTGTCTTGGCACGGGGGACAATTCTTCTGATGTAGTGCCCTGAAAAGATTATGTAAGTAACTGGAGGAAGTTCCATTTCTCAAGAGTTGAGGTACGAAATCAGAGCGAAAGCTTCCTGCTCGTGGAAAAGCAAGAGCAAAGCTCCAGAAAGATGCCTCTGCCGTCGTGTTCTTCAGAGGGGCCAGGAGGACCAGCCTGGTTTCCGATTTGCTCCCCTCCTCATTCATAGATGGCTGGGGGCTGGGGGTTCAGAGCGTACGTCCTCGGGGAGGGGGGCCGCAGTCCTGGCTCCCCCCGCAGCCCTCTGAGCTTTGGTCAGGATGAAGGTCTCTTTGGGGGATCTCCCAGTATTCTTGGAATTTCCAGTGTGCCCTTTACGGTGGGTGGGTGCACAGCTGCTAGGATTTCGGGTCCAGGTGAGGCCTGCCCCGTCCTTCTCCTGTCCTTATTATATTATTTCTGGACGTGTTTGTTTTTGTTTAAATGATACAGTTGGAGCCATCTGGTTAGGACAACATCAGAGTCCCGGCATACTGTTCATAAACCTCCCACTGCCACCACCCCCTCCCTTAGCTCCCCCACATCTGAAATTTAATTCAAGTTAACTCCACAATCTGGGGCATGTGCTGTCACTGCAGAGATGCCCGTGCCAGTGGAACAGTTGGAGATTTCGATCCCACAGGGGGATAGCTTATTTATCAAAACAATATTTCAGGCAAGTAGTCACACAGAACCTTCGGCGTTACGGTTTCGGGCCCAAATCGAGTATCTGGCGTTGTTCCCCGCCTCCCCTCCTCCCGGCCGTCAGTCCCAACCCCCACCCCCCCCCACCCCCGGTCTCTGGCCATCCGTGGAAAATTTTCCCATTCCCTGTGTGGAAATGAAACCTCTCTGTGTGGCTATGGGGCCTCTCCAACACCTTTATGGGCTTTAAAAATTCAGGTACGAGAGACCGCTCTTTTCCATATCACTGGTAAGTCTGCTGGGCTTTTCAAAGTCCTTAGGAAGGCTCCCCCCTCTTTTCTTTTTTTTCTTTTTTTTTCCCCCTCAATTCTAGCCAGGGACATGAAGATCCTTTCCTAGGCCAGGAGATCTCTGGCTTCCCCACCCTGCACATCCATTTGTAAATCGGGTTTAAACCCAGTGTGGCTTTTCAGTACTGTGTGAGCCTGTGCAGATGAAAGGAAACAGTTTGTGTGTTTATGAGCAGAACACCAAACAGAGGGGGGAGTCGAGCCGCACTTTGAAACTGTTGCTTTGTTCCGGCTCCTCAACTTCCTAGAAAAGAACAGCCGGCCCAATCCCCCAACATGACGGTATTGGATCTTTCCGTTTATCTTCGTCAAAGACAAAGTCTTGGCTGGAGCCCAACCTTATTTTCCACAACCAATTATCTTTTTAATCAGCCTATGCCCCGTGTGTTTCCTTTATCTCCTGACTTCTCGCTGAACTCTGCCCTACATCATTTAGATTCATTTCTAATGGCTTGCCGACTAATCTAACATTCAGGTGAGGATCCTTGGACAGCTCTCCATGTACGCGTACGCACAGGGTGGATGTATTTTCCCCCTTTTAATTTCAGAGGTGACCGCACCACGTTGGGGCCTTTGACCCAATAGGTGGACACCTCATGGAGGCGGTGAGCAAGGAAGCAAAGGGAGGACGATCAGTATTTGGGATAATGAGCTGGGAGAACCAGACGCGTTGACCTCCAGATGAGAGCGGAAACTTGAATGTTGTTGACTGATGGGATCTTTACGCCGCTAAGCCATTAGGCAAGGTGATCACTTCTCCTCTGTAAACCCCGGAATGTCGGAGTGGAAAGTAGCATCTGGAATACTGTTTGGTTCCGATTCCTGCAGCTCTAGGAAAAAAGAATTTTAGACTTGAGGGAATTCAGCACAAGCAACAGAAATGATTAAGGAGTTGAAGGGGATCAACTCTAGGGGGAACGCATTATGAAGATAAAATATGCGTAACTCGAGTACAGCCGTGTAGCATCGGGCCCCGCAGTGTACAGATGTCACAGGAGTTTTGGGCACTTGCCAGCTTGTCTTGCACAGTTCCCCTTCATCCCACTTGTGTAGCTTGCAAAGGTGACAGTGTAACTTCCTCAAGGTCACTCGACCTGGCTCTGAGCCAAGAAACAACAGAAGGCAAAGGAGTGGCTTTGGGGCCGAGCCCCAGGGCCCAAAGAGAACATGGAAATCCAAGAGTTTGCCTGGCCGTGGAGTGGACACCCACCTGCTCATAAGGCTCCGTTGAAATGGGGAGAGCATCTGCTTTCTTAAGATCCTTGAAGGTGAGCTCTTGACAAACCAAAGTGGGAAAAGGGCCCCCCACGTGGTTTACTCTCTTTTGACGTCTGAGCAAACCGGCATCCAAGCCAAGTAAGAACAGGCATGTTCAAGGTCACAGGGATTAAAACTCGGGCCAGTGATTCAGCAAACAAGGGCTGAGCACCTAGAAGGTGCTTGTGCTAGGCTAGGATCGGGGTGGAGGGGACTCTACTAATTCAGTCTGATGGAGGAGGCAGGGGAGTGGCCCGCAGAGAGGTCATGACATTGAGGACTGAAAAGAAGACTAGACTTTGGCAGTAGGGAAGTCCGTGGTTACCTTAGAGCGGTTTCTGTCAAACGGTGGAGGCAGAAACCAAGACTGCTGAAAAGGTAAGCAAATATAGAACGAGTATAAGCTACTCTTTGCAGAAGTTTGGCAGGGAGCGAGAAGAAGAATCTCGCCCACCATCTCTTAAGAACTTATGTCTCAATTTAGTCAACACATTTATTTTCGTCTAGAAGTTACGGTGTACACGTTGTTCCTAAAATGACACTTTAGTAACCGATATTTGTAATAAAATGCATGTCGAATAATTACGTTTTTCAGTTGAAGAAGAAAACCATCACCTTCAGCCCTTACACAATTTTCAGACTTCCTAAATTTAGACACGCATACGTTCCTGTACTTTTTCAACCGATCCATCTTGCGAGTAAAAGTTGGCCTCACACACTATAGACCTTTCACATGTGTTAAGGAGCCAGTAGTTTGGCTCAGCGGTGAGCTACTGAAGTGAGAACATTTCAGTTCCCCAAAATGTAAGCCCTGATTGGTAGCTCTGCCAGTTTCCATGGCGTAAGTCCTCCCACCGCGGCCCATTCCGAACGTCTGAGGTGACAGGACCAAGCGTGGAGTCGGAAATGCACAGCTCACCGCTGCCTCGTGTCTCCCCTGGGCAGATGTGGTAGATGTCTAGAACCTCGAGAGCATGGGCCGTAGGAAAACATGAAAGAACTAGGAAAGGGGCGCCTGGGTGGCTCAGTCAGTTAAGCGGCCGACTTCAGCTCAGGTCATGATCTCACAATTTGTGGGTTCGAGCCCTGCGTCGGGCTCTGTGCTGACAGCTCGGAGCCTGGAGCCTGTTTCGATTCTGTGTCTCCCTCTCTCTCTGACCCTCCCCCACTCACACTCTGTGTGTCTCTCTCAAAAATAAGTTAAAAAAAAAATAAACTAGGAAGACTTGGATTTTGAGTATTACCTTTGCTGTTAACTGTACATTAATATAGTTTGATTTTTAATGGGCTCTTCTACAGCCAGGTCTCAACATTCCTGAAAATACAACAGTTGGCTCTAGAGAGTCAGTGAGAACCGGCTCCAGCACCCCGCTGGTGTGGCTTCAAATGTGTCCAGCCTCTGTGCGCCTCATTATTTCCCGTTATCCCACAGCACTTGAAAATCCTTTAAACTCCTTGGCTTAATGGTAAAATGAAGTGCGGTTGACTCTTGAACAACAAGGGACACAGAGGCCCCCCCCCCTCCATGTGTAGTCAAAATTTTACATATAACTTTTGACTCCCCCCCCAAACTTAATGATTAATATCCTACTGTTGACTAGAAGCCTTACCAATAGCATCAACAGTTGATTAACATATTCCGTATGTGTATTATATGCTGTATTCTTGCCATAAAGTAAGCTTGGGAAAATAATATTATTAGGAAAATCATAAGGAAGAGAAAATCTAATAATGCACTGTATCAGAAAAGGTCTGCATAGGGGCGCCTGGGTGGCTCAGTCGGCTAAGCGTCCGACTTCGGCTCAGGTCGCGATCTCACGGTTCGTGGGTTCGAGCCCCGCATCAGGCTTTGTGCTGACAGCTCAGAGCCTGGAGCCTGCTTCGGATTCTGTGTCTCCCTATCTCTCTCTGACCCTCCCCTGCTCACGCTGTCTCTCTCTCTCTCAAAAATAAATAAAATATTAAAAAAAAAAGGGGGGGGTCTGCATAGGATTGGACCCACGCAATTCCAACCCATGTCGTTAAGAAATCTATTAGGTAGGGGGCGCCTGGGTGGCTCAGTCCGTTAAGCGTTCGACTTCAACTCAGGTCATGACCTCCTCGTGCATGGGTTCGAGCCCCGCATTGAGCTCTACTCTGGCAGCCAGGAGCTGCTTGAGATTCTTTGTCTCTCCCCCTCCCCTGGTTATTCTCATTCTCTCTCTCTCTCTCATAATAAATTAAAAAAAAAAAAAAAAGAAATCTATAGATTGGCATTGACACATGGACCAATAGTCATATTACGCTTTTTAATTTCTCTGGGGTAAATACTTTATTTCTGTCTCTTGACAGTATTATAAGTATTTTATGGAAACACTAATGAAAAATAGGCATATCCCCTGACAACATTAGCTAGTATAATCTTCAGTCATTCAAGGGGAGGTGATCTCCATTGAGGATCCTTCCTGCCCCCATTACCTCTGAACAAAAAAAGCTAAAGAGAAAAAAAGGCACGTGAGAGTGGTCAGCACACCAGCGGGTGATCCCCAGAGTCTGCACGCTGACCGAAGTTTCAGAACCTGGCCTTGGTTTGGCCTTGTAAGAACGAATTTTCCTCTGTTTTCTCTGCCAGTAATTCATTTATACATCCAATATACGATGTGCCAGGGACTGCGCTAGTTTCTAGAGGTAGACAGGGACTTACACAAACTGCCCCCTGCCCTCAGTGGAGCTTAGAGTCTCTGAGGAAAGAGTGTCCTTACTAATCCCACAAATACGTGACGTCAAACCATGCTGAGTGCTGTGAAAGAAATGTGTGGGGCACCGTGAGAGCCTGTGAGTGGGGAATTAAACGGAGGGATCCAGCAGGCTTCCCGAAGAAAGCAGCTTTTGAAGTGAGAGCCAAAGGATGGAGCGCTGGAGCCTGGTAAGGTGGGAGAGGCACGTTCTGCACCGAAGACACGAAGAAACGGCACGCATAGAGCCCCGAGTCGGGAGGGAGCTCGATGTGCTCTAGGAACCCCGGAAGGCCGGGTGGCTGGAGTGTGGACAAGTGTGGCAGTGAGTTAGATGCCCGAGCAGGGAGGACCTCCCCAGGTCACATTTAGGATTTAGATACTCAGCTGAGAACGATGGGAAATCATTGAGTTTTAAGCAGAAGGGGATGACAAGATTTCATTTTAATAAGATGTCTGGCGAGAGTATAGAAAAGTTAATGTTGGCAGTGGGGACGGTGGAAGGCAGGAGCTAACAGAACCAGCAGAGGGAGGTGGCGGACTTAAAGAGAAGATCTGAGATTTAGAGGGCAGATTTGGCAGAACCCGATGACGGATGGGACAGAGTAGAGACGAAGAGGTGAGCAGGATGGATTCACCAAAATAGAGACGGATGGGGAGATAGACTTGAGGGAAGTTAAGATCATTGATTTCATCTTGTTGATCATGAGGTGCCTTGAGAAATCCACATGGAGGCTGTTGAATGTGTGAGCCTGGCACTCAGAGGGGAGATGGGGACTGGAGAGAAGGTTCTGGAGATACTGGTCTGTAGGTGGAACTGGAGCCCTGGGTGTGTTGGATCCAAAGAAGAGTACAGAGTGAGGAGAGAAGGGGGGCCCCGGACTAAAGCTTAGGGAACTCTTAGCTCTGGAGGCCGCCGCTAAAGGAGGATAAGTCATGAAGAAGTGGCGAGAGAGAGGAGGAAAATCAAAGTCAAGAGGACCAGCATGAAAGAGTTAAAAGTGTCTAATGCCCTCGAATAAGAAAGAATTCTAAAATGCCCACTGGAGGGGTGCCTGGGTGGCTCAGTTGGTTAAGCACCTGGCTTTGGATCAGGTCATGATCTCACAGTTCGTGAATTTGAGCCCCGTGTCAGGCTCTGTGCTGACAGCCTGGAGCCTTCTACTGATTCTGTGTCTCCTTCTCTCTGCTTCTCCCCCGCCCCTCAAAAAAACAGTTTTAGAAAATTTTAAATGCCCATTGGAGCTAGCAACGTGGAAGTCATTGGTGGCCTTAGGCCAGGAGCACTCGGGGAAGGGACCGGGAGGGGTGTGGTGGGGTGTGGGTGGGAGATGAGCAGTGAGTCTCGAGAGTTGAGTGAGTTTGTACCTGTGACTTGTGTGTCAAGGTAGGGAATAAGGTCAATGGCTGAGAATTCCTGGAAGGGGGGTGGGGTGGAGGAGTGATCTGAACTGGCGGTTGAGGGGAGAGTTGGTAAGGGGGGCAGCACTGAGGGTCCAGCTGGGGCCCGTGTTTGGCGGCACAGCATCTGGAGTTCGGGAGCCTGGCCCTGCTCTCCAGCCGCCACTCACGGTCCTGGCCACAGTACTTGCCTGTGTCAGCCTCAGCTTTCTCATCTGGAAGATGGGTATACCACACAGAGTCCTCTTGGGAAATTAATGTGCCAACACATGTCAAGTCCTTAATACAGTGACTGCCCATTGAACAAGGGCTCCAGAAAGGTAAACTGAGGCTAATGTTAACGTTACCGCTACGTACCGTGTTGGTGCCAGCCGAAGCCATATGTATCGCCTTTGGAGTCTGCGTCCTTTCAGGATTTCTTGGAATGGAATATAAATCTGCGATGAGACACTGAAATGGGCACCTTTGGGAGCATGGGGGACCTTCCGAAGCAGAATTACCTGTGGAGAGAGAACCTGCACAGAGCGGCTCGCCTGGCGTCCTGCGAGCTCTGAGCTCTTAGCCCGCCGTCGTGTGTGGAGGCCGGGGAGTCCACAGGGCTCTTGGGAAGGAGTCAGCCTGCACCCGATCTTTCAGTCACCCGGGATGGCACATGTATGACACCCGTCCCCGCTGTCACAGTCTCCGGAAGTGAGCCGCGCTCCACATTAGGCATTCCGGAGAGGGAGGGAGGGAGGAGGCGGGGCCGAAGCCCTTGGGCTTGCAGGTGTGAGAAGGGGACTCGGGGAGCGGGCGGCCACAACTTGGGGACCCGGCAGGCCTCTTTCTTGGGCCGCTGCTGGCTTCCGAGGGGCCGGGGGGAAGATGGATGATGCGTAGCTGCCGAAACAAGCCCATCTCCTCACCCCGTTTTTTCTTCGTGGGCCTCTCTTTCTTTTCCCTTCCTTCTCTACTCCGTGTCCTTCCCCCCGCTCCCGGAGCATAGAAGCTTCCATTTATTTCTCCCCTGTCTTCCTAGACATCTCTCTCCTCCGTCTCCCGTCCCGCTCACTGGAGTGACATCTTGAGCCTGATCCTGCCGCATTAGAAAAATAAAAAGCCCTGCCTACAACGGGCCCTCCAGGGCTGAGCTCTGCTGAGATGAGACAGACGGCAGCGCCTGACTAAGCAGTGGCAACCCCCCCCTCCCCGTCCCAGGCCTGGCGCTGCCAAGACCAATAAATGGGCCACTTGTATACCTTTTGCTGCTCCTGTAGCCCCCGCCGGCCGACCCCCCATTGCCCCGAACCAGCTTCGTGCTTGTCTTGTGTAGAAGCTTGCCCCGCAGGGGTCAGCTGCCTCTGGACCTGTGCCTCTTGTCCCCCTTCCGGGGAAGGACTCCCGTGACAGGAATGAAGTTCGGAGGTCATCTGTGAGCCAAGATCCACTGGCTCGGTTCTGCGTGTACCCCAGGCACCTGGCCCTTCTCAAAGGCCGGAAGAAGTGGGTCCCTCAGGGCCCGGTCCTCAGGGACTCAACCTCGGGGGTACTGTCCCAGATGGCCATGTTTCACACGCCCACTTCCCAGGGGGTACCAGGCAAGGGACCACAGGCCATCCAGGCTGATGAGAAACGGATCCGTAGGGCGGAGGTGACAGATGGAGGTGACGGGTGTAGGTGACAAAGACTGGCGAGGTAGGGGGTAGGGCGAGGTAGGGCAGGAGGGGCCCTGCGCAGACGGCCTCAGTGCGCTTGGCTGGCTGCTCTATAATTCTGTGCTTCTAAATAAAGACCCTGTGGCCACCTGCATTCTCTGAGCCTCGTGTTAGGTTTACAAGCAGAGGTCCCTCGGGCGGGGAATACACAGAAGAGCGTAGTGAATTCTGGGGTGCAGAAATGGGATTCTGGGCCCAGGGAGCGCTAGTCATGCAACCAAGGGCCGCGCTTCTTAGCCAGAATCAAGGAAACCAAAAGTCGACTCCTTTGCAGGCACCATCTCTTGTAGACATGCCAGACTTCTGACCTCTCCTGTGGGGTTTCCTCCTCACGCACATTCTTCCTGCAGCGAGAAATGAGTGTGCCCGTGGCCATCCTGCTCCCGCACTCGGTCGCTTCCTCCCAGGCTTGGCCGAGATCGGGGGTTGGGGGGGGGGGCTGCAATGTGGGACTACTCAGCACAGCTCACCTGATCACTGCCTCAGTGCCAAACACAGTTCCAACTGTAATACACGTTCCTTCTCACAACGGCCCTCTGACGGGTAAAGATGATCCCCATTTTACAGATGGGGAAATCAAGATACAAAGATGTTCAGGAACTTTGCCCAAGGTCCACAGTTAGGAACTGGCAGCCTGTTTTCAGAATCCATGCTCTCGACCCTGGGCTACACAGCCTTCCTCCCCACCAAAAGAGAGACACCAGCTTGCTTCTCACGCCTGTGAGGCTCTGGGATGCCCGTGGGACCCAGTAGGTGGGTGGCAGGGCCGGGCAGAGCTAGATGGCAGTCGCCCTACACTGACATGGTGCCACCATTTACAGGGACAGTTTGTTCCTTACAGTAACCATGTGAGCCGGCGGGGAAGGAACTGCCATCCAAGGCCTGGAGAAACTAGGCGAGCCAGGGTCAAGACCACACGGCAGCTAAGACAGAAAGCCAGCTCTCTTCAAACCCATTAGAGCTGGGACATGGCCTTGCTTTGGCCCCAAGACAGGGGACCTGGGCTCCCTGGGACTGAGAAGGCCATTGTTCCCCAGGTGGGGGCTACCCCGTAAGCCATGAAGGGATGGATCTGCGCAAGCTTGTTCTGATGAAAAGAGCAGGTATTTGGTTAGGATCCAGAAAGGCCCTGGCTTTTCCCCATGAGTCTCGGTGATTCAGAGCAAGACCTTGTGCCCCAGCTAACCTGGGTCTCGGAAGACCTTTCTAGAGAAGACAACAGGGGCGCCTGGGTGGCTCAGTTGGTTAAGCGTCCGACTTCGGCTCAGGTCATGATCTCACCGTTTGTGAGTTCGAGCCCTGCGTCGGGCTCTGTGCTGACAGCTCAGAGCCTGGAGCCTGTCTTCAGATTCTGTGTCTCCCTCTCTCTCTGTCCTTCCCCTGCTCACGCTGTCTCTCTCTCTCTCTCTCTCAAAAATAAATTTAAAAAATTAAAAAATTAAAAAAATAATATAAAATAAAATAATAAAAAAAAGAGAAGACAACATACAATATTGGGGACAGGTGGGAGGAGGAGGGGGTGTGCCTCTCTCCCGGCCAGGAGGTCAGGCATGCTGGCACCCCTTCCTCTCCCAGGCTGTGGTCATCGTCAGCGTGGAGGGTTTGGTGTGCGGGACGCCGGGGTGCAGAGTCCATTAGACAGGCCGAGGAGGAAGGGCCTCTGCGTCTGGGGAGCCTCCAGGCCAGCTGGCCAGGGGCACATAGCCCATGCCCTCACGGAGTCTCCACTCTGCAACAGCAACAGCTCTGCATCCAGTCTCTCATTAGTCGGGGGGGGGGGCGGGGAGGGGCACATCTACCTATTGGTGGATTTCCTATTGTTACAGCCCCCAGGTTGGCAGGGACACAGCACTCCCCGATTCATCCTGAGTCCGAGGTAGGAGCAGCTCGGAGGAGCTCTGGGCGTCGGGACAGCAGAGGACATGAGGCAGGGCACAGAGTGAGGCCAAGTAGGGGAAGGAAGGGAAAGGGATGGGAGGGGCGGGGGGAGCAGAAAAGCCTGGGTCCCGGGAGAGCCTGTTCAATAGGACAAACTACCGAGTCTCCCCAGCTCGGCTTCAGAAGGAGACCTTTGGGGCGTAGAGTGGCAGGGCCTAGTGGCTTCTAATCTTTCTTTCCCCTCGTGTTTCTCCTTCACCTTGGGGTTTCTGGCTTCACTTCCCACCACTGACATCACACTGACCCCAGTAGAACATTTCCTCTAAGGCCACGGCTCAAGTGTGAACCAAAACCTCGTGGCACCACGGAGGCCTGCTGGAACTTTCAGAGGTTTTATTAAACAGTATTTGTTGAATGAATGAGTACTTAGGGAGAACAGATGGGCATTAGCGGATGATGGCCACAAGGCTTAAGAATGGTGCAGCTCACAGAGCCTGGGTTTCAGAATCTGCCCCTGCCAAGGCTTGGTGGGCGCTGGCCTGGCCTGGGCCCCTTCCCAGGGAGGAGCTGGTTGAGGCCTGGTGCCCCAGGGGTCCTTTCTGGTGCCCCGGAAACGACGTGGCCCTCTGCAGCCCACCTAAGCCATTCGCTTGCGTTCCCCTCCCCGAGCAGATGACACCTCAAGGGAAGACCCTGTGCCCAGGGGCACGGCTCTCCTTTGGCGGATGCGGAGGTGCCCGTTTCTTAAGCCGGGCCATTTCGGGAGGCCACAGAGCTATGCCTGCTCTCTTACCCAGAGTGTCCTGGGCAGGGCCGGGGTCCCCTGCAGCTCAGGCCTGAGCTCCTGCAGCCTGCGCCAGTCCCAGGGCGAGCACAAAACCAAAACAGGCACTGACAGCATCGGTTTCAAGAGCCTGCCACTCTGCTCCCGAGGGCCTGGTTGGCCCGGCTCCCCAGCTTGGCGGCAGACCCAGCCAGAGGCAGGGGCCGCACCGGCTGTTCCGTGCAATTTGTGTCCCCTGGGTAGAAGAACCATCCCGAAAGCCCGGGTTTGTGAGTGGTGGGACGGCGGCCACTACCCTGCCCTGCCCTCTCCCTTCCCGTCACAGGGCCCCTCCTGCCCTGGACTTCCCAGGCTGTGTTGTTGCAGGTAATTAAAGGGTTTTAATTAAATTAGGATCCCATCTGGCTGGGATCAGTCAGGCCCTTAACGAGGATTGTGTGTCACCAACATCAGAATGTGGACGGGGACTCAGACGTGCGGGGGTTGAATTTGGGGACCGGAGGCCTTTCAGGCGGAGCGGAGAAGCCCTTCAGGGGCTCCCTGCACTCCAGGAGTAACACGTTCCACCTCCCCAAAACAGAGGCTGGGTGTCTCAATGCCAGGGAGGCAGGAGGGGGAGGACCAGAGCTTTGCCCAAGTTCATTGTCACATGCAAGCCCATAAATATGTGCGCATTCTCTCCTTTCTACAGATGAGGAAACAGGTCCACAGAAAGGAAGTGCTCAGACACATCCACTGAGTCAGGTGCTGACAGATCTAACTGTAAGAAATGGAGATCCAGATGGGGCGCCTGGGTGGCTCAGTCAGTTAAGCGTCCGATTTCGACTCAGGTCATGATCTCACGGTTCGTGGGTTCGAGCCCCGTGTCGGGCTTTGTGCTGACAGCTCAGAGCCTGGGGCCTGTCTTTAGATTCTGTGTCTCCCTCTCTCTCTGACCCTCCCCTACTCACACTGTCTCTCTCTCTCAAAAATAAAAATGAAACACTAAGAAAAATGAAATAAAAAAGAAAAGAAATGGAGATCCGAAGCCCAGCGGCTTTCAATAAGGTAGCAATTTGATTTTTCTCTCACATAGAAGTCTGAAGGTAGGCAGCCTGGGGCCAGTGTGGTATTTCTGGTGCACAAAATATTCTATTTCACCAGGTGTTTAGGAACCAAGCCTTCCCCCGGCTCCCTCCTCTGCCACTCCCAGGATGTGACTCTGATGCCCGTTGTCTAAGATGGCAGCCAGAGCTGTCTTTCAACTGTCTTATCAACTGTCTTTCTAGAAGTTGCCAAATAACCTTTGGCTTACACAGCGCTGGCCGGATCTTAGTCACATGGCCACATCAAGGTGCAAGAGAGGCAGAGAGACATAGTTTTTATCTCAGGCAGTCCTAGGCCCAACTAAACACTGAGGATTCCAGTACTATGGGAAAAGGTGAAATGGGTATCACAGGACACTTAGCGGCCTCTGTGTCGAGTGTTACGGGGCAGAACCAGGCCAGGAACCCGGGTCCCCCACCTCTAGCCCAGGGCCGTTTCGCCCAGCTCCCCTAGGAGAAAGGCCGAAGCTAACGTAAACCCACGTCCAAAAAGCCGGGACGAGGAAGTCATATTCGTCGAGTGAACCATTTAACTTTCCCTGACAATGGTCCAGCGTACGCAGCTCCCTAGGTTTTCACACAAGGACATCTGGGAGATGATTGATGTCCTTTGTCCAAAGCCACCCGGCTAATAAATTACAGACCCAGGACCGGGGACGCAGATCCAAATTCCTGCAACACACACGTTGCCAGTTCCGTGGCAAGTTCAGTGCCAGTTTAAGAAGTGCCAGCTTGTCCTTTGGGACTATCTAGCCAGGTGGCCCCGAGATGACGAACTGGAAAGCTTTGAAGTAGGCATCCGTCGCTTGGATTATGCGGTCAGCTTTCGAGCTTGGCAGGCCCACAGGAAACCGGGTCCCCCGTGGAACTGGAGCCCAGCCCCCGGCGGCTGAGTGCCAGGTCTCCTCTGGCATTTGTGCTTAAGGATGGTGGCAGCTGCCACTCCAGGGCTTTGGCATAATTGGCAGGTGCCGCCCCCACCCGATCTTGCCTCTTCCCGGTGGGGCTGGCGGCGCCTCTCTGCGCCTGTCACCCCAGCCCCCGGTTCTCCTTGGAGGACCACAGGACTCAGAGCCCGTGGAAGGAACATTTCTCTCTCCCACTCTCAGCCGTGGCATTGGATCGCTTCCCAACACAGAGCAACTGGTTCGTTGTGTCTCCCACGGCACTCCCCCTCGGGGTAATCCAGGTCCCTGGTCACCCCCTGACCTTCAGCTGCCTCCACCCCCATACACACCGTCCCCCCCGCTCCGCTTCCCTACCCACCCACTGCCTCCTGCATCTCTGCGCAATGGGCCTCGCCTCAGGAGACTGCCACATGCAAGGTCACCAGCATCCCTGCCAAGGATGGGGAAGGGGGTGACTCAGTTCCCGCTTGCTCATCCCAGGGAGGAAAAATGAGGGGGAAGGAGGACAGAGGAGGGACCTAGACCCTACTGCGTTTGCCTTAAGCTTCTCTCAGAGGAAGACTCAGCTTTGCTGCCACTTGACCCCATACGTATTCCCTCATTAGTTTCACAGACTGTTGGGAAGATTCACCCCATCAGAGGTGGGGACGCCGAGGCCTAGATGGTGCTGGGGACAAAGCTGAAGGGCAGAGGCAGCCCCTGGCCAGGCGTCCTGAGAGCGGACTTGCCCCAGCCCCGTGTCCATATTGCAGTTCTTGCCCTCGGGGAGACTCCGGTCAAAGAGGGAGAAACAGATGCCGTCAGATATGGAGGGACAGACCCCTGGCTCCTCAGCCTCCTAGGGAGATCCGGGCCGTGACCTCAGAGAGCATCCAGTCTGGTAGGCTTGTTCCAGAAGCTCCCCTCGGGTGAAGGAGACAAAGCCTCTGCCCGGCGGCAGCTCCCCAGCTAGGTTGAGCAGATGGGGGCGCTGGGCCACAGGACCAGATGGGCAGGGGTGGGATGGGGGTAGGACCTAGACCTTCTTTCTGGGAGAGGAGACAGGCTCCTTCTAGACGAATCTGCTCTCCTGGGAGCGGTCGAACGGCAAGATCAGGCGATCAGAGAGCACTTTGTAGGCATTGGGGGATGTCACAGACATTGCTCACCAAGGGGGCAGTGGATGGACCCCTTACCTTCGTGAGGACCAAGGGGGCCTAGGAAATATCTGGTGGTGGCAAGAATACCAGGACCCAGAGGTCTATTCCAAAAGAATTACAATTCGGGAGAAAAATCTATTAGCAAGCTCCTAGCTGAGCAGAGCAGCCAGGTTACTGGGGAAGGCAGAAAAGGAGGGATGAGGCAGCGGAGTGTGCGCGTGGGTGAAATGAAGTTATTAAAATGAACCCACCCCCCGCTCAGGCCGTATGTGCGCCAAGCAGGCCAGCCCTCCAGCTGTCAGCAGCATCTGGCTCTGCACAAAACAGGAGCCAGAGGGGGGTGGGTCAGAGTGTCCCCGGGTCCTGCTGGTAGTTCAGCCAGGCCAGGTGACGGGGGCCCAGGACCGTTCCCCTCCCTCCCTTCCTTCAGTGCCCGCAGGGCTGTGGGAGGTAGTTGTGTCCAGGACGCAGGGACGCATCCTCTGGTGGAAGAACACACCAGATTCCAGCAGCCCCAAGCCCCCCTCCCACCCCCCGCCCCAGGGCAGGGCCTGAGCCCCTGGGCCTGTCTGACTTCTAAGCACCTGTCTCCAGGGCCGGAAGGGGGAGAGAGCCGACAGGGTGGAGTGGTGGGGCTGGGAGGGTGGTGCACGTCTCCAATCTCTGCTCAGGGAGTGGTGGCCCCGGGAGGCCTGCACCGTGCAGGGGAAAGCGGGCATAGGAGTGTGAGCCTGAGTCATGTGTCCTTTCTGGGTCACTTCATACAGCAAGGTGGCTTCTAAGGCCTCGTCCAGCTCCGCTCTGCAGTGAGAGGAGCACTGGGCTGTGCTGCGTGCTGGCGGGCAGGGGAGACAGGCGCCTGGGGGCAGGGCCATCTCTTCCCCTGGTGCTAGGACGTTCCTCACTGTGGCTGCATGGCCGAAAGGGACCCAGGGGACCTGCGGGCTGCCCTCCCAAGCGAGCAGATCTAGGATGACCTTAGAGAGGGCACTGTGATCCTGGTACTCGGGGCTCAGAGTTCTGCTCACGGAGCCCAAAAGGCCCTGGCTGACTCTGCCAGGCAGGGCGCCACCGGCAGACATCCATCCCAAGGCCCTCCTGTCAGCCGGGACAGGGGAATGGCTCCTTTCAAGCCTCCTTCTGTCCCCGCTACCCCCCAGCCCGGCCTGTTCCTG
Source organism: Cryptoprocta ferox (assembly GCA_028646485.1). NCBI lineage: Eukaryota > Metazoa > Chordata > Mammalia > Carnivora > Eupleridae > Cryptoprocta > Cryptoprocta ferox. The sequence goes on from CM053565.1 coordinate 33,165,179, forward strand.
CACTAGCCTGTCATCAGACTGAAAGCCCAATACCCCGACTCTCTAAAAGGACCCTTCCAGAGTTTTCTATGAGAAGCAGCTGGAAGTCAGAGCTGGGAGAGAGCCTCAGCAGTGTCCCTTCATCTTAGGGGGCCAGAGCCAGAAAGGAACACAGAGGTCGTATGAGTGGTCCTCAGAGTGTGTCCCTCGGGGGCACCAGCATCTCCCCGGGTCCTCGCTAGAAAGACAAATTCTCTGGAACCCAGAAATCCGTGTTTTAACCAACGCTCCGCTCCCGGCGATTCAGATGCCCACTCACATCGCACAAGCTCTGAGTTGGGCACATTCCTCATTTTACAAAGAAGCGGAAAGAGACCCGGAGAGGAGGATGGCCAGGGCCACGGAGCAAAACCCTGACAGAGCGAGGGCCCCCCCACCCCGGGCCCACCCGGACGGCAACCCAGAGGGGCCATACGCAACACTGCGGCCCATCCCCCCACTAGCTCTTCCTCCCCAGGCTGCTCTGCAGATGGTACCCCCACCCCTGAGGAGCACCAAAGGGTGTCCTCCCAGCTTTCCCAATAGCCCCAGAAAGGAGGCTGGAGAGGGAAGCCCTGAGGCCCTCCGTGAGCACCAGCTCCGACAGCTGTTGTCCGAGCAGCGCTGGCTGGACGGCGGGGGCACCCCGGGCCCTTTCCCTCCCTGGACAGTTCAGAATGCCGTGCCCTGGGAAAGCTTTATTCCCGGCTCCAGAATGAGACTGTGCACACGGAAGCTGACAATCAAGGTGATTTCACACCCCGCCCTCCCCTCCCCCACCCACAGACAGACACCACGGAACAGGTCCGGCGCGCCCCTGTCAGTCTGGCGTCACCCGGCCCGAGTGGCTGAGGGCCCCCGAGCCCCAGGCTGACAGGCAAGTCTCGCCGGCTGGACAGAGGACACTCCCAGAGGAGCCAGCAGGGGGTGGGGTGGTGAGGGGGACACAGCGCAGAGGGGGGCTTCTATCTGTGGCCTTGGTGTTGGGAGAACCACAATCACCCTCCGTTTCAGCTTAAGGATGGGTGTCCCATCAGCACAAGGGTGGGCGGGGGCGGGCAGGGACAGGCAGGGGAGAGGCGGCAATGGCAGGAGAGGGAATTTTGGAGCTTAAGGATGGGTGTCCCATCAGCACAAAGGGGGGAGGGGCTGGGGGGGCGGGCAGGGGAGGGGCGGCAATGGCAGGAGAGGGAATTTTGGAGCTTAAGGATGAGTGTCCCATCTGCACAAAGTGGGGAGGGGCGGGACGGCGGGCAGGGGAGGGGCGACAATGGCAGGAGAGGGAATTTTGGAAAGGTATGGCCTGGCTGGGAGCAGATGGTCTATTTGTCAAGACATCAAAAGGACCCCAGGGGTCACCACTTCAGCCTGAAGCCAAGCTCAGGCCACAGTCCAGGACAAGGGGCCGAGGGGGGCCCACTCAGCGGGGGTCGGAGAGTTCCTCCTGCCTCGTTCCCCACCCCCATCCCAGACAGCCCTATCTCTGCCATCCTTTGTTGCCTATTTGGCATCCACGCTGACAAGATACCCCTCTCCTTGGTGCTGTTCTTCGTCAGGATGGCAAGGAGGGAGTCAAGGTTTCAGGCTCTTCTCCAGGACTTTATCCAGCCACACGGGTCTGCCTTCCCCGGGGGCCTCGGGGGCCCAGCATCTTCCTGTCGCTCAGCAGGGAAGCCCCGTGGGGCTGCCCAGAGAACCCACTCCTCCTTCCGTGCTCCTATGCCCCAGTCGATCCACAACCCCAGGCTAGGGCCAGCGCTTGGGACCCCTTCCCCACCACCACCTGGGACTTGGCCCTGGCCCCACCTGGCATCTCCTCCTCTCCACCCCCCTCCCTGCCTGAGGTCCCTCCCCTTCCCTGCCCAGTATCCAGCCAGATGGCCTCCTCCACGGGCGGGCCTGTCCTTCCAGCCCCGGCCCAGCCTCTGTGGCCTGCCCAGGGTCACCCGGAGGGGTAGTAGGGAGTATCGCTGTGGTAGTTGTAATCTGGGCACACCTTCTGGACCAGCCTGTAGTCCGTACTATAGAAGGCGATGTAGACGCAGACGACTTTGAAGGGCTGGGAGCAGCTCCAGGTGGCTGAGCTCTGAGCGTGGTCTCGGGAGCAGGTCTTGGCCGGGTCGTGGGTGCAGAGCGAGGTCCGGCGGCCCCGTTCCACCTTCTCCCACTCCATTCGGCAGTTGAAGATCTTGGAGGCTTTGGCTTCGATGAAGATCTGCCGCTCCTGGTGGAACTCTACAGCCTTACTGGGGGGCACGAGGCTGATGGAGATGTTGCCCTGGCCGGTGGCGTTGTGCCGGAAGTGGACGCTGAAGGTCCCGTTGCCGTGGTCCACGATCTTCCCCGTGACGAGCAGGTTCAGGGCCACCGTCTTGATGTTGGAGTAGAAGTCACCCCAGCCAAAGATTTTCTTCACCTTGGCCGACGGTGGGGGGCTGTGGTTTGGGCGGTTGGGGGGCTGCCCGAGGACCCCCCATGCCTCCCCAGGGGGAGCCAGCAGCCCTAGCAAAGTGGAGTTGGCCACGGGGCGGGACTTAGGCGAGATGTGGCCTCGCTTCCGAGGCATCCGGGGCCGGGGCTGGCTCTCGTGGTCATCACGCTCAGGGTCCTCGGAGCCGGGAGGACCGTCGTCCTGGCCGTAGATGACCTGTGGAGGGAGTTGGGAGGACAGTGACAGCCCCGTCCCCAGAGGATCCAGGAGTTCTGGTCACTGTGTCCCCCACCAACAGCCTCAACTCCCTGCCTGTCCCTTCCACTGGCTTGAGGCTGAGTGATGTTTTGCTCGTCTTACTCGAGGGGTCGGGTGTACACTCCGGCTTGTGCTGTGGTCCCATCTCGCCCTCTGACAGGCCACCCCCTCCCCTCCCCGCACTGTCCTGTCTCTGGCTACTACAGCATCTGGAAGGATGGTCAAGGATTCTCTCTGATGGACCATGGCACCAGAGAGACACAGCCCCTGCCCCTAGGGAGTCCCCGTTCTGACGGGGGAGGCCCAGCTCCTGATCTTGGGAGAGTCCTCATGCGACATCAGAACACATCCTTGTGCCGACAGAGCCCCCAGTCTCACAGGAGTGGTTCTAAGGCTGGAGTTTCACAGAGGAAACTCCCCGCCCCCGTGAAATTCCCAGGCTGATGCGGAGGCACAACCACTGCTCTCAAAGAGCCCCATCCCTCTACTGGGAGAGCCCCCCCCGCCCCGTTTGATGGGAGAGGTGTGGCCCCTGCTTTTTGGCACTTTCTGGGTTGTTAGATGAGACACCACCACCCTTACCGTGGGGTAGTTTAGTCCTCTGAGACTCAGAGAAGCAGGAGACAATGGAATTAGAGAGCTGAGCCCAGTGACATTCTCTCTCCTGTACAAATGCAGTTCAGGTTAGGGCAGGGGGACCGGGGGGGGGGGAGCCCTGGCGTGAGTCCCACACCCAGGACGGCCAAGCTGTGGGAAAATCAAACACTCTGGGGCCCACCGATGATGCCAGGTCAGGACACTAGCGCCCTCCGAGGCAGGAGTCCTTATTATTCCCATTCTACGGATGAGGCCACCTCGTCGCATCCCTCTGAGGCCGGGTCACTCGGGGTCAGCCCTTCCATCCCCCCCCCCCCCCAAAACACACACTCCCAGCCCTGGGGACCAGGTAGGTCCGTTTATGGAGACTCTCTCCAAGGCCCATCCCCGCCAGGGAATCTTCGGCCAAACTGCCAAGGCTCCGCCGGCAGAGCCGGAGCAGCTGTGACCACAGGCACCACCTGAGAAGGCCTCCTGGAGGAGCTGTGCGAAGGGCCAGCAGGACAGCGTGACCCAGCGCAGGCTGGGGACAGCTCCGGAGGGCACCAGGGAGCCGACAAGGTTTCCTGAGGGCAGCCGCCTGGTGTGTGCTTACTCAGCTTCCGAAGAGAGTACTCGCCCTATGTGTCCCCTTAGCAGGGCTTAGGGGCACCAGCTCACCGCTGGGGCAGCATTTGGGTTTGCTGGTGACCCCGGGGGTGAGGACGGAGGGCTGGGCTCTGGAGGGCTCCCCAGGGGCCTGGGGTCTTCACGACCCCTGCTTCTGACCCTGACCATGCCCGCAGAGGTGTGCTGGGTGGCCCTGCCTGCTAGGCCCCAGGGGTAGTGTGGGGGGACAGCCGGGAGGGGAGGCTCCCGGGGGGCCTGGGCTCAGTTCTGCAGACCCGTGTTTACTTGGTCCCGGGGGTCGCAGCCCAATGGGTGTAGGGCGGGGAGGAGGGCCGCAGGTGCGGCTGTGAGAAGGGAAGGGAGCTTCCGCGTAGTGGCAAAGGGGAGGTGGCACGGGGAGGGGGGTGGTGTTGTTTTGAAGAAACGGGCAGGTCCAGATGTGGGGCCGAGGCTTCTCTACGACAGGGCTGGGGCGGGGGCGGTCGGAGGAGAGTTGAGCCCCGGGCGGGGGGCCGGGGTGGGACTCCCGGGCGTCCCGGGCCGCAGGGACGCGGCGAGCGAGTGCACGGGGCGCGGGCTCCGGGCGCTCCGCTCAGCGGCCGCGGGCACCCGGGGCGGGAGCCGCCTGCCCAGGTCCTGTGGGGCTCGGGCTGCGCGCAGCCGGGAGAGGAGAGGAAAACAACAGGCGGGGAGGGAGGGAGCGGGAGGGAAGGCGCGAGCGGGGTCCGCGGGGGCCACCCCCCGCCCGGACAGCCTCCGCGCGCGGGGGCACCCAGGTCCCAGGCCCTCTGGGTCCCCGAGGTCGGAGGAGAGCCCGCGCCCCCAGACCTGGCGGGTGGTCAGCGCCGCCACCCACCCCCACTCCCCCTTCCGCGCGTCCCGGGGCGCCGGGACCGGGTCGAGTAACCCTCGGCGCCCCGCTGCTGGCCTTTTCCCTCGTGCTGGTCGCACCTCCCGCCACCAGCGGCCGAGTGGGTGGGCCAGCCGCGCACCCTCTCCCCGCCCCTATTAACCCTTGCGGTCCGGTCTCCGTCCTCGGACCCGCCCTCTCCCCCGGCCTCCGGGCTTCCCCTCCATCCCGGGGATGTCGGGGGTGGGGAAGGGAGAAAGTTTCCGGGCTCTCCCCCGTCCTCCGGGCCCCCGCCCCTCCGCGCAGGTCCCCGCGGGCCACTCACCAGATAGAGGCTGCCCTGCACTAGGAACACGAAGCAGCAGCGAGTCAGTTGCATCTTCCTCCTTCGCTCCCAGGTCCCCTTCTCTCCTCTTTTCCTGCCGGGCGCCCAGGCCCCTGCCTCGCCCCTGCTCCTTCAGGCGCGCCGTCCCATGCTCCAGTCCCCGGCGGCTCGCGGCCCTCCCCTCTGCCGGCCGCCCGGGACCGACCCCGCCCCCTCCGGTCCAGCTGTGCAGCCGCCGCCCCCCTCCCCCGGCCCGGCGGCGCGCGGCGCGGCCCCCTCTCGAGGTCCCAGATGGGCGCCCCGCGCGCCTCGAAGGGCCCCAGCCGCGCGCTGCCTCGGCCGCTCCAGATCTGCGCTCGGCGCCCCCCTCGGTCCAGCGGCGCCGCCGCTCTCGCCCAGATGTGCTGGGGACCCGCGCGCGCGCCCGTCCCCGGCGCTAATTCCCCAGACCAGACGGCCCCTCCCGCCCCGTCGCGGCGCGCCCCCTGGCGGACGCCCCTGGCCGCGCGGAGCCCCGCCGCCCGCTCCCCGCGCAGCACCCCGCCAGACTGGAGCGCTCCTGGCGCCCCGGCGGCTCGCGCTTCCTCGTCCCTCCCACCGGCGGCGGCGGCGGCGGCGGCGGCGGCAGGTACGGTGAGCCCAGCCGGTACCTCCGGAGTTAACTCCTCCCCTGCCGGCCCGCAGCCCGGGGACCGAGGACGAAGGCGGCCGGACGCGGGGGCGGAGGAACTCTTGGCGACGAGGGCACAGGGTGGTGGCCCCGGGGGGGGGGATAGGGACACTCCCCTTCCCATCCCTCTGGCGGGGCGCCCGTTCCTTCGCGGCGGGCGATGGGGATCTGCCGCCCTGCCCTGAACCCCGGGAGACCTGGACTTTGGAAAGGTTATTTTTTCGGAACCCATTCCAAGAGCCAAAAAGAAGGTCGATAATGAGTAGCCTATCCCCACAGCTGAAAGTGACTTTCTCTCTGCAAGACTGGCTTCTGTGCCGGGGGAAGTTCTTCTGGGTGTCTAGCCTGTACTCCTTTTGTTATAATGTCAGCTTCTTTCCTCTTCTTACTTTACTCAGGGGCGTTGGGAGAACTCCGGCCCCCCGCCCCCCACCCCCGTCCAATTCCTGTGACAGGAAACTTTTGGCCAGAGCCCCGGGCTGAAGAGGTCACCGGGGGCCACGCTGAATTCTGGGGCTGGGGTCAAGGGCAAGCCTCCTGAGAAGCTGAGGAGAGAGGGGGGCAAGGTGTCTCTGAAAAGCTGTCTCCCGTCTTCACTACTCCCCCCCCCCCCCCCGTGACCCAGGGAGTGACGAGGACATGGTGCTCCTCTCCCAGTGGGGTCCTTGGCTATCTCTGACCTCTGCAAACCCCCCAGGGCAAGGAGGACCCTCATCTGAAATTCCCCAGAGGGGGTCCGGTCCCCCCTCATCCCACTCATATCCATGTCTCCTTCCTGGAACTCCAGGACCCGTTCAGTCCTTCGAAACAGCAAAGGTCAAGTCCTAGCACCCCTCGGAGGTTATGAGGGTGAGGAGGTACCCCCGCAGCTGGAGTGGTCCCAGTCCGGGCTGGGCCGACGGGGCGTGATGGGTGGGCCCTCTGCTCGGTGGCCGTCCAGGCCCAGCTTGGTCTTCTGGCTGCAGCCCCCAGCACGCACCCAGCCTCCTCCCCCACCATCTGCCAGGCGGGTGCGCGGGGAATGCAGATGAATCTTAATATCAGCCTGGGCCAAGTGCGATGAGGGAGACAGATCCTGCAGAGCCCAGACAGCATCACAGAGCCCCCTGCGTTCCCCCGGTGCCCTGGGCGGTCCCTGGATGCAGTAGCCTTTCCCTGATGGTGGTGGGGGGTACGTGCACGTCTATCAAGGACCCCACCCCCACCCCCCACCCCCGCCAAAGTCAGGGGAAGAAGAAGCAGATAAATCCTTGTCTGGCCTCTGAGCCTCTGGTCCGGCTGCGAGGAAGAAGCTGTTGGCCTGAGCGTGGGCAGCTGGTTTCCCTGCGCAGCTAGGCAGAGGCGTGGCTCGGGCCCCCTCCCTTTCCATCCCCAGGAGAACAGTGGGGCTCAGCACACAGAGCACAGGTTTTCAGGCCAGACAATCCTAGATGCCACTCCAGGCCCGGCTGTGTGACCTTGGGCAGGTTGCTTTGGTTCTCTGATGCCAGTTTCCCCGATCTGTTGTTGCAAGAACTGAAAGAGACAAAAATGTGCAAACACAGCTGAGGCACAATGGCTGGCGGGCAGTCGTGGGAGTGCAATAAAGGGAAGTTCTCCCTTTTCTACTTCCCACACAGTCGCTCTGGCCGTGCCTCCTGCCAGGCTTACCCTCCCTGCCCTCTCGGCCATTTCTGGCTCTCCCTTCCTTCAAGTTTCGCCTCTGCATTCGTCCGCCAGCCGCTAGTCGAGCCTGTCCTCAGTGCCAGGTTCCGGGCCAGGGTCTGGGATACAGAGATGAACGGACCAACCTCCCTGCCCTCAAGGATCTCACTGGCTTGTGTGCCACCGAGACGTGGGAACTGATGATTATAATTCGGTGTGGTGCGTACACTAACGGATCCCTGTAACGGGCATTATGGACGCACCAAGTATGGCGCGGGCAGGGTCCAGGAGGGTCAGGGAGGGCCTCCTGGAGGAGGGGGTGCCGAGGTCATGAGGAGGAGTCAGCCAGCAAGGGCCATTCCTGGCAGAGGGCACTGACTGGTCACGAGTAGGAGGCTGGGAGCAGAAGCCGTGTGCTGTTTCCTGGAGCGCAGAGGGGAGAGGAGGAGAGGCCGGAACAGGAGGCCCTCCTGTGTCAGGTCGTGGGTTAAGACCTCTGAAGCGTTTTCAGGGGGCTGCGGATTATCCTCAGATTGCATTTTGGAAAGCTTTTGGAGACCTCACTTTTGGAGGAGAGTCTAGAGGGAGGGTGGGGTGGGGGGGACCCGTCAGGAGATAAAGGCAAGGAGTCTGGGGAGAGAGGGGGAGACGCTGAGGACGTCGTTAGGAGGCAAAAGAACCAGGATGTGGTTGTTGCTGAGATGAGGGAGGAAGGGAGAAAGGGAGTCAAGTACGACACTGAAGTTTCTGGTGTGAGCCGCAGGCAGGATGCTTGCCGAGGGGAGCACCAAAGGCTGGTTCTGGAGAAAGGGTGGTGGGGTCAGCTTTGGTCATGTCATGTCTGGGTGCTGCTGGCCACCCAAAGGCGGAGTAAAGTCTAGCCCGGGGTGCAAGGGGCTTGGACGTGCAGAGGAAGAGCAGCGCCCAAAGGACCCCAGGGAGGAGCTAACAGCCCCGGGGCAAGGAGGGCAGGCAGGCTGGTACTGGAAGTAGTGGGGGGGGTTTGGGGTTCTCACAGTTGTGTGCCAAGCAGCGTGGGGGTCCTGGCAGCGCATGCAGATTCTAGAGTTTCACCCCAGGGACCCTTTCAGGAGACAGGAGCCCACCATCACATATTTTTATAAGCCCCTGCTCCCCCCCCCCCCCGTCCCAGGTGATGCCCTTGGGGGCTGCCTCTGGACTTCACTTTGATAAACTCTGTCAGGAGTGTCAGGAAACAGGGAATGAACAGCAGCCCAAAGGAACACAGTGGCCTGGGAAGGTGGGGACAGAGAAGCAACCGCTGGGGTTGGCCGAGTCCTCTGGCAACCGCACCCCACCCTGGTCCTTCTAGCTGCTCCCAGGATGGGAAGACAGACCACAGACTCCGTGAGCTGTGTGCACGGCCGTGCTGGAGGCAGCCCCCCGCACGTCTGCCGTTCAGGCGAACCCTCCCCGACCCTGCCCTGCATAGGGCAGCGGCTCAGCGAAGGGGGCCCAGGCCTGGGCCCCCAGCCTCCTCAGTGCGTCCCTGCCCCTCTGCACACGCCGGAAGCAGGTGGCATTTGCTTAGGACCTCTGCTCCCGCCTGCTTCTGCCTCGCCCTGGGAAGGATCCTGTCTGCATCCCTCCCCTCCTCCGGCCCCCCAGTGCTGCGGGAAAGCAAACAGCCCAGTGGTGCCTGATCAGTGCTTATTGAATGAATGGAAAATGGGGTTCCTGATGCTTTGAAAGGCAGAGAGTGCATGCCCTTGAGCCAGCCAGAGCCAAGAGGTCTGGCGGTGGGGGGGAGGAGGAGCGGGGGGGGGGGCGGCCGCAGATCATGATTGTCGATAATTCTCTCATGTTTACCTGGCAATTTGCACTTGGCAGTAATTCCAACACGAAGCGTTATGACCAAATGCTACATCCAGGGGACTGGGGGAGCCCAGAGAGAAGCCCTGATTCAAATGAGGGGGCCAAGGACTAATCACAGAGAACTCAGTCCTGTGATATGGGGATCGGCCCCGGCTGGGAGGGGAAGGAAAAGAACCTTTCCGGAAGAGGAAGCAACTTCTGAAAAGGCCGGAGATGAAAGCAATGGAGGGGGGTTTCTGATGAAGGCGACATGAAAGGGTGATCTGTTCCCCACATAGTCACGGGGCCCCGACTTTCATGTCGGGTCCCAGGCTGGGTGTGGAGGTACAGCTGTGATGGGCAGTCGGCCGTGCATGGAGAGTTGGGGCTCTTGAGAGAGATGGAGATTAGCCAGCTAAGCACATGGAAACACAAGCTCCGAGATGGTGGGTAGTGGTGTGAAGGTGGAACCCAGCAAGTCCCCAGTGAGAGGGGAAGCTGAGGAAGGGCCAGGGAAACTCTGCGAGGAGGTGTGACATTTCAACTGGGATCTAATGACCCGGAGGCCTTGGCCGCAGGCGGAGCCGGGGAGGGTCTTCCAGGCAGAGGGAACGGTGCATGCTTAGGACCTTGGGACTTAGGAAGCGTTAATACCTCAGACAGACCGAAGGAAGTGAGTATGGCCAAGGAGGGGACAGAGAGGGCCAGCAAGGTGGGCAGGGCCAGGTGGCCCAGGACTTTGTGGGTCTCGTTAAAGATTTGGGGTTTCATCCTGTGATTAAGGTGTTTTGGGTTTATTACAAGTGTTTTTTCAATTTTTTATGACTTTATTTATTTATTTTTTTTATTTTTGAGAGAGAGAGATAGAGAGAAAGACTGAGCGGGGGAGGGGCAGAGAGAGAGGGAGACACAGACTCCAAAGCAGACTCCAGGCTCTGAGCTGTCAGCACAGAGCCCAACACGGGGCTTGAACCCATGGACTGTGAGATCATGACCTGAGCCGAAGTAGGACGCTCAACCAACTGAGCCACCCAGGCGCCCCATTACAAGTTTTAACCAGGGGTCAGATCTGCCCTGGGAACAATCACTAGAAAGATCATTCGGACAGCAGAGCAGAGGGTAGATGTGAGAGGGGGTAAATGTGGAGGCTGGGAGGTGACAGTGGGCTGAATGAGGACAGACGCTATGGGAAGAAGGACGGGACATTTAAGGGGTGCAATGGAGAGAATTTGGACTCCAGGACATGCGGTTGAGGAGTCAAAGGTGACTCCCAGCTTCCTGGCCCAGAGAACAGGGCAAAGAGTGGGTTTACAGGGGGAGATGCATCACCCCTCCTCCACAGGTGGAGTGTCAGGTGCAGGGAGTAGCGGGGGGCGGAGTGCAGGGCCCACCGGAGGGACCAGATCGGGAGGTGCAGGAGCCTGGAGGATCATGGGAGGCGAGATGGTGAGGAGCCTGCAGAGAAGAGAGCACGGCAAGGGTGCTCAATGGGGCTACCCGGGCCAGTCATGGAGGGAGGAGGGAGGAGGGAGGAGAGATGGGCAAGGGACAGGGAGCAAGGGAAGCAGGTGGGAGACCTCTGGTCTGGAAGACCCTGAGGGAAGCCCCCCACTCACATCCCAGGCCTGCATGCCTCGGGCTTTGAGAGGTCATTTTGTCTATGCCCCTGCCTCTCGAAGGATCTCACCAGCCGACCCGGACCTTCTCCTGGCTGGCACGGCTCCCACGTGTGCTCTCCAAGAGTGGAGAGGGTGAGCACATGGAGTCCAGCAGGCCTGGGTTAGGGAGTATCTCCGAGATCTGCTGTCTGGGTGATCTTGGGTGAATCTCTCCTCTTCTTTGGGCCTCAGCGGGAATCACAGTGCTCACCTCACGGGGAGGGGACTGATGGGTGGGAGAGCATCTGGCCCTCTGCTGAGCGCCTAGTATCCCCTGGTCTTTCGTCGGAACTGAGGCAGCAGAGGATGGTTTGTAAACAGAGACGCACTGAACAAAAGGATTCTGGCCCGACTCCTTGCTGCTACCTCTCCGCATCTTCCAAGGTGACGAATGAAGCGGGGGCGGGGGAGGGGGGAACAAGGCCTGAGCGGGGCCGCTAAACTGCAGGACACCTGGCCGGGAGCCGACACCTGGCACCAGGTCACCTGTCCGCCACCTGTCGCCTGGACCCGGGTCGCTGTGGCCAACACCAACTCCCGCAGGGGGCGATGGAGAGACTGCGCGGGCGTGTCGAGTCGGAGGCGAGTGGGATCAGCGCGCCACCTGGTGGGCACTTGGGGCGCCTCCTGTAGGCGCTTTGCGGGTGGCGGAAGACTAGGACCTCCGACCTCCGGCCGCCGCCCCCCGCCCCCCGCGCCTGCTGGTGCCCGGACCCCTCCGCTCGAAGGTGCCCCGCGCCCAGGGGTGTCTTAAAGACCCTTCAAACAGCCTGTGGCGTGTGCTACCCAGAGGGGTCGTTCCGCCTCCCAGTTCTGGAGCCAGATCGCCTGGGTCTCAGTCCTGGGGCCGCTGTGTCTTGGGCAAATGACTTCACCCGCCTGTGCTCCAGGTTCCTCGCGGGGGCAATAACGGTATCCACGCATAAGGTTGTTGAGAACAGCGTGTGGTATATAGTAAGCGCCCAATAAATGCTGGCTATTGTGACATTCGCATTCAGTTCCTCGTTCAACCAGATTTTCAAATGCGGAGAGGTGGGGCTGGGGGCGGGGGGACAGCTCGGTAGTGGAAATAGCCTCAACTGGGAGGGGAAGGTGGGGGGGTCGTACACCTTGGGGCCCGGAAATGAGCCTCGGGTTTTTAATTTATGAAATGGGTCAATATAACATTCGCCGTGAGAAGTTCCTGCTTCTTTTCCACGCAAGGGGCGCGGGTGGGCGAAGAGGCAGGGCACCCAGGGATCCGCATGTTCTCCCGCACCCCTGCTCCTCGGGTTTGCCTCCTGAAGCCCGGCCACATGGGCCCGAATTCAGGGGTGCGCGCCCCTCTGGATTCCCTCCCCCCCTCGACCATAGACACTGGGGACAGAGCGCCGATTGGCAGCCATCTCCGGAGGTCCGGAGCACCCCCGCCCACCCGCAAAGGGCTGCCCCCGCGCTTTTGCCCCTCACCCTCACCCGCCATCTGTCGCCAGGGCCTCCGGACGCGCCGGGCTGTGCCTTCCATTTCCAGGCCGGTGGTGACGCCTGGTGGCGGAGGGAGGGACAACCACGACCTCCGCTCCGCAAGGAATCCCTGCTTAGACGCAGCTGGGGACGGCTGGGGGGTGGGGGGAAGGTGGGTAGTGGGGGGTAGGGGTGGGGAGCAGACTCTGTCAGGGGGGTCCAGGAGGTAGGAGAGCTTCCCAGGACAGCGGGGGCCTGGGCTCCTGTTATAGGGAGATGGGGTCTTCCATCCAAATCAGATCAGCCCAGGCGCAGGGGGTGTGGAGGGGCGATGAGGGGGATTGGGGTTCATAGCCAGATAAGACACCGGGGAGTCCAGAGGAAGACTTCCCTAGTTTTCTCCCTTCACCCCATCTGGGGTCATCATCATTCCCCTCTGGTGCCTCAGTGCCCCCAAGGTTTCCATGGGAGCAGGGTAGAGCAGGACACTGGGGTGGGGTGGGGAATAAGCCTGGGGATGGCCACAGCCTGCCACGGGCCTCAATCTGTCACCATGGAGGCCTGACTGGGAGGGGCAGCAGGAAGGATGCCCACCTGGAAATGCTTTTCTGACCCCTGTCGTGTTCCGGACCACCCGCAGAGTGTGGCTGCCCGCATCCACTTCCGGCCAACTCAGCACCCGCCCACTTCTGGACCTGCAGGCTGGCGGGGCCTGACCTCAGCCCAAAGGCATAGCCGACTCACTCTTGCACACCAGGCCCGAGGGCAGCCACCTCCGGCATTTCACAAACCCAGCTCAGGGTATGCAAAGTCGTGCTCATCCCATTCTGAGCCACAGACATGAGGCCTCCTGTGTTCCCCCCTCCACAAAGGGCCCCACCCTCCAACTCATTGGAATCCTCGGTGCCGGCCTCGCCTTGGGCCTGTCTCCCTAGTGTCCAATTGCATCGTTTCCCTCCCTTTTCATGACTCTGCCATGACTCACCGGACCACAGCAGCCCCAGGATGGTCTCTCCCCACCATTCCTTACCTCCCCCTCCCCCCCCCCCCCCCCCAGCCAGAGGGAGATTGGTTTCTGAGATGCTGACAGGATCATGTTCAAATCCTTGGAAGTTCTGCCGCAGCCCCAAACTAGCCAACCCATACTGAGAACATTTTCTTTCTTTTTTTAAAAATTTTTAACATTTTATTTATTATTGAGAGATAGGGAGAGACAGAGCACGAGCAGGGGAGGGGCAAAGAGAGGGCGAGACAGAGAATCCGAAGACAGGCTCCAGGCTCCGAGCAGTCAGCACAGATCCCGATGCGGGGCTCGAACCCACAAACCGCGAGATCATGACCTGAGCCGAAGTCGGACGCTCAACGATCTGAGCCACCCAGGCGCCCCTACTGAGACCACTTTCTAAGCATTTTCTGATCTCTCTCATTTAATCGCACAGTCCGGTGAGGTAGTTTCTGTTATTGCCACATTTTACCGATGAGAGATTGAAAGCTTCGAGGGAAAAGGTGACTTTCCCAATAAATCCACAGCCAAATACTCTTAAGAGCCGGGATTTGAACCCAGGCGGTCTGGTTTCCAGAGCCCCTGTTTTACCCACTGCACCAGAGTGTCCTGAGGTGAGGTACTGGTGGTGTTGGCTGGGGGATTCCTTAAATAGCACAGATGAACGATTTTCATTTTCATAGAGATGTTTCTTTTTAAGGCTATTCTTCTACTTTCCTTTATTGATAGCAAGGGATGCCGGTTTCCCATTTATGGGAGTCAAAATGTCCCTTGAAAATGAATTTAATGTTTTTGGGGGGGAAGTAGCCAATTGAAAGACAAGCACTAAGGGTGGAATGTGGACGTGGCCAGTGGGTGTTGGCATACTCACTAGAACGTACTGCTTCTCAGGAGAGAGCCCAGTCTCTTTAGCTCACTTCCGACGCCTCTGGCCCTGCTTACCTTGCCAGCTGACCTCCCCCTTTCCCTTCTCTACCCTCCCCTCCTTGCTGGGGCCTCGGAACCCAGTTCCCCAGATACATCAGGCTTTGTCTGGGCTTGGTGACTTTTTTTTTTAAAGTTTATTTATTTATTTTGAGAGAGAGAGCAGAGGACGGGTAGAGATAGAAGGAGAGAGAGAATCCCAAGCAGGCCCGACGCGGGGCTCGATCTCATGAACCTCACGATCATGCCCTGAGCCAAAATCCAGAGTCGGATGCTTAACCGACTGAGCCACCCAGGCGCCCCGTCTGGCCTTGGTGCCTTTATTTATACACACTGCTCCCTCTGGCCCACCTCCCATTCTGGGCTGCCAGCGAACACCTGCTCACCTGTGGCAGCTTTCCTGGCTCAGGCATCATTTCCTTCTCAAAGCTTTCCTGAAGTGGAATTGCCACCTCTCCTGCCCCTGGTGCCCCAGAGTCACCTGTCCCCACTGATGTTGCATTTTGCACTCTGTTATGCCCCCTCCCCTCCCCAGAAGACACGGAAGCTCTGAGCCGTGTGCAAGGCTACCCTGAAGACAGTGCCTTTCAAACCCCCTTGCGGTGGCCTCCAGTGCCATCCAGTGGGGCTCCACGGGTAATGCCCCTCCTCAAGGATCCCTTTGCTGGCAAGTGCCCCCTTCTAGCAGCCTGATTCCCACCGCAGAGCCCAACATTCCCAGCCCGGCACCCCACCATGCCCTAGGAGGATGCGTCACCATCTGAAATATTCTCATTTCCTCTCTATTGCCTCCCCTCCCCGCACTGGGAGTGGGAGCCCCGTGAGGGCAGTGGGCATCACAGCCGCTGTCTGATGCGCCCGGGGAGCCCAGGCTTCACACAGGGGTGGCAGTGGACGCGTAGGTCTTACTGCTTCCTACTTGTTGAACAAATGGCCTTAGGGAAGCAAAGAGAGACAACACTTCTTCAACCCTGTTGGTGACCTCAGAGGTGTGGGGCTGGGAAGGGAGAGAGGAGATTCTCAAAGTTTTCTCTGGATCCCTCTGGTTCGTTTCAGTTGTTACCAAGAACATGTAGTGCTATGGCTTATCATTAAAAGACAATCCAATAAAGTTCATTAAAAAAAAAAGGAAATAAATTAAAACTTTCGTTTTCTGGGGAAAAAATAAGAAAAAAGCAGAAGGCTTCATGCGGGGAATTGTCTGGTGTGTCAGGGAGCTGACGCTGGGGATTGGGGTGAGCTGAAGAGGATAGGGGGTGGGGTGAGTGGGGAGAGAGGGAGATTCTAGAATTGTTATAGGAAGGGTCTGGGTAGAAGGGTGGGAGGCAGAGGTGGGTCTGGGAGGCCTGTCTAGAGACAGTTGGAGGTGGGTGGATTTGGGGTGGTCGGTGGGGAGCATGGCTGGTGGGGGTGACTTGGGAATCCGGGGCCATCCCTTGGCACTGCCACTGGGACATTGCCTGTCACAGATCAGGCCCCTGACCCAAGCCCCTTTTGCAGGCTAGTCATCTCCCCCTTTCTGGCTTCAGTTTTTCCAATAATAGCACGGGGATTGACATAGGAGTCACCAAGGTTCTCCCAGCTTGGATGGCCGCCTCAGTGGGCGCTGACTCCTGGGACCCAGGGAACTTGGAGTTGCTGGGCCAGAGCCTGCAGGGCCCCACGCCCCCAGCCCCCTACAGAGTTCTCAACGGGCCGCCTCCGCCTCCGGCCAGCAGAGGGCGCTGCGGCGCCACCGCACCTGGCCGGCAACAGCGCCTTCCGGAGCCGATAGCTGCCGGCTGAGGTCCTGGGTGTGCCCCTGCGTCCACTGCCTCCCCGTCCACGGGTCCTTCTCTCTGCTGCCCCGGCCACCCCAGTGTCCACAGGACTCGGGGGTCCGGTTCTCCGGGCCTGGGCCGAAGAGGGCAGGCTGCATCTGGAGCCTGAAGGGGTTCAAGAAGTCATTCCTTCCCTACCCCTGCCTCCCCTCTCCCTCCTTGGAGCCAGCCCCAAATCCAGAGCTGGCTGGATCCCAGCCTGGCATCTGTTGGCACGATCAACCCCGAGCTGCAGGCCTCACGCTCCTGTGTCTCGATTCATCTCATCCCAAGAAAGTTCCTCCTTCCCTGTTTCATGCCTCATTGGCTTTGCCGTCCCTGGCCTGGCAGCCTTCTGGGCGGGTGTTGCCGCAGGATCACAAGCCGTGCCGCAGCCTCTCAGATGCCTCATTTGTCCCGCCTGGGGTTCTGGCCATCCGGGCTACTTTTCCTGGGCACACAGAGGGACCAGGTCCCCGGCAGGGCCAGAGAAAAGGGGAGCTAGGCAGGTCCAGGCTTGCTGTGTGAGATAGAGGAATCGCTCTTGGCCGCTGCCCAGCCACCACCAGAAGGGAAACCTGTGGCCCCCAGGATTGCTCCCCAGCAGGACTGAAGGCCCCTGTTAACCGTCAGTCCAGGGTCTGTGGTGGGCCGGTGGTGTGAGCGGGGCCTGGCTGGTGGGGCTTCAGGAAAACAGATTCCAGGGCGAGCTTCCCAAAGGACCCCCCTGCACTCACCATATGACATGTGCAGTGGAGAGCATCTCTCCAGGAGTTCAGGGCTGGGATGTGGAACGAGTGTGCGGGGAGAAACTGAGTGATCAGCACCCTGGGCCAGCGTGGACAGAGACCCCATAGCCCAAGCCCATCCCCTGTGTCCCCTTCTCCATGTGGAAACTTATTCTAGGGACGCTACTCATGAACCCGAGTTGGCTATGGGAATCGGGCCAGTGGGCAGCTCCTTGTCAGGGCTGTCCTACTCCTATGCTGCCGTCGGTTCCTGAATCCAGATGACGCACACGCCTCTGTGCTATAGAGACACCGTGAAGGACGTGGACGTGTGCAGATAAGCTGGACCGGGAAGTCCTGGGCTGGCCATTGGATCAGTCTGCCCGCAACTGTCATGTCCTGAGCCATGATGGGGCGGCAGGAGGGCACGGTGGTTAAGCCTTTGCCAAAGCCAGGTTCAAATCTGGGCAAGGATACCCCTAAACACTTAGCCTCACTCCCCCCACCTGTAAACTAGGGAGAGTAGGGATAACAATATTTCAGCAACACAAGGTTGCTGTAAGAAATAAATGGTAGAGGGTAGAGATGGTAGAGGGGCACCTGGGAGGCTCAGTTGGTTAAGTGTCCGACTTCGGCTCAGCTCATGATCTCATGATCTGTGAGTTCGAGCCCCGCGTCGGGCTCTGTGCTGACAGCTCAGAGCCTGGAGCCTGCTTCAGATTCTGTGTCTCCTTTTCTCTGCCCCTCCCTTGCTTGCTCTCTCTCTCTCTCTCTCTCTCTCTCTCTCAAAAATAAATAAAAACTAAAAAAAAATTTAAAAAAGGAAGTAAATGGTAGAGTATGTAATAATAACCATCCCTGCAAACTCTGAGTAGTACTGGAGAGCTCTTCTGTGCGTGTTACATGAATTAACTCACTTAATCCTTGCTGTAAGCACCCGACGTTGGTCCTATTATTACCCCATGTTTGAAGCTAGAGACCTAGCCCTTGTTCTGAAGGAACTTCTAGTCCAGGGGGGAGACGGAGAGAGAAATCCCTGGAGCCAAATTCGTCCGAACTGTTTGATGGAATGAGAATTCAGGACTTACATGGTCAAGCTCTAATCTGGTCCTCAGAGTCCCCCATGGTGAGCCCATGTTACAGATGAGCACACAGGGGCCCCGAGACTCTGCTGAGCTCGCCCAAAGGCTCACAGCAGAAAGTGTGGAACAGCATTCTCTGATTCTGGTGCACATTCTCTTCCCCCCCTCCCCCAAATAAACAAAGTAGGATTTAGAACAGAGCGCCTTCCACGGAATTTGCCAGCCCCTTCTTACACGTGGAGGATTGCGGGCCCCACCTCCCTCTCCAGCCCCGGTACGGATAACTGGGGCCATCCCTGTCTCTGCGGCCCTCTGCTTTGTCTCTGGCTTCGTGGAACAAGGAGTGGTTACTTCTGCCTGGTGAAATGGAGAGGATTCACCCAGAAGGTGACATCTGAGGGGGGATACGAAGGATGTACAGGGAAGCCCGTCCCGGAGGAAGGAATAGCATGAACAAAAGCAAAGAGGGCGTATTTATGGTGCAGTTGGGCAGGGAGGTGTCCTTGCCGGGGAGCAGGGGGAATAAAGTCAGAAGGCAGGGCCCCCCAAGGAAGCTGTGTTGGGGGTTAAGAAGGACACGGTCTGGGAAGGGGGCAATAGCGTTAAGACAGAAGGTGTGGGTGGAGCTGTATTTCAATGGGGACAAGTTTCCGACTGAAGGATTTCTGACCATAGTATCCTAGGGACCCACTGGTGGTAAAGCTACTAAAAACTGCTGTTTGCTGAGCACCGCCTCCTGGTGGAGGGGGCTTGCCAGGCTTGCCCATTTGGGGGTCTGCCACGTGGAGCACTGGACCACATGCAGGCCCTGGGCCCCTCGGTGAACCTGACCTGTGTGTGCTGTGCACTAATTTGCATGTGTAGAGCGCCCTGGGGCTATGGGTGTGTGTGTGGACAGTGTAGGCAAATGCGTGTGACTTCGAATGTGTGTGAAGACACAAACCATGGGCTTCTGTGCACCTGCATGCATGAGTGTGAGCTCAGCGCCCGTCCCACCAGGCATGGACAAGAGTGCACAAGTATAGGACCCAGGACTCTGGTTTTTTGCACGGGAGTGGGGGCTGATATACTCTTATGCACGTGTACAGGGGCAGGTGTATAGTGTGTGTGTGTGTGTGTGTGTGTGTGTGTGTCTTAGGAGGTATCTGGATGGGGGGAGGGAGCAGAGAGAAGGAAGCCTCTAGAGAGAGCTCAGCGTCCTGTGAGATCGGAATTTGGAAATGACTAACCAGGAGGCACATGTAAATCAGATGTAGGTGATATGCAAATGAGCAGACTTCTTCCTGGTCTGGGCTGAGGCCCCTGAAGTCCTCGGGGCAGGGGCAGTGGAAAGTGGGGCTCTGGGGGTGCTGGGAACAGAGCTCTCTGTCGCCTTGGTCCCTCCCAACTCACGGATTAAGGCTCAGAATGCCAGGAGCCCCCATGGCCAAGGGTGCCACCAGCCGAATTCCCAGCTGTGGGAGTGCGGTGGGAAGGGAGAAAGGTGGGAGGGAGGGGGGTTGGGAGCTGGGTGGGCGCTCCCAGACCTCCGAGGAGAATGGATGTCACAGTGACAGGTGGCCCGGCCTGCGTTCGATGGCCAGGCGCAGTTGTTGGGCGCCAGGACAGGGATCAAGGGCAGACAGAAGGCCTGGAGGTAGGCGTGCAGGGCCCCTGGGGCTTTCTCTGCAGCTTAGAGCACAGATAGATGGAGCTGGGGAGGCCTCACACAGCCCTCTGAGCCCCTCCCTGTGTGCAGGGGGCCCCGGGCCTGGGGGTGGGGCATGCAGAACACCTAGCATGACTTCCGGGACCCAGATTGGCCCAGGCTCCCCACTTCCCCGGGGCCCACATCCTGACTCGTGCACAGTGCACACACCTGCACCGCACACCCTCTGTGTGGCGTGCTGGCCAGCACCTGGAACGGTTCGCCGGGGCACACCCAGCCCCCAGGCCTGAGCACTGGACATCTGCTTACAGATGTGCACACAGCCCCCAGGCAGGGCCTTCCCTCACCCCCCTTTTCCCTTCTGCCCGTGCACATGCCTACAGGTGGGGGGGGGGGCCGCAGAGGGGTGCATGGGTGCCTGGCCCCAAAACCCCCCAGCACTCACTGCTGGGCAGGCTGCAATCTTGGCTTCCCTGATCGGTTTCAGACTCGCACACAGTTGGGGGGTCCAGAGTGGGGGCTTTGGTGTTTGCGTCCTGGGTCACTTCTCCATGGGACAGGTCCCTTCCCTGAAGGCAGAAGCCGGGTACCCCCCGCATCAGATTGGAGCTGCCTAAAGGCGGTGACTGTCCCACTGTCGGGAGCCTCCTGAAAGCAGGTGCTGGGTCTGCTCCTGGGGACAGATTGCCACCTTTCCCAGAGGTAGCACTGGGCTCTGCACAGTCCTAATGGGGTGGGTGAGGGGGCAGACAGCCTTGCTGCATGACTAAGCCACAGGTCAAAGGTCAAACCTCAGAGCGCCAGGAAGGGCAGTCCTGCCTGACCAGCACAAAATCCCACTATCCTGGGTGCAGAGGGCAGGAGGTACCCCCTCCCCCCAGATGCTGCCTCGGCCACAGGCCCCTCCTGCTATTTAGCCAGGTGAGGGCTTGGAAAGCAGGGACACAGGGCCTGTCCAGGGACCCGCTTCCAGAAAGTTCTTTTGAGTATCAGCCTCAAGTCTCTCATGCTGTAGCACTTCCTCTCACATGAGGTCCCCTGACCTTGCAGTTTTCCAAGATGCATTGTCCATTTTGTAATAAAAAAAGGGGGAAACTGAGGACCAGAAGGGACCGCAAGGAGCATCCTGGGAAGACAGGCCAGCAGGACAGAAAGGGCTTGCGCAGGGCCCGTGGGGAATTAAGGGCGGAGGCTGGAGGCCGTGTCTCCCGGAACTTGTTCCTAGACACCCCGCCTTGTTCTAGCAACTTCTCCTGGGTCTTCTTCCAGGCCTGACCCTGAGCTCGGGCCTCTCCTGATGGTGGGTGTGGACCCGTGGCATCACTCACCCCTGCCGTGAGCAGCTGAGGGAGCTCGCAGCCACGGGGAGGGCAGGGAGCCGCAGGGCTGAGCCCCAACAGGGGCTGTGGGGAGCTGACAGGCCCCAGGCCTGGCCACACCCCAGAAGTGTCCCCGGGGTGGGGTGGGGGGACCCAAGAGCAGTGGATTCTGTTCAGGAAATGGCAGGCAGCCCACTAGCATGACAGGATGACATGGCTCGATCCCTTGGCTCCTTGGGAGGTGTGGGCAGTGGGACGGGGGCCTGGCGGCCGGACCGCAGCCTCAGCCCTGGCAGGAAGCAGACCCTCTCTCAGGGCGCCTCCAGAATCACGGGGAAATCACTGTCCTGACCTCAGGCATCTCGAGTGCGCAGGGGGGACACAGCCCTGCCCTCAGGGAGCCCGGGTCTAGAGCAGACGGCTGGTCCCACTTTCCTTTAATAATGCGTAAGTCATCCTTCCCAGTGCAGTTTGTTTAACATCCGTCCTCCCCAACGGGCGGGGGTCTCTGAGAGATCCCCACCGGCTCGGTCACGGCTGTCTCTGGCACGAGCACAGCACCTGGCCCCCCGCAGCTGCTCGTTGAGGGATGCTGAGTGGAGCAGTGCACGCTTCGGGACTCGGAAGTCTTGGGCACAGGGCCTGGTGCCTGCTCCCCCGGGACCCTCTGTCCGCACACCTCGATGCAGACTTGGAGAGATGGGCGAACGGCTGCCTCCCACACACTCATCCAGGGCTCCACTCACCCACCCCCTGCACGCCTTCCTTGCGCCCGTCACAGTCTGGGATGATCTTGTTTCCTGACTGCCTCCGTGGGCAGCATCTGCCTCCGCCACCAGAGCGTGAATTCCAGACAGTTGGGACTTTGTCTCTGGGCGCCCTGCTGTGGTCCGAAGGGCAGCCAGGGACGCTGCCTGCGCAGTTACCGTGAGTGACATGGGTCCAGGGGCTCTGCACGGATGCCTCCTGACAGGCCCCTTAGCAGAGACCTCAGCAACCTGTCCCCTGTCCGGGGACGTGCTGCTAGTGGGGTCAGGGGACCGCAATGGCGGCCCGGGCTTCACCTTGCCGCACTGCTGCCCCTCCGGCTGCTCCTATTCTAGACCCGGGTCCTGGTTCTCTGCTTGGAGGCTGCTGTGAACAGCAGAGGGACAGCTGTGACCAAGTTAGACAGTGGGAGCAAGGTCAGACAACAGAAAGAACTTCCAGACCCCGGCTCCGTGGGGACAAGACCTGTGTCTTGCTTCTGTAAACGTGAGTGTATGAATGAACTTGTTTCCTGGAGGAGTCAGAAGAGTCGGCTTCGATGGTTAGGGAGTAGGGACAGGGGAATGGTGGACCTGAGTTTGCGGGGGACTCCTTGGGGGCCGTGCTGGGAGAGAAGGGGTTAACTCCCCCCCCCCAACCAGCTCCCTCCCCCCTCCCCAGCCTGCTTGCTCAGGCCTCTGACCGGTGTGTGCTTTGGCTCCGGGAGTCGGCTCTGTTTGTCTGAGGTGTCCCCTCTTTGCCCTCCTTCCCAGGGCTGTTGGCAGGCCCGTTGTCCCACAGGCCGGCCGGCCAGCTGTGCAACTGTCTGGGGCCCGCGTCTGGGACGACGGGGCGTGAGAACATCTGGGGCCGCGAGGCAGTGGAGCAGGGCCCCTGGGGCTGCTGTGGCGGCACAGAGGGGCTCCCAGAACCTGGGGGCGCACAGCTGTGCTCCTCGCTGGCCGGCGGTGTTCTCTGTGCCCGCGCAGGAGGGTCGGCACTGCCACTGAGGGAGCGGGCTGGCCCAGGGCCGGGCACACAGGGGTAGGGTCGGTGGCCACGGCTTTGAGAGGGTTTGAGAATCAGAGCCCATCGGCTTCCAGACAGAGCATGCCCATGGGAGAGCAAGCCAGGCGCTCTCCTGTTTCCTCTTTTCTCCACTGGGGTGTGACACGCGGGCCACCCTCACCCACCCCAAGCCTCCGTGGACCCAGCAGATGAGGTCAGGGCCCAGGTGTTTGCTCTCATGATACCCTGTTCAACTCCTAGCACATATGCCCGATGTAACTGGTGACTTGTTGGTTAATGTCGGTGCCCCTGACTTGTCTGAGATCCCTGAGGTCCCCTCTCTGCTGATTCGATATTGTGTTCACAGCGCCAAACCCAGCATCTGTCTCGTAGCAGGGAGAGGGGACTCTCAGGAGGTGTCCGTGACAAGATATCATCTTGTCCTTCCCCTGCTCACAGAGTTCACAGTTGCGGCTCCCTGCTGCCTCCCCAGCTGGCCCGTTCTCACCCTCCCTCTCTGCTTTCTAGTCTGATCTTTCAATCTGAAGCCCTGTGGTCAGCAGCCACATTACTCCCCAAATTCCCTTCTGTCAAGCTGACCCTGAGCCAGAACGGCACTTCCCTTGCTCACTTCCAACCTTGGTTGCTTCCCAAATCCCACCGGAGCCAGCTCAGAGTATCTGTCCTTTTAGAAGTTCTCCTAGGCTCCCCTAAAGGTATAAGGTGACTTCTTAATGTGGGCTTGGCCTCCCCCTGGAGGATGGGGATCTCAGCGGTCAGGGTCATGGCCTCACCACCCTGCATGCCTTGTGCACATTCAACTGCCCTTTGCTGAGTGGAAGTAAAAAAAAAAAAAAAAGAAAGAAAGAAAGGGTCCACACCTGGCCCCCTGCCCAGGCTACGGCCATGCTCCCTGTCACACGGCCCAGAGACAGCAGAGGTCTGTGGAAGGAGATGGAGATGGAGGGGCGCCTGGGTGGCTCAGTTGGTTAAGCGTCTGACTCTTGATCTTATCAGGTCTTGATCTCTGGGTCGTGAGTTCAAGCCCCATGCTGGGCTTTGCGCTGGACGTGAGGCCTACTTATAAAGGAAAAAAACAAGACCCTCAGTGGACAGTGTGGCTGAGGCAAGGCTAAGGTGATGCCCAATGAACCCTGCCTCCATATAATCCGCTCCCTTGAGTGTGGACAAAACCTGTGACTTGCTTCTAGCCAATGAAATATGACAATGGTGAAGGGCTTTTGCAGATGTAATTAAGGTTCTAAATGACGTCTGCCTTATTAAAAGGGAGCTGGTTCTGGGTGAGTCTGGCTTAATCAGGTGAAAACTCTTAGAAGTAGGGGTTGGTCAGAGAGAGCCTCGCATTGGCCTTGAGGAAGTGACCTGCCCTGTAGTGAGAGGTCCTGGGAGAGAGGGCCCTGGGGCAGGGAGCCGGGGGCAGCCAATCCTGTAGCCCCAGGTCTGAATTTTTCCAAGAAAAATGGGATCTCGGAAGAGGATCCTGAACTCAGGAAGGAATGCAGCCCAGCCATCATCTTGACTGGGAGACCCTGAGCAGAGCACCCAGTGGAGCTGGACCCGTGACCCAGGGAAACCATGAGATAATAAATGTGCGTTGTTTTATAGGCTGCTAATTTCGTGGTCACTTGTTACTCAGCAGCTAATCCAGGGTGCTTCAGAGTAACCCATCTCAAAGAGCATTGCCAGGGGTGGGGACGGGGGGTCGTGGAGTGTGAAGAAATCCCATGTCCCCGCCCCCACCCATTTCCACCTCCGGACCTGGCCTGGCAGTATCGGGACATGGTCCAGCGAGCCTACATCGAGTCCAATAGGTCTCAGGGGAGGATTGGGGGGGGGGTACATGGTTTAGGGGTCCTCGTCTCTGGGGCTCCTTGAATAAACTCAAAGTTGGGATGAGGTTGACTGTTCCCAAACAGACCCCCAACCCTAACGCCAACTGTAAGGCCCCAGATTCCCATAGAGGCAGGTGAAACACAGACTCCCCCCCTTACCACCCCCCTACAGAGCCTTGGCGCCCGCCTGTGCCCCAGACAGCCCAGCGCAGACAGCTGCTGCGCCCCTCGGCTCCTCTCCTGTTGTTGGAACCAGGCAGGCTTCGGGGGAAGAGTTCACAGCCTCCATGGTGGGTCGGCAGCTGGGGCTCCAGATGTGGGGGACACCAGAGCCCCGAGATAGTGTTACACCCAAGCGGCTGTTTGGCTCCCCCAGGAGGGACAGGGATGTCAGGGGCGTCTGGGATTGGCGAGTTTGGAAGGGGTCTATTTCCTACTTCATCGCCCCCCTCTCTAGCTCTGCTCCCAGGCCTCCTTCGGGGTATGAATAACCTGGGTCCCCCACCAATAGGGATGCAAACGCCACCCCCCCCTTGGGTCTTTTCTGCGCCTGAAGAGAACCTGCCGGAAGCCTCCAGCCAGAGCAGCTGGTGAGAGGAGCCTGACCCCCTCTCCAAGCCCTTCCCTTTGTCCACAGTGAATACACCAGGATTTGGTTTCTCTACTCACACCTCCCTCCCCAGCCCCTGGCCCAGGGCTCCCACCCATCCTGTCTCAGGCGGGGCCTCTCCAGGATACAGACAAAGAAACCCTCTCAGATTCCTTTGTCAGGGCGCCTGCCCTTTGATCTGCCTTCTTCTCCTGCCCCGGGGGTCCCCGAGGTGCCCCAGAGAGAGCTCCATCCAGGGACAGGCACCCAGAGATAAGATCTGGGATGGGAGGGAGCCCAGGGCTCCAGGGACTTTGAAGGGATGCTGACAGGCTTACTTCTGCTGGCCTGGGCTCCTCCCCTCCGCACCTGCAGGTGCTCTCCCCAGACCTCAACTTCACACTGGGCGAGACTGGGAGACTCCCAGACACGGCCATCTTCTCCGCACCTTTTTCAGGTGAAAGGCACCCAAAGCACTGCATGGAACAGCGCTTCTCAGGATGGAACTCCGGACCACGCGCTGCAACAGAAGCATCTGGGGCTCAGAGGCCCAGCCCCGCTGAATCTGAATCTCTGTGGGGTGCGCATTCAGCACGTTGCCAAAGCTGACGCTATGGGGCCACACCGCTCCCCACCCTCAGAATCTTCAGGGGCACAAAAAAGTATCTGCCATGAGCTACCCCCTGTCCCCCAGTCCTCGGGTGCCACGCCGGGCACTGGTGGCCACTCTGGACTCCTGTGAGATCTCCAGGCCAGAGCCTCTCAGACAACGGGTGGGGGGGCGCCCCTCAGCCTCCTGGAGGGAAGCAGCACCTCTGGGCTCAGGAAAACCTGGTTCCACCCTCCCTTTCTGCTCCTTCAGGGAGGCTGCGAGCCTCAGGCCGGGACTCTCGGCCTGGGCACCACACACAACCCTCTGTTTCTCCTCTTTCTTGCAGGCTCTCAGAGCAGGCGGGATTGCGAGCACTTCAGAGTTTGAATTCCCGGGTTAGACAGAAGTGGGTTTGGCCATGACCTCACCCTGCACCCTCTTGTGCCTCCCTGGATCCCCCTCGATCTCTGTTCCTCTGCTCCTCCCGGGGGTCCCACCACCCCTCCATCTGCTCTTCTCTCTCCCAATGCATGTGACGTTCTCTCTCCTGCTTCCTATTCGCCTGTCCTTGCAAACGCCCTGCCCAGCCCACCTTGCCCTCCTGCGCCTTGGTAGGGTCACCTTAGACTTAGCGGGGAGACCCGTGTGATACAGGGAGACCAGCCAGGAGGCTCAATGAACTGCAAGATTTAAAGCTAGAAGATGGGGCGCCTGGGTGGCTCAGTCGGTTAACCGTCTGACTTTAGCTCAGGTCATGATCATGCGGTTCGTGGGTTCGAGCCCCGCATCGGACTCTGTGCTGACAGCTCAGAGCCTGGAGCCTGTCTTCGGATTCTGTATCTCCCTCTCTCTCTGACCCTCCCTTGCTCGCGCTGTCTCTCTCTCTCTGTCTCAAAAATAAATAAAAAACATTAAAAATTTTTAAAAAAATAAAACAAAGCTGGAAAAGACTTTAAAATCCCTTAGTGGGGCACCTGGGTGGCTCAGTCAGTTAAGCGTCCGGCTTCGGCTCAGGTTATGATCTCACAGTCCGTGGGTTTGAGCCCCGCGTGAGGCTCTGTGCTGACAGCCTGCTTCGGATTCTGTGTCTCCCTCTCCCTCTGCCTCTCCCCCACTCACTCTCTGTCTCCGTCTCTCAAAATAAAATAATAAAGACCAAAAAATAATTTTTTTAAAAATCCCTTAGCTTCTGGCCAGGATGGAGTAACGGGGATTGTGTTCGCCCTCCCTCTCAAAACCAAAATAACCAGACAGAATGTGTGAAACAAGGTCAGGCCGGGAAGGACGGTAATCCCTGAGGGACAGGACACAAGGAGTGAGCCGGGCCCTTAGATCCCCCAGCTTCCTGCCCAGAGAGGGTTTCTGGGCTGTGGCCCAGGCAGAGAGACTGAGGCAGGACCCCAGCATTGTGTGAGGGGGAGGTTCTCCCAGAGAGGAGGGGTAAACATGAGAGCTGGCCCGGAGATGAAGGCACACGGTGTCTAGAATTAACAGGAGGAGAGGTCTGCACAGAGCGCACCCCCAGATCTGCAGAGGGGACCCCCTGAGTGTTAGGCTGAGTACTGATGAGTGCACGTGGGTGAGGAAACTACCCAAGGTTGGGAAAGATGATCTGAAAGGAGGAGGAGGCAGTGCCCATCTGGGGATAGTGCCTGTTCCCTCCCACCAGCCAGACTGGAAAAACTGACAATCGACAATGTCGGGCAGATTACTCAGAATGGGGAGCCATTAGCACCAGACCAAGCGCTGCTCTGGACCCGCTTTTGAGAAAGAAGAAAAGGGGCGCCTGGCCGGCTTGATCCCGGGGGTCATGAGTTGACGCCCCACGTCCAGGATAGAGGTTACTTAAGTAAATAAATAAAAACTTTAAAAAAAGAAAAAAGAAGAACAAGCTTGGAGAGCTAACGCTACCTGATTTCAAGACTTATTATAGAGCTATAATAATCAAAGCAATATGGTATTGGTGTAAATATAGATAAATAGACCAATGAAACAGAATAGAGTCCAGAAATAACCCACACATATTTAGGCCACTGATTCTTTTTTTTTAATTTTTTTTAACATTTATTTATTTTGAGAGACAGAGAGACAGAGCATGAGCAGGGGAGGGGCAGAGAGGGAGACACAGAATCCGAAGTAGGCTTCAGGCTCCGAGCTGTCAGCCCAGAGCCGGACGCGGGGCTTGAACTCACGAACGGCGAGATCATGACCTGAGCCAAAGTCGGTCACTTAGCCGACTGAGCCACCCAGGCGCCCCTAGGCCACTGATTCTTGACAAAGGTACCCAGGTGACTGAGTGGGGGAAGGACAGTCTTTTCAACCAGTGGTGTCGGAACAAGTGGACATCCATATGCCAAAAACCGAAAAGCAAAAACCGAAAAACTTCGACCCATATATCACATCATATGCAAAAAAACAAACTCAAATTGGTCACACGCCTAAGGTAAAACTTAAAATTATACAAATTCTAGGAGAAAACATAAGAAATGGTATTTTTAATTTTATTAATAAAATCTTAATGATTAATATTAATAACATACTGTTTATTTTTTAATGTTTACTTATTTTTGAGAGAGAGAGAGTGTGCATGAGCAGGGGAGGGACAGAGAGAGAGGGAGACACAGGATCTGAAGCCGGCTCTGTGCTCACAGCAGAGAGCCCGATGCGGGGTTTGAACTCACAAACAGCAAGATCATGATCTGAGCTGAAGTTGGACGCTTAACCTACTGAGCCACCCAGGTGCCCCAAAATATTATTTATTTTATAACCTTGGGTGAGGCAAAGATTTCTCAGCTATGACCCCAAACCCAGGATCCATGAAAAAGCAAGTTGCTAAATTGGACTTCATCAAAATAAAAATCTTCTTTTTTGAAGACACTGTTAAGAGAATGAAAAGACAGACCACAGACCGGGAAAAAATATTTGCAAAACATGTTTCTGAAACATGACTTGTATCCAAAATATACAAAGAAGTCTTAAAACTCAACAATAAGAAAACAAACAAACCAATTAAAAAACGGGCAAGAAATCTGGACAGACACCTCCCCCCCCCCAAAGAAAATACACGGATGGCAAATAAACATATGAAAAGATACTCAGCCTCATATGTCATCAGGGAATTGCAAATTAAAGCAAAAATAAGACAACCTATTTGAATGGCTCCAACTTAAAAAACCAACAGCAATTGCCGGCGAGCGTGGAAAGGAGCAGAACTCTCACTCGTGGCTGGGGGAATGAAAATGGTACAGCCGCTTTGGAAGACAGTTTGGTGGTTTCCTATGAAGCTAAATATACGATCTGGCAATCACACTCTGAAGCATTTACCCAACTGACTTGAAAACTTTATGTCCACACACATGTTTCAGCAGCTTTATAACTGCCAAAAACGGGAAACGATCAAGATGTTTCAAAGGGTGAATGGATAAACGAACTGTAATCATCTATCTGGAGGAATATTATTCAGTGATAAAAGAAAAGACATGGATGAATTGTAAATGTATATTTCGAAGTCAGACAGACCAGTCTAAAAAGGCTACATATGATTTCAATTACATGTTTCTGGAAAAGGCAAAATTATAGTGATGGTAAAAATGTCAATGTTTGCAAGCAGTGTGTGCGGAAGAAGGAAGGGTTGATGGATGATGCTCAGGGGATTTTGTTTCGGGGTGATGAAACTATTCCGTATGACATGGTGATGGCGGACACAGTGTACATTTGTCAAACCCTTAGAACTTTACAGCACCGGGAGTGAATCGTCATGTTGCAAATTTTACAAATCATTTAGGAGGTTGGGAGATCTCAGGAAAGAACACAGAATGTAACAAAACAATCTGGTACAAACGTAGGAAGCAACATCCCAAAAGGAGATGGAGAGAAAAGGTGCTGTTCTAAGTAGCTTTGTCTTATTTTGTTTGTGTGTGTGTTTAAAGAAATTTTTTAATGTTTATTTCTTTTTTAAAAATTTTTTAACTGTTATTTATTTTTGAGAGACAAAGAGACAGAGCATGAGCAGGGGAAGGGCAGAGAGAGAGGGAGACACAGAATCAGAAGCAGGCTCCAGGCTCCGAGCTGTCAGCACAGAGCCCGACGCGGTGCTCAAACCCACAGACTGTGAGATCATGACCTGGGCCGAAGTCGGCTGCTTAACCGACTGAGCCACCCAGGCACCCCAATGTTATTTCTTTTTGAGAGACAGAGAGAGGCTGGAGAAGGAGTAGAGTGGGGGAGACACAGGATCTGATCTCTGCATTGACAGCAGAGAGTCTGATGGGGGGCTTGAACTCACAAACCGTGAGATCGTGACCTGAGCTGAAGTCGGACGCTCAACCGACTGAGCCCCCCAGGCGCCCCAAGTCTGGAATAATTTGAGCAACAACATAAGTAAAGTAGTGTTGAATTGTAACTCAAAGCATGAAATAAATATCCATGAGTCCCTACTGTTAGAAATAAATTGTTGAGGAAGTAATTAAATGGGGGGAAAGAGACAACTATTCCATGCAGAAGAAGTCCAAATAATTTATATACGTGTCCCACTCATGATGGAGTGTAGTTGCCCATTCTCTAAGTGTGGGCTCTTTCCAAAGAGTCCAGCATGGAAAGTCGGGGTGAAGGAAAAGGCACAATTCTACAGTGGAAATACCTAACAAGCATGATCTTACCTGGGTGATCGAAGCTCACATATAAAGTGATAAGTTAAAAAAAAAAGTAAAAAAATAAAAAAAATAAAGTGATAAGTAATGTCATTAGTATGTGCCCTTGATAGGATCTGATAAAAATGGCACTTATTCCTCCAAATTCATAACCCTAGTCTTTTTTAAAAATTTTATTTATTTTTGAGAGACAGAGCATGAGCAGGAGAAGGGCAGAGAGAGAAGGAGACACAGAATCTGAAGCAGGCTCCAGGCTCTGAGCTGTCAGCACAGAGCCCGACGCGGGGCTCGAACCCACGAACCGCGAGATCATGACCTGAGTCGAAGTCGGCTGCTTAACCGACTGAGCCACCCAGGTGCCCAACCCTAGTCTCATCGTGAAAATAAACATCAGGAAAATCCCAACGGAGGAATATTCTACAAAATACTTGACCAGTACTCCTCAAAAATGCCAAGGTCATCAATATAAGGAAAGTCTGAGAAAATGCTAGACAGCCTAAGGAGATGTGACTACTAAATATGGTGTCCTGTATGGGAATTTGGAATAGAAAAAGCATATCAGGTAAAAACTAAGGCGATCTGAATAAAGTGGGCCTTAATTAATATTATTGTATCAATACTGGCTTATTAATTGTACAAATGTACCATATTGATGTAAGATGTAATAACGGAAAACTGGGTATGTTAAAAATAAGAACTCTACAAAAAATTTTTTTGGGGGAATCTAACAGTATTCTGAAATAAAAGACTTCTTTTTTAAAAAGACAAGAGAAATGTTTATAAAACATATATCTCACTAAGGACTTATATTTGGAAATATATAAAGAGTTCTCAGGGGACAAGAGTGGCTCAGTCAGTAGAGTGTCTGACTCTTGGATTTCAGCTCAGGTCATGGTCCCAGGGTCATGGGATCAAGCCCCGCATCTGGCTCTGTGCTGAGCGTGGAGACTGCTTGGGATTTTCTCTCTCTCCCTCTGCCCCTCTCCCCTGCTTGCATCTTCTCTCTTTCTCCAAAATAAAATTTAAAAATGCTTTTTAAAAAGGGGTCTCAAAACTCAACAACAAGAAAACATACAACCCAATAAAAAGTGGGCAAAAGAGTTAAAGAGACATTGAGGTATAGAAGATATATGGATGGCAAATAAATACAGGAAAGGTGCTCAACACTATTAGTTATTAGGGAAATCCAAATTGAAACTACAATGAAATGCCACTATGCACTTATTAATGGCTACAATTTTGAAAAAATGAAACCGATCATACATGGACAATGAAATGAAATGAAAAAATGAAACCGATCAGCATGGACACAGGGGAAGTGGGACTGTCATACACTGTTTGGAAAGCAGTTTGGCAATTTCTTAAAAGTTAATTATATACCCACCATAAGATCCAGCCATTCCACCCCTCAATGTTTATCTAAGAGAAGAGCAAACATATATGTCCATACAAAGACACACACGTGAAGGTTTGTAGAAGCTTTTCTTGAAATAGTCAAAATCGGAAGATAACACAAAGGTTTCATTATTCAGTGAGTGAATGGATAAACAGACTATGGTACATCCATGCAATGGAATACTATTCTGCAATGAAAAGGAACAAACTAGTCAGGCGCCTGGATGGCTCCGTTGGTTGAGCATCTGACTCTTGATTTTGGCTCAGGTCATGATCTCACGGTTCATGAG
This sequence comes from Cryptoprocta ferox, assembly GCA_028646485.1. Taxonomy (NCBI): domain Eukaryota; kingdom Metazoa; phylum Chordata; class Mammalia; order Carnivora; family Eupleridae; genus Cryptoprocta; species Cryptoprocta ferox. The sequence continues at coordinate 33,197,123 of CM053565.1, forward strand.
ATGGAGCCCCACCTCTGTCTCCACACTGGGCATGGAACCTGCTTAGGATTCTTTCTCTTGGGGCGGCTGGGTGGCTCAGTCGGTTAAGCATCTGGCTTTGGCTCAGGTCATGATTTCGCAGTTCGTGAGCTCAAGCCCCGTGCTGGGCTCCGTGCTGACAGCTCAAAGCCTGGAGCCTGTGTCTCCCTCTCTCTCTGCCCCTGCCCACTCACGCTCTGTCTCTCTCTCCTTCAAAAATAAATAAGCATTAAAAAAATTTTTTTAAGGATTCTTTCTCTCCCTCTTTCTCTGCCCCTCTTCCCTGCTCATTCTCTCTCTTTCTCTCCCTCTCTCTCTCTCTCTTTCTCTCCCTCAGAAAAAAAAAGGGGGGGGGATAAACTATTGCTTCTGGAAACAACATGCATGAATCTCAAAATAATTATGGAAGCCAGACCCCCCACCAAAGAAACGTGCATGCTAGATGCTTCCATTTATGTAAAACTCTAGAAAATAGAAACAGACCTGTAGTATCAGAAAGCAGATCAGTGGTTGCACTGGGGGGAAGGTCGGGAAATTGAAGGAGGGATTACAAAGGGCATGAGGGTTGACAGATATACGTCCTCTCCTGATTGCGGTGAGGGTCTCACAGTTGTATACATATGTCAGAATGATCAAATTGTACACTTCGAGTCTGTGCAGTTTCTTAGATGTCCGTTACATGTCGTCAATAAACAAACCAAAAAAATCTTAAAGGAAACTAAAAATATCCTTCAGTTGAAATTTTTAATTAAGATAACTTCTATAAATATTTTTTACTAATATATGCATGGTTGAAAAATTAAGGAACAGGGGTGCCTGGGTGGCTCAGTTGGTTGAGCAGCCGACTTCAGGTCAGGTCATGATCTCATGGTTTGTGGGTTCGAGCCCTGCCTCGGGCTCTGTGCTGACTGCTAGCTCAGAGCCTGGAGCCTGCTTCGGATTCTGTGTCTCTTTCTCTCTCTGCCCCTCCCCTGTTCAGGCTCTGTCTCTCAAAAATAAATAAGTGTATAAAAAAATAAAAAAAAAAGAAATAAGGGTGAGATGGAATCAATGATAATAACCAAAACTCTAAGCCTGCCTGGGTAGAAGTGTCACCGATTAAGAATAGAGCACTAATAGACAATCTGAATGGGCATATATCTCTTAAAGAGATGGAATCAACAAAAACCTTTCAAAACAGAAACCACAGGCCCAGATGGGCTCACTGGAGAATTTTAACTTAAGGAAGAAATTATAGCAATGCTCTACAATCTCTTTCAAAAGATAGAAGATGAGGGAATACTTTCTAACTCACTCTATGAGACCAGCATTACCCAAATATGTGAGCCAAAGACATTACAAGAAAAGAAAACCACAGACCAATATTTCTCATCAGCATGTGTGAAAATCCTCAAAAAATATTAGCAAGTCAAATCCAGCAATGTATAAAGAGAATTAGACACAGTGACGAAGCAGGATTCCTCTCAGATATGCAAGGCTGGTTGAGTATTTGAAAATCAGTTAATGTAATCTATTACATCAATGAGCTAAAGAAAAGTCACGTGATCATATTGCTAGTTACAGAAAAGGCATCTGACAAAATTCAACACTCATTCATCATAAAAACTATCCATAAATTAGGAATAGAGGGGAACTTCCTCCACTGGAGAAAGAACATCTACCAAAACCTCTAGCTAACATCATACTTAATGGTGAGAAACTGGAAGCTTTCCCATTAAGATCAGAAACAAGGCAAAGATGGGGCGCCTGGGTGGCTCAGTTGGTTAAGCATCTGACTCTTGATTTTGGCTCAGGTCATGATGTAGTTCATGAGATCCTTTCCCACATCGGGCTCCACACTGACAGTATGGAGCCTCCTTGGGATTCTCTCTCTCCTTTTCTCTCTGCCCCTTCCCTGCTCTCTCTCAAAATAAACAAATAAACATTAAAAAAAAGAAAAGAAATAAGGCAAGGATGCTTCTCTCACCACTGTGTTTCAACATTGTCCTGAAAGTCCTAGCTACCGCAGTAAAACAAAAGAAGGCAATGAAAGGTATTGAGAAGGAAGAAATTAAAAAAAAAAAAGGAAGAAATCAAACTGTCTTTGTTCATAGATGACATGATCATCTATATAGAAAATCTGAAAGACTTGACAATAAAAACTCCCGGAGCTAATATGTAATTGCAGAATACAAGGTTAATATACAAAAGGCAATCAATTTCCTATATACCAGCGATGAATGAAATTAAAAACACATTATCATTTACATTAGGATCCCCCCAAAGGAAATACTTAGATATAAATCTAACAACATATGTATAAGATCTCTGTGAAGAAAGCGACAGAGCTCTGATGAAAGATATCAAAGAAGAACTAAATAAATGGAGGGACATTACATGCTCATGGATTGAAAAGCTCCGTTTTGTCAAGATCTCAATTCTTCCCAACTTGATCTACAGATTCAACGTCATCCTAAATCAAAATACCAGCAAGTTATTTTGTGGCTATCAACAAAATGATTCTAAAATGTAATATGGAAAGCAAAAGACCCAGAATAGCCAACTCGGTACTGAAGGAGAAAGACAAAGTCAGAAGACTAATAGTTCTTGACTTCAAGACTTACCATAAAGCTACAGTAATCAAAGCTGTGTGGTACTGGCAAAGGAATAGACAAATAAATGAAGGAAAAGAATAGAGAGCTCAGAAATAGAGCCATATGAATACAGTCAATTGATCTTTGACAAAGGAGCAAATGCAACACAATGGAGGAAAGACAGTCCTTTTAACAAATGATACTGGAACAACGTAGACATCCATATGCAAACACATGCATCTAGACAGATTTTATGTTCTTCGCAAAAAATTGACTCAAAATGCATCAAAGATCTCAATGTAAAGTGCAAAACTATAAAACTCCTAGAAAATAACACAGGAGAAAATATAGTTAATGTTGAGTATGGTGGTGACTTTTTATTGACTTATTTCTAAGCTTTTTTTTTTAAGATTTGAGTAATCTCTCCGCCCAACATAGGGCTCAAACCTACAACCCCAAGACCAAGAGTCACATGCTCCACAACTGAGCCAGCCAGACACCCTGCTGATGACTTTTTATTTTTTTATGGTGAAAAAATATGTGTTTAGGTTTAGCCAGCTGGACTCAGTTTAGTGATCCCAATTTTGTTGGCAATATCCAAAGCATCAATAGTCAGGAGTCAGTCGGATATATGCCTTCTTTTCTCCATCGGGCCTGATCAGAGTGCTGACCTTGGCCAAGTCAATGTCATAGAGCTTCTTCACAGCCTGTTTGATCTGGTGCTTGCTGGCCTTGACATCCATAATGAACACAAGTGTGTTGTCTTCTACTTTTTCCTGGGTGACTCAGTCGTCAGGGGGATCTTGATGATGGAATAGTGGTCAAGCTTGTTTCTCTTGCAGGTGCTCTTTTGAGGATATTTGGGCTGCTTTTGGAGACGCAGTGTCTTGGGCTATCGGAATGTAGGTGACATGCAGATCTTTTTTTTTTTTTTTTATGGCCGTGGACACCTTTCAGCCCCACTTTCTTGGCCTTCAAAGCCTTTGCTTGGGCTTTGGGTTTGGGAGGGGCAAGGGCTTCCTTCTTGGCCTTCAGTGTCATCTTCGTGATATGATGATTTTTTAGATACAACACCAAAAGCACAACCCAAGAAAGAAATCATTGATGAGCTGGATTCGATTAAAATTTAAAATTTCCGGGGCGTCTGGGTGGCTCAGTCGGTGAAGCGTCCAACTTCAGCCCAGGTCATGATATCACAGTTCATGAGTTTGAGCCCCGCATCGGGCTCTGCACTGACAGCTCAGAGCTCAGAGCCTGCTTCAGATTCTGTGTCTCCCTCTCTCTGCCCCTCCCCTGCTTGCTCTCTCTCTCTCTCTCTCTCAAAAATAAATAAAAACATTAAAAGAAAATTTTTAAATAAAAAATTTTAAACTTCTGTTCTGTGAAAGGCAATGTCACGAGAACAAGGAGACCAGCCACAGACTGGGAGAAAATACTTACAAAGGACACATCTGATAAAGACCTGTTGCCCAGAATATACAAAGAACTCTTAAAGGTCAACAATAAGAAAACGAACAACCTGATTCAAAAATGGGCAAAAGACCTGAACAGACACGTCATCAGAGAAGCTATACAGACGGCAAGGAAGCATACGAAAAGATGTTCAACATCATATGTCATTAGGAAATTGCAAATCAAAACAATAGTAACATATCATTACACACCTATTAGAATGGCCCAAATCCAAACCGCTGATGCACCAAATGCTAGTGAGGACGTGGAGCAGCAGGGACTCTCATTCACTGCTGGTGGGATCCAAAAATGGCACAGCCACTTTGGAAGACAATTTGGCAGTTTCTTGATACTTACAGTGGTGGATTCATGTCATTATACATTTGCCCAAACCCACAAGATGCCGCCACCGAAGGTGAACTCTAGTGTAGATATGCACTCTAGGTGACATGATGTGTCCGTGTAGTTTTAACCACTGTAGCGCAGGTGTGGTGTGGGCTGGAGATGGTGTGGAAGGATGTGTGTGACCAGCACAGAGGGTATGTGGGGACTCTTGGTGTTTCCCCCTTAATTTTGCTGCGAACCTAAAACTGCTCTAAAAAAGCAAAGCGGATTAATTGAACAAAAAAGAACAGAGCACGAAGGAAGGAACTTTTGTTCTCATTGTTTCGGTTATAGAGGGGGGCACAGATAAAGAATGAATTCTTGTTGCATTTTGAGCGTGTCGAGTCTGAGATGTTGGCATTTTTAGGTAACCAGAAAATCGAGCGTAGGAGAAAGGAGGTGACAGAGACATGGGGGCCACCATGGCCGTAGGTCACATGGCCTAGAGGGAGTAACAGGGCCAGAAGGGGACCCAGAAGCTCCTGCCTTGGGGCAGTGGGTGTCCTGGCTCAGGCAGGGTGAGGCTCTCAGACGACAGGGGGTGAGTCTCAGGGCGCCCCACTGGATCCCACAAGGAGGGGGCCAAATCGGGTGGGAGTAGGGTGGGGATGGGAGGAGGGCAGGGTGCTGTCGGTTGAGGTCGGGAGGGAGTAAATGTCTTTCTCCCTGAATCTGGAGTCTGCCTGGGAGGGTGGCAGGGCTCAGAGAAGGTGTTTATAGGGTGAGGGAAGTGTGGGCGTGTTTATAGACTAAGGGGACAGACTCTGAGACAATCCAGAGCACAGGTGGAGGAGTAAGGGACCTACATGGCTTATTCGATTTACTGTGGAAAAGGTATTACACCAGCTCTTCAAACATTTTTTTTGGAAAATTCCCATCATTACACCCTTCGACTCGCTCAAAGATTCCTTTGCTTCTAATGTGAGGAAGTTTTTCCTGGCAGAAGGGAAGGGAATCCAAGGAGGTTCTGTCCCAAGACCTTGGCCTTCCCAGAGCCTAGTAGATGAGGGGGCTGGATCGGGGGAGGAGAAGGCTAGGGTTCGGGAGGGAACTGGGGGGATACTGGGGGCTGCGGGGGGGGGAGGGGACTGGGGGTGATGGGCTGGGATTTAATACGGAATCATCAGAAACGAATACAAACCTTGTGTCCTCCCCAACGTCCCTGTGACCACCCTGCTCAGCACACCCAGCCCTGACCCCACGCGTGGAGGAGGTGGGGAGGGTCGCCGCTTGAGTGGGGGAATCTGGGCCGTAATTGAATCCAGGGGCCTCGAGACAGAGGCCAATGGCTTTTCCCGGCCTAATTAGAGGGATTTTTTTTTAAACCCAGGAAACAAATCCATATGGTCTGTGACTCTTTTCTCAGGCTCTTTACCCTCCTGAAGTCGTAAATGTCGTGGGCTTTTTAGCACCAGAACCTTGGGAAGGGGGAGGGCCCCCAGGCTTAGGTTTCTCGGCCGGGGCCCCCATCCCCATCCAGGATCTGGGGCCAGGATCCCCGTCCAGGATCTGGGGCCCCCAGGGCTGGGGTCCACCCCCCCCCCACCTCGGCTCCCTCTGCTGATCCTGGCAGGCAGCCTCGGTCCCCCACCCACGCAAGCCTGCCCTTGTCCCCCAGGGGTCTCCCCTGGCCAAGAATGCTCCCCCCAACTGGCCCTTCTTTGCTGCTGACCAGTCCATCCACATGGCTTCCTTCAGCCTCCCGCTATCCCCCCCCCCCCCGCCCCTGGGAGGATCCCCACCGCTCTTGCTCTTTGTCTCCGTGCTGTCCTCCACGTGGGGCCTGCTTCTGCCATCAGGACGGGAGTTGACCAGAGACAAGAATCATGCCTTTCCCATCCGTCTGGAGGCTTCTTAGCGGTTGCTCTACACGTTTTGAAAATCTTCTCTAAAGAGCAGAAGACACTGAGGCTAGGTCTAAGGCTGGAGGGAGAGAACAGAGCTTTGCTGTTTATACAGGGATGGCTCAGGGCGTGAGACAGACTGGAACCTTGGGCCCAGACCCCTGCGCAGCCTTCTCTGGGCCATCACTGGCCTCGGGGGCCCTGGGTCCTCCCTGTAGAACCAAGGCAACAAGCAAAGGGGGAGAGTTTGGGGGTTGCTGTAAAACCAGGAGAGAGGCCGCTTGCCCCGGTCGGTGGCGAGTGACCTTGCTCAGGGCCTTCTAAGTAGGAGGTCAGTTGAGATCTGGGGTGCATCCCGGTGGGGGTAGGCACATACAGAAGGAGCCTGCTTCTGCCCCTGGAATCCTCCAGAACTTGTTGAGCTTTGGGGGTTTGTTGGTAGAGATATCTTGCCCTGGAGATCCCGGTCCCAAGGGGATTGTGACAAGAGTCCAGGGTATTTCGAGACCTTGGTTCCCATCTTTGCTGTACATCCATGGTATAATCTTGAAAGGGTCACTATACTTCTTTGAGCCTCAGTTTCCTCCTCTGTACATGGGGTGGTTGTGTTAATGGTGGTTCATCAGGCACAGCTCTAGGTGTGGGGGATTAATTAGTAAGAGCCAGTCTCTTGTTCCCACAGAGCTTACAGTTCAGGTGAACTGAAGAAGGGACTTTACTAGCAGGCTAAGAGGAGTTGTGGGGGGAGGGGTTAGACGGAGGACAGCAGCCCAGAAAGCAGACAGGTGTCTGATGCATTAGTCTCTGGGCCTGTGTCAGCTGCAGCCAAACTCAGCAATGATCCCCTCGACTTTACTTCCCCCCCACCCACCCACAGCCTTCCTCCAGCTCCCGCTCGGAGGGCCAGCCTATGTCTGTCTTGCAAACTGGTGTCTGTGGGTGGCTTCTCCTTTTGCACATCGTTGGCCAAGAACAGGGGAAGGCGAGAGCTGCCGGCCTGGCTGGAGCCAGAGGGACAACTGTGAATGGCTTTTGCCAAACCGTGTCAACCTGGTTTAAATCACAGGACTGGCCTGCGTTAATACGGCTCTCTTTCTCTCCAAGTACCATTCGGGTTTCCCCTTGAATGGCAGTGTCCTCACTGGACGCTGTGAAGTCTCCGGGTGGAAGGGGGTACAGGCAGGTTGAAGGGAGATGGGCCCGGCTCCCTCGAGGGAAGAGGAAGGCAGTCAGCTTCCAGTGGTCGCCCAGGTGCTGGAGAAAGGGGAGCGCAGTAAGGATGGGAAGGGTTGCAGAGAGGAATCAGCTTACAATTCAATAAAAGATTTTTTTAAAGCTATAAAGTTATAAATCTAATAAAAGATATTAAGTGAGGGCCCCAAATGGAGTAGAGCCAATGTGAGAGGGAGGTCCGGGAGGGCTTCCTGGAGGAGCTGGAAAAGGGATGAGGCTACAGATCGGGCCCCACAGGCTGCAGGCGCAGCAGTAGAGACCTCAAATGGGGAGCAACTCACCCCGTCTGGCCGCAGGGGGAGAGACAGGCTGGAAAGGCAGGGCGGGGTTCGTATGGGGCCTCTGATGCCAGGGTGGGCATGACGATGAGTCAGATATCCACCGTGACCCCGGGATGTGCGAGCTCTAGCCTCCCATATATTAACTTTAAGTTTTACAGCAAGTCTTCCCAGTAGCTGCTGTTGATTCCCATTTTACAGCAGAGAAACAAAGGCTTGCCAGGACTGTACCACCTGGCCTGAGACCCCAGAGCTAGGAAGCGGCAAGGTAGGGGTTTGAACCGAGCATTGTGTGACTCTAAAACTCACGTTCTTTCCATGTGTGTCCCTTAGGTGATGGAGCCAAACTACCCAGCAGGGAGGGTGAGAGGAGTGTGCTGGCAGGCAGGGCCATGGAACCTTCATTTTAGGGGTCCGGGGACGGTCCCTGTGGGGCTGCCCAGTGGGACCCAGCAGAGCCCAGGGGACAGGGAGGACTGGGGCGTTTTGAAACGGCAGACTCCTCTGAATCCCGATTGAAGTCTCAGACGGGCAGAGAGGTGGGCAGTTGAGGACGCACAGAGGGGTCCGGTACAGGGTGGCAGGGTGGCCGTGGTGGCCTTCTGGCCCCTCCACCAGGCATGGCCTTTGTGGCTCTGTGCCAGGCTCCCCGCGGCGCCAGCCTCCTGCAGCCTGGGGAGGGGGGCGGCTGGGAGCAGAGGGGAGGGGGTGGCGGCAGTGGCATCGAGGTTAAGACACCAGGCTCCTAACGGGGATCCCCTTTCTTCTTCCCCTGGTGGGTTCCAGCTGTCCCTGCCACTCTGTGGGAGGGGGCAGGGGATTCTAGAAGGAGAAGGAGACTTTGGGAGGATTTGAATGGGGTCGGCTTATTCTCACCCTCCATCCTTTTGTCTGAATTCCAGGCCCCCTGCCTCCCCCGACCTGCGCCTTGCCCAGCCCTTCCTCGATGGACACTCTTCTGACAGAGGGCTGCCTGGCATCGGGGCACCAACTCTGGGGGTGGGTCCACCTGAAACGGCTTCTGTGCCAGTCTGCCAAGCGGGCTGCCCTACTGTTAAGGGAAGCATGCTCCCAGATTGGGAGCTAAGCCCCCACCCTGGCACGCTTACCCTCCCCCCCCTCCTGTCCCTCGACCAGCCTGCACCTAGTACTGTGGGTGGGGTGGTGGGGGTGTGTGTGGACTGCAGCCTTCCCGCCCCAGGCCCACCCCTCGCCTGAGTCACTGTTCGGGGTTTGCCTTGCTCCCGGGTTTCTGGCGGCCTCCTTGGAGAGGCGTGGGGCAGGCCTCAGCCTGACAGGCATGTAGCACTCTCCGGGCACGTGCCCAGCCCATGTGTGACCCCAGGAAGAGGTGGGGCTTGGTGCCCAGAGCGTTCCAGGTGGCTTCTGCGTGAATCTAATGTGGTTCTGGCGCCTTTTTCACTTCTGCCCTGGCTTTCGGCCCAGCGTCCCCCCTCGAAGGGATGGAGAGAAGTACTCACGGAGCCTGATTGCTACTTAGTAAAGTCTCAAAAGAGATGGCATTCTGACAGGGGGTCGGGGTGGGGGTTCTCCCGGCAGAAGTCCATCCGATTAGGTTTTCAGACAATTTCCCTCTTCCTTGTAACTGAGCTCGGAGCTCCTAGAGAACAAGGCACTGGTTCTCGCCCATTAATCCCGCACCCGTGGCAGTGAGATGGGTGTGAGGGCGACGGAGGCATAGGTGGGGGACGGGAAGGGGAGGGCCCTTTGGACTCTCCGCTGGCCTGGACCCTTGAGGCTGTGGAATGTCACACAGAGGGGCTGGGCTGATGGAGCCGGGCCCAAGAGGGAGTCTACAAGGAGAGGGCTCAGGGTCAGCTCTCTTTGACCGTGGAGAGATCACTTCCTTCCTCTGGGCAAACCCCATCTCTTTCCCCTCCCAGCAAAGCTTCTGGGAGAGGTATACAGCCGCCCCCCTGTCTCACCTGCCACCTTTTCCTCCGGCCACTGCCATCTGTCTCCTGCACCCCCTCCTCCATCCCAGGGGCTCATCCCAACCCCCTCCCTCCCAGGCGTCCCCGCAGTCCTGGCATCGGGGATCACCTGTCCCTCCTCCCGGTAACTTGCTCCTTTTTTAGGCGTCCTTGATGCTGCAAGGTCCCGGCCTCCCCACTGACTCGTTGGCCCTCCTGGATCATCTCCGTCTCATTCTCCTTGGTCACCTAAGCAGGCCCGTCCCAGGGCTCTGTCTCCCTCCGTCCAGCGGGGACCTCACCCAGTGGCTGGCAGATGATTAAAAACATTCCACCGCAGCCCTGGAATTAATTTCCCCGCTCCTCACATGTATCCCCAGCTGCCTCCTGCCTCTCTCCCCTGAACGGCCCCCAGGATCCTCACACTAAGCAGTGAGTACGAGATCCTCCGGGAAAGCCTGCTCTTCCTCCAGGGATCCCGACTCTACCAACAGCACCCTGGTGCCCTTGGCTGCCACAGCCGGAGACCAGGAGTCATGGAGACTGGTTCCCATCTGATCTGGTGCCAGAGCCGGTTCATTCCCCCTTCTTAATATTTCCTGAGTTGTTTCCCTCTCTTCCTCCCCACTGCTGGTTCTCATGCCTGAAGCACCAGGGTCCCAGCTGGGCTTCCTGCCTTTCCTTCCAGAACACTGTCCTGCTTAGATAACTTCAGTAGCTCCCCGTTCGGTCCCAATTCTTCAGCCTGGCCTTGGGGTCCCTGCCGGATCTGGCCCAATTGTCACCTGATTGCCACTATTAAGTATGCCGGTCAAAGTGAACTCCTCTCTGCTTCTCATTCTTTTGTTTCCTCTGCCTGAAACATTCTCCCCGCCTTTTTTTTCACCCCCCACAATCCAGATCCTGACCATCGTTCAAGGCTCAGGTCAAAGCCTCCCCTCCGGGATCCTCCTCGGGTCCCTGAGGCCTCAAGGACTCCCTCCCTCCATCTTCAGAACCCCGGTGCCTCTTGGTTGCCCTCGAATCTTGATGCCCATGGTGTTTCATGGCCGTTCTTACTAGAAAGAACCACTTGGGTCTGGGGGTGGGGTCTCGCTTGGGTTGCCTGGTGAGGAGGAAGGAACTCAAATGTTGAGGATGGGGGCTACGCTTGTCCTTTTGGGGCCCACTTTTGGTAACTGTACCTCAAGGTCCCTCACTCTCGTTCCCATGGCTTCAAGTGGGGCAACTCTCCTGCCTCAGTAGCCCGTCAGTGATGGCCATTCCGTGGCCACAGGGATAGGCCAGTCAGAACCAAGGAGGCCTGGAGACTTTTGCAGAAGCTTCTAGAACTGAGGCATGTTCTCATTCCCACAGACCTGAAGCCACGTAACCAACTCACCACAAGGGAATCATCTAGGGAAGGAAATGAAGGCAAGAGATGGAGATGGAGAAACTGGGCCCTGGGAGGCCGTTGGCACCTCTGAATCAAGCTATGCCTAGAGCTGGCCCTCCCCCTGGACCTTTGACTTCGGACGGACCGTGCATTCCTTTAAACCACCCCAGGTTGGGTTTTCTCCCTCCTGCAACACAGAGAATCTGCAGTGGTGCGCAGGGTGAGGAGAGGGGAGCTCCCAGGTGGCTGGCTTCCCAGCTGTCAGCACCATCTTCCAGGAGGTCACGGTGTGACCTCCCTCGGCTCCGAGGTTGACCAATGGACGTGTGGCTGCTCCGTGCCCTTGGCCCGCACATCCGGGCGGACTGCTGGCATCCCGAGGTCCGTAGGAGTAGAATGAGAACCATCTGGACTGCTGAGGGGAGCCTTACGCCCCGGGGTAGGGCTGCGCCCCTGGAATGTGGATGCTGAGCCCCAAGCCCAGGCCAGGGAGCGTCGAGGACTTCTCAGAGGGGCGTTGGGCAGAATGACGACCAGATTCAATGAATCACTAGAATATGGGAGGGGGGTGGGAATATTCCCAGACTTTCCCAAAGAGAGCATCAGAGCAGGGAGGAGACACGACTCTACCTTTCCCAGGGGCCCTTTGGGAATGTTGCTGGAAGCAGCCGGAGCAGGGGCTGCTGGGAAGGAAGCACGGGGATTGGGATGTGCCCGGATGCTGTGGGAAGAGGGCTGGGCGCACGCAGTGCACGGGGAGGGCTGGGGGGTGAGTATCCTTCCTTGACGGAGCCCCAGGAAAACGTTCTTGGCGTCCTCCAACACGGCTGGGGGCTGGAGCAGGTAGAATTGGGGTGCGGAAATGGGGAGCGCTGTGCAAAGCCCTAACGCTCAGTGGGGCTGGGGAGGAGTCCCCCTGCCCGTGGGGATGCAGAGGGCCTCTCAGCGTCTCCCCCGGGAGGAGCACTGGGTGCCTATGTAATGAGGGTGCTGCCCCCAGAGACCAGCCCGCCCATGCGCTGACAACTGGGGAACTTTGCTGGGGCTGGAGAGGGCTCTGGAGGCTGGGGCCGGGGCCCCGGGCAGGGAGATTGCTGCAGGGAGCCTGGGGTAGCTGGGAGGGTTGGCAGGAGGACAGGGATGTTGGGAGGAGTCAGTAAAGAGGGGGCAGGAGGCTGAAGGTGCCCCCTCTCGCCTCTGTTCTTCGATGCCCAGAAGCCCGGGGGGCTCAGTCTTGTCCTCTGGCCTTCTGCCCACCAGCTGCCACCAAGCTGGAGAGGAATCTGCTTTGCATTATCAGAGGAGTCGCCTCCCCCAGGCATATGGTCAGCAGACCCCCCCCAGCCTGGAGCATCATGGGAAATGTCTCCTCCTGACCCCAGCTCTGGCCCAGCCCCCTGGAGCACTGGGCTACAGGCTCTGTGGGCCCACCGCACCCCTCCCCACTGGGTGAAGAGATCTTTCACATGGTTCCAATCTGATCTCGGCTTCATGGAACTGGATGAAAGAGGGGAAGGAGGCGTGAGGGGAAGACAAGGGGCCCTGGTGGGTGGGCGAAGATGAAGGGTCTCGTCCTCTAGCCCAGAGAATGAAAGAGATAAAGGGAGGTTTTCCGGCCTGAGCAGAGAACAGAGGGGCCATGCGGATGGGCTGTGGGGGTGGAGGGGGGGAGACTCTAGGCTTCAGGCCTAAGGGTACTGATAACGCAGGAAGAAGTATCTGTCTGTCCCCTGAGCCTGCTGGGGGCTCCCAATGCATCCCTAGTCTGGGAGGTATGACTCTCTAAGCCTGAGCTGCCCGGCGTGGTAACCACTAGCCACATACAACTATGAGCACTTGAAACGGGGCTGGTCCACAGGGCGGCATGCTGTGAGAATAAAGCACACACTGAATTTTGAAAACCACGGAGGAGAAAAAAAATGTATCCTGTTCCATTAATAATTTAAAAATATTGATTATAGGGTGAAATAATGCTTTGGTTATATTGGGCTAAAGTTCATTTCACCTGCTCCTTCTTACTCTTATAAATGTGGCTACTAGGAAATTTTTAAAAATCACATACGTTCCAATATGCCTATCGGACAGTGCTGTTTTAGAGTACATTCATTCATTCATTCATTCGACACATTTTTATTGGGTGCCAGCTATATGCCTGGCAAGGTGCTGAAGATTAGAAGGTGAGCAAAACCAGACCCTGCCTCTGGATTCCTGGCACTCACAATAATCAAAGAAACCACTCAAACGGCACCTGATTGCAAAGAACTCTGAAGGAAAGGAGTGGAATACGAGGTCCTCTGGACGTGGAATCAAGAAACCTGATTTGTGTCTGGAGTATGTGAGAGCTTCCCCCAATGAACTGGGAAGTAACTTAGGAAGGAAGGAGAAAGGGCTCCAGACAGACAGGACGGCATGTGCAAAGGCCCTGTGGCTAAAGGAACGTCGAAGCTTGAAGAATTATAAAAAGGCTGGTACGGGAGAACACAGGAGGCGATGAGGATGGCCCGATCGTCGCAGTGAACCTGGAGGAGTCGCTCCTCCTCGCACAGCCCTCTGGCAACCACATTACAGATGCGAGGCTGATGGAGCCTTTTTACGCTTGCGGGGGAATTCGAGGAGGACACACAGAGATTAGGCTGAAGGAGGGCAGAGAGGGTGTCTC